>CACRXP010000134.1:1179830-1196007 GCA_902702965.1 Spirometra erinaceieuropaei | reverse complement strand
CTGCTCTACGGAGGCGGTATGCGTCCTGCCCGTGGGTGCTTGAACGCACCGATGCCACTCAAATGACTTTCCGATTCGCATTTTCAAGGACATTCGGTTGCGTCGCTTTTGTACTTAGCAAAAGTACGACTGTCAACCGCATGTTGTCTGTCTCACTAATGTCGTTTTGATGCGCCTCTTCTGTTAGCGACACTCCGTTTAAAGGATATGGCTATGTGCTCGCTGTAAACAACGCCAATGACGACGCCAATTCCGCCGTCTGTCTGTGCTTGCGCCTCTACAGACCAAGTCGGCCGCATTTTTATTCAGACTAATTTGCATGCTCTGCGCTGTTTTCGTTCCTTCGCGGTCTCGCGCTGTGAATTTGTACGGATGTTGTCATACCACCGTAGGCGTCCGGTGTCCCCTCATTCCGTCATTCTCCCTCCTCCACTACGGAGGCTCCCGGACTGGGGACACTGACTGCGCGCGCCTGATTACTGCCGAGGGGGGGGGGGGCTCTGCTGAGCGTACACGACGGGACAACTCACCCGCGTCTCAATAGTAGACCTTTGGACTCGATGACTCGAGATCTGGGGTTCAAATCCCAGATGCACCACACCTCGGGGGTTGGGTTTGATTGATTGGTGACGGCTAACAGGCCGGAAATGGCCGTTGCAGTCTCCGTTTCAGTGGAATTAGGACCCTGTTGCCGTCATCGATGGAGTTAGCCGTCTACCATCCAGGGCAGCGAAATAGCTACCCTTGAACGTGTCGGTTTGAAACACTTGCTGGCACAGTTTGAAACCACGCTTGGGAAAGGGATCGCATTGTCTCTGTGTATTTTTGTCGCCAGTGCACCGAGTCGACTTTATTCGATTTGTTTTTATCTGTCTTCCGTAGTGGTGAGTCAGCTTGAATCGCGGAGGTTAGAAGCCGGGCTGCAATGATCCTAAGTGATAAACACCTTGTTCTCCAGCAGTCAAGAATATCTTTCCTATAAGTCTTCAGCTTCCAGAGCGGTCATAATCTGTCCACCATACCACCGTTCTAAGTTTGCGTAGTCGTTTCTCTTTATCCATAGGGATGCGGAATGTTTACAGTACTTTCACCAAGGGGAGGTTAGGGGGTTTGGCAGTCGCGTTGTTTCACCATCAACGAATACAAGGGAGCCTAACGTCTTAATAAATTTCTACGAACCGAAAGAGGATAGGATCAACATTGCCTTATTTGGACTGTTCGCTGGAGGGAATAGGAGTCATTTTTCTTCTGGATTTCCAGTCTAGAACTCCCTAGACTGTCATATGACGACGGTAACTCGGTACTCAAGAGGTTATACCGACAAGTGGAAACCTCTGGTGTGCCCACGTCTGGCCATCTTGACATTGTCTTGTCACTCAGAGCAAGGTGGGCGAGGGAGGAGAGAGAGAGTGTGGTAGGTGCCGTGCAAGTCCGCCTCACCACAAACTAATTCATGCGGTGCTATGCCTACTATGTAGGACACGCGGCGGAAGTTCACGCTTATGATGGTCGAATGCTCGGGACATTTTCGCATGCCTTGGAGTTTTGATCAAACACTTTGCTGTTGACTTTCGAACTGAGATTCTGTTGCCCGCGATGGAAACATCCAAGGTCTATCCTGATTTGCCGAGAGTGATTCCAGTTTGTTTTGATGTTTCCCTTTAGATTAGGCGATCGCACAGCTGTGAGCAGTCAGTCAGTCAGTCAGTCCCCCTGACTATTTCCCCCATTTTAACCAAGCACCCTTTTTTATTTCCTTCTGCAGTCTATCGGACTGGGCGCCTTCGGAACCGTCTTCCGAGGGGTCTGGAGGCACACCACTGTTGCCATTAAAGTCTACCGCCACGAGACTGATCAGGTTTGTCGCATTTAAATGCCTCATTAAATGTGACCCCCTCCAGGGCTCTGAACTGCTGCTAGTTTTTTTCATGTACCCGCACTATTTTTAGGCTCACATTTTCTTCGCTTTATCATGTCCACCCCATGAGCTGACACCTTTGCGGCATGCCTGCACCTGACACGCATTTTTCAGAAAAGGCCCAAAATAGTAACTGCTTCTGTCAGTTTGCAATTTTGCCATTTTTTGAACCTCGTGTGCACTTACTGATATCTTGGCACAGGTGGGCCTCCAACAGTCGTTCAGGTTTTTCCGCAGGTATTTCCTTTAGTGTTTTGGCTCTGTGGAACCTAGGCAGATGGTCAGGATTACAGGAGACTGTTTAATTGCAGTCGATGTGCCAGATTTCCGTTGCCGCCTCCCCGTGCCTATTCGCCAGGATGTCAGGATTTACGTATGCGATAGACTGCCAATGTAGTTACTTTTTTAATATTTGCAAGACAAGCATACTAGCACGATAGTTCGATCTCCGCAGGCGGAGGGACCCAACACCGCCCCAAGCGGTGGGCGCGGCGCCGGTGTCTGGCACGTGGATCCGTTTACAGTGAGATGGACTTTCGAAGCGCCTCCCTCACTCCTCCTGCTGCCTGAACCACTCAGTCTTCCGATGGCAAAAACAGAGTCAAGACGATCAGAGGTGGGCGCAGACCCAGCTCCTGGCAATCACCATAATGCGTACTGCACACACAACTCACTTCCGATCTCTTCTCACACCAGACTTTATTAGGGGGGTGGTTTTAGTTCTCACTTAGTAGACGAGAGTGCTGTAAGGGTTCTTTGCAGTCTGACCCTCGGTAATGCATGACACCGAGTTATCCGCATTATTTGACACTCCTCGCAGCCATGACTGCTAGTTCTTCGTGACAGCTTCAAAGCGTGTCAGGTTTCTTACAGTGAGGAATGCGCTTACTCGTCATAAAGGTGAATTCTCCAGGAGCAACCTCACTCTCACTTCCCTCAATGACTGATGCCATCTCAAGGTCTAGGTCTGCACATGCTACCACACCCCTCCAATGTACGGCGGTTGTTATAGGCTCGCGGGGACTGCACGAACCGACTGACGCGTACTGTGTACCAGCCTGACTCTAAGTCGACCTCCATATCCACTCCCCTGGCCACCAGTCGGCTGTCCGATCCGGTCATCCCGTTGGTGGCAATCACTTGCGTGCCTTTGATCCTTCGACTATTGCTTGTCACGCTTGAACGACACTTGGCCCGTCAGTAGTCAGTGTTGGCAACCACTACTGTGAGCTGGTCTGCGATGGATAGATTGCGTGTCTACGCATACGAGTGAAGGGGTATATTCAGGGTCCAGTGACCTGTGGCGCTCTCACACATGTGAGGAGTGTCTGTGTTACTTAACGGGTAGTGCCTTTCAGCCGCTGACTGACTGGTTACCCGGCCTTTGAAGGGTGATGGCCCAGGGACTCCTGTAGAAAGCGTGCTCGGTTAAAAATGATTACTTAATTAGCATGCATTTTTCCCATTGATTTTCAATGGTCTTGGAAATTCATATATATTTCATAGAAACCATAAGCAAAAGTATGCTTTATTTTAGTCAATAAATAGAGAATCACGTCTTCCTTAGAATTTATTCTTAAGGAAGGGGTATAATTAGGTTTTAAAAAAGTTTCTAATTATGAGACTTTTTAAGACCGCGATGTGTCCATTCACATAGCATCGTACCTGGCCATTTACCACTGCTTCTCATGAAATGTACAACATGGTCCGCATCCATTGCAAAATTTTATGGATCCTGTATGATATCTCTTTAATGACATAGAAAAATATGGGATTTTCTTTACGCGGAACGCATGCACCTTGTAGAGTGTAATCACTAAGCACTAATGCAACGAATGATCAGGCTCCAAATTTTTCGACAATTAGAAAACTTTTTTTAAAGCCTAATTATACTCCTTTAACTATAAAATACAAAGAAGAGGTGATTCTCTATTGATTAATTAAAAGAAAGCATATTTTGTTTATGGTTTCTATAAAATATATTTAAATTTCCAAGACCATCGAAAATCAATGGGAAAAATGCATGCTACTTAAGTAGTCATTTTTTACCGAGCATGCTTTCTACAGGAGATTGGAAAGAGGTGCATTTAAAAGCCGACATCCTGCCGAGTCCAAAATGTTATAAGAATATGTCTTAAGATAATCAGGATCACAACTGCGACCAAGTAATCCTTCCTGATCAAAAACGCATTTCAGAATTTCAGTCAATATTTCATGAAATAGGTCACGCACTGTATATAAAAGTGGCCGGGAAGATGTTATTTAGCGTGTCATGGTGTAGGAAGCATGGTGTGTACGCACGGGGTCGCCCCCTAAAACGGGCCACCTCTGTTGGGTCAACACAGGGGACCTAGACCGGAGTCCGACAGACGTTGCTGGGAATGCGCACCCATAACAAATGCTGGGTTTGTGAGCGTCTGCTACGGTGATTGACCGATCTCATGAAATGTTGGCTGAAATTGTGAAATGCGTTTTCGATTAGGAAGGATTACTTGGGCGCGGTTGTAATACTAACTGTCTTGCGGTATAATCATATAATATTTCGGAGTTGGCAGGCTGTCAGCTTTTGAATACACTGCATTTCAATCTCCTGTAGAAACTGTACTCGGCAAAAAATGATAATTTGAGTAGCATACATTTTTACTATTGATTTTCGATGGTCTTGGAAATTCAAATATATTTTGGAGAAACCACGAACAAAATCAGGCTTTCTTTTAGTTGGTTGATAGATACTCACGTCATCTTATAATTCTTAAGAATTTTTAAGATTTTTTAAGACTGCGCAATGTGCATTCACAAAGTATGTAAGCTCTCCTTTTATCACTGCTCCTCATGAAATGTACAACATAGTCTGCATCCATCGCGAAATTTTCTGAACTCTGTGTAATATCTTTTTAAAGGCATAGAAGAATATGTTATTTTCGTTACGCGGAATGCATGCATCTTGTAGACAAAAACCACTAAGCGCTAATGCAACGACTGATCAGGCTCCAAATTATTCGACAATTAGAAAACCTTTTTAAAACCTACTTATACTCCTTCTCAAAGCATAGCATATAAAGGAAACGTGATTCTCTATCAAGCGACTGAAGGAAAGCATACTTTTGTTCGTCGTTTCTGTATAATATATTTGAATTTGCAAGACTATCGAAAATCAATGGGAAAAATGCATGATATTTTAGTAGTCATTTTTTGCCGAGTACGGTTTGTGAACGTCTGCTATGCCGTGATCAGCAAACCACGGCACTCACAGCCTGTTGTGCACTGGCGGTTCTCAGACATCTGGTTATCTGGCGGTAGATGCGCCTGCGCTTCCGCTGGATAGACAAGTCGTGAGCATGACTGCCCATTCATCCACTTCTTTTCTGTTGTTGTTGTTGTTGGTCTAAATCCAGGCCGAGTGTTTGTTGTAGACTAGCGGATGTGGAGTGGAGCGCCCAGGTGCGGGCTCGGCCCCGCTATCCACCTGCGCCCGCCCTCACCTCCGGTCTTGTTAACTCTGTCTTGACCCCGGGCCGAGGTGGGGAGGAGGAGGAGTGCGGCAGATGCTGCACAAGTCTACTCTGTGTCGTCTGAATCCTACGGAGCAGCGCGTTTCTGTAGTCTTCCACACACAAACCGCAAAGAAGGGGCAAAAGAGTCATCTTAACGGTATTAAGTAGATAGTTCGAACGTCAATTTCGACGATGTCCATCGTGCGCTTTGCAGCAGGGTGAGGACAGGGACGGTGATATGCACGTGAATTAGTTTATAGTGATAGTAGACTTTCCCAGCATCTTCTATCCTGCTCAAGTTCATATGTTGTTCAGTCGTATGCCACTTCGAGGCATGTGAGTGTCCTCTATGTCAGGATCACCAAACCATAACCCTCGCAGCCTGGCGTGCGATATCAGTTCTCTAAAGCCTGTTTCTCTGCCGGTAGATGCGCTTGCGCCTCCGCTGGATACACAAATCGTGAGCATGGCTGACTAGTCATCCACGTCAAAATCCTCGTCAAGTGTTTTTTGTGGACCAGGGAGTATGGAATCGTCGACTAAGTGTGGGTCCTACTGTGCCAGCCACCTGCGCCCTCCCCCACCTCCGGTCTTCTTGACTGTGTCTTGACACTGGACTCAGGTAGGGGAGGAGAAGGAGCGAGTGCGGTAGATGCTGCGCAAGTCTACTCTCACTATAAACTTATTCACGCGCACGTCGCCGTACCTGCTTCACATTGCTGTGGAGCACACGATGGACATTGTGCGATGCGATGGTCGAACTGTCATATTCAGGGCCTGTGGAGTCATGTGAGCTTGAGTGATAAGCGATATCATAGCGATTTTTATTGAGTATACCGGGGTTGGACTTGCATACTCTAAGTGTAGTTGAGAAGGGCTTTAGTGGCGGGAAAAGTTTTTTTGTGTCGTGCTGCAATGGATTTGCGGGTGACAGATCAGGTTGATGTGTGACCCGGTCGCCAAACGGACCAGTTAGCACAGTGTGGTGGATAGTCAGTGAGCAATCTCACGCAATGTTAACCGAAATTCTGAAATGCGTTTTTTAAGAAGTTTTACCTAGATGGGGTTGTAGTACTCCCTATCGCACAGAATAATCGGAAGGCAATTCAGTCACGCTAAGTTGCCGGCATTTGAATGTCTGCTAGAAACGCACTTCACGAAGGCGACTACTCAAGTTGTGTGAATTTTCCCGCCGATTTCGATGCCATTATAAATTTAAACATAGTTTACGGAGCACATGCTCAAAAATATGCTTTCTTATAGTCATTTATTTAAAAAATCGCGTTTTCATTAGACCATTTTCGAATAAAGTGTACATTTATTTCTCAGATGTTTGTAATTGCGGTTTTATTAATGCGTCTTATAAGTTATATGACCTGGTCCACATTCATTGCAAAATTTTATGAGCCCTGACATAGAGGAATGTGTGATTCTCCTTATGTGGAAACTATACAGCAAACCATAAACGCAAATGCAATGGCAGGTCGGGCTCGAAATTACTCGCAAATTAAAAACCCTTAAAAACCTAAAATATACCCTTTTACCGCGTGTCAAATGTAAGGCAAACATTCGCTACCAAATAACTATGAGAGAGGTCATTTTTGAGCGTTTTTATAAAAAATATATTTTGATTTATATGAGTGACGAAAATAATTGAAAACAGGCATATTACTTAGGTAGAAAAGAAGTACATTCGAAAGCCAAAATCCTACTGCCCTCCGGTTGTACTGAAGGGTAATCAATGTTGCACGCCTACTTAGGTAGTCCTAGATTGAAAGCACGTTTTGCAATTTCATGAGACCGGTCACTGACTATATCTTGTCAGTGGTCAATGTGGGTGTCCTTTGAGTCCCGACGGCATTCCTGTTGTGTGGTGAGTACGAAGATGTCCGACCAGTGCAAACCAATACTGGAATACGGTGTTACAGCGACGAGACCTGGGAGGCGTGTCCTCAATGACGATGCCAAGGTAGCGGTGTTAGGTTTTGCAGGGAGCCAGTTGACATTACGTGAACTGGTAGGGGGCGCTTACCGATCGTTCTTACGGAACTCACTCGTTCCGTTGTGCCTTAAGGGCTCTCTCTGGAGCCCAACCAGCAGCCGCACAGCGGCGCATGATATTGGCAGAATGACACTACTGACAAAGATTAGGAAGACTGGAATGGCCATTTCTGGCTTATTAGCCGTCGTCAGCCAGTCATATCCCCCCCCCCCCGAAGTGTGGAACACCCGAGGCTCGAACTCGCAATCTGTTAATTAGACGTCTAACGCCTCTAACCACTGGGCCATGGGCCCGTTGCCCTGCCGGTTTCGATCGGGAATATACAATGGTTGGGGGCGCCCACCGATCGTTCTTACGGAACTCACTCGTTCCATTGTGCCTTACATGAGTTCAAAGATCTCCAGCAAGGCCATTCAGAACTTTGGACCGACGTTAACAGGGGCGTCATACTGACGAGGATTTAGCTTTGGGACCGGGACTACGCGTGCCACGTACGTGCTGGTGCCTAATTCCGTGCGAAATATACCCCAATGCAGGTTCTTGTATCCTTTTAAGTGAAAACACCGCAAAGCACTCACTACGGAGTCATCATACATGACGACTGCAGCCTGCTCCTTTGTGTCTGCTGAGCCATCAGACCGCCTGCTAGTCCACGTGACCATCTCGCAGACGTCATCATTTTTTCGGTCACTGATGGGTGGCACACGCAAGAAGGGAACACAAATGCAGGCCTTTCATAATGGGAGTGACTTCTCATCGAGTTATATCTGTGCAACGGGTCGATAACCTCTCGTATCACTAACGCGCGCGCGCGGATCTTTTATGATACAACCACAACAAAAAGCAGATTTTAATGATTCCTCATCGCCCCCCCCCCCGCCTCCTCCAATCATCGTTTAACCCTCAGCATATCGGTCGTGTGGTCCTGCGGCAACTAAATTCGCCACCTATACATCAGGATTCTTATCAGCTGATAGTCTGAAGAATGACCACATGACGCTTACGTTGCCACTGACAACATCACCGCCGTGGGTTGTGTGCCGCACAGGCTTGTCGCTTGCTACTTGAATGAAAATGTCATGTCTGCTCTAAGTGTCAGAAATCAAAGCCCAGGATTAATTGAATTAATCGTCTCATAATGACTCCTGAGTGTCTTCATTCACCACATCCCGGCACTTGTTATTGGTTAACCGCCATCTTATTTCTTCCTTTCTCCGTCCCGGCTTTACTAGAGTTGAATGTAGGACTGACAACCCTCCTACAGAGTGCATCGCCCGTTTCGTACAAGGCTCTTAAACTCTCCGACGACTACACAATCCTATTTTACTGACAATCAACACTGTGGTAGACGGGTTTGACTAAAAATCAGAGTCGCGTATCGCACGTACCGCAGCACCCAAAGGAACACAACTGAAACATGAAAAGTTGGGCGTACCAAAAGGAGTGCAGTAGGAGGAAATCCAGGAGACCGAAATGTAAGGCGCCACAACAGAACAACTCGCGAGAAAACAGTAAAGCCAAGGTTAAGAAAAGGGAGAAAATGCAGTGGTGGGAGGCAGGCAAAGAGTAATGGGAAACAGAAAAGATGCAAACGGGGGTAGAAGACAAAACTTACTTCTTTGACTTAGGAGTCAGCACAGCAGGCCGTCTGTGTGTGTTGCGTGGACGCACTTTCACGCCTTGCCGCCACAATCAGCCGGGCAGATGAACCACACGACGCGGCCGTTGACGCTATTATCGTTTCCGAACCCATTCGCATGGTCGCCCCTTCACCGCACACTTCGATAAGCTTAAACCCTACCGAGGTCGCCTGCTAACCTGCTCCTCCGACTATTTACCCATCCTCCCTGCCAGCCAGGTCCCCCCGGTCGCCATTGAGGTCACCATCCCCTCACCCATCGTCGATCTCAGCACTGAGGACAGTGCTCCACTTTAGGGGGGGGGGCAATGTAGACAGTAGACAGAAAAAGGTTAAGAGGGGAGCACTGTGAAACACCGTCCTCAACCGCCCCCTATGTTGACTGCTGGTTACCGGCATGAACGACTTGAGAACGGCGGACAAATCGGCCCCAACTCATCTCAGGGCGCATTCGGTACGCCCACCCTTTCATGTTTCGGTTGTGTCTCTTTGGGTGTTGCGTTACGTGCGATCCGCGACTCTGATTTTTAGTCAAACCCGACAGTCAAGCTGCCATTAGGAGTAAATCGCAGCAGACGCCTTCTTGACTGTCGCTCTTGAGGTCGCCCACTGCGTTCCCCCCGGGTGGGTACAGCAACAGCAGATTTGTGAAGCGCGGACCGGAGGTACAACGCCTCTACGCGTGCCACGTACGACCTGGTTCCCATTGCGTTTTCCAGGCGGGTCTCACATGGAGAGATCATTGCCGTTCGACCCTCAGTTCCGAGGAGGACCGAGTTATCCGTCAGATGGCAACCTTCCAGTTCACTATTTTTAGCTTGTAGTGATATGATTCAAGCGCGCCAGTGAGGAATGAGCTGATTTGCCGTGGGGATGGGTCCCACAGTGTCGGCCTCACTCTCCTCGATTTCTCCCATGCACCAGTCGACGGTCTTAACCCATCAACTAACTGCTCACGTGGTGTAATCCTGATAGTTTTATTATCATACGTTACTAACACCATTGCAACATTCCTGACACCTTATTCGTCGTACTGCGGGAGGGGCGGGGGGGGGGGGCGGAGCAATAGAGACCTGTACGTGGAGCGACGTGCGCATTGCCGACCTTATTCTGTCCGCTCTAACCGCCTTGTAATGGCTGGGCAATGTCAAGACCGTCTTCAGGTGCACACGCAGTGCTTCACCAGGCTTCACCCTTTTGGATCTCCTATTGGTGCGGCTCGTAATAAGGTCGTACTAGGCGGACACCTCTGCATTCTTAATCTCAGATCGGGGGCTGTGTCATGCCGCCAGCCGGTGACCCTCCAGGCCTCAACGCGTAAAGCGCCCTTGTAGGTAAAGAACGCGTGGGGTCGACTGTGGTGGCCACAAAAACGGACCTCTCTCTCTCCCTCTCTCTCTCTCTTCCCTCTTCCACCGTTATCCTGTGGCAGGTATGAGTCATGGCCAAAGAGGTGAGTTACAACAAGCGCATGATAGGACATGCGACTCCCCGACTAGCCTGACACAACATCGTCGCCGTCCTGTTGGTGCTTGTCAGCACCCCACAGGCATTTACACTGTGCGACCCATCTCTCGCTCTTTTTATCTATTTTGCACACCTACATGTGTACACAGACACCTCCCGGTCTACCCTTTAGGGTTACGTAAACCATGGACCTTTTTCAGCCATGTCAAAATACGAGTGAGTCCGCCAAATGGTTCGCTTCTAGCGGTGCAGTTCGTTTGTTCAATTGCTCGCCTCCCTTTTGAATTTCGCAGATCCCTCCTGCTTCCCGTGTTCACACTACTGATCTTGCCGACAGTTGTTCCTGGTTACTTTTTCTGTGCTGTATGAAATATGCGACTGTTGGAATTAGCGGTGCATACGCTGGGTGACGTATGTGACGTCCTAAAATTCGCAGGCAAATCTCCATTTGACGCGGAATCCGCCCATCACGCGTCCGCAAACACTGCACAGCATTATACAAACGAGCACTAATGAAAAATAAAGCATAGCAGGGTTTATAAATCATTATTTACCGGGCGGGAATTTTTTTTGCCGAAAAACAGATTTTCGCAAAACGGCTATATTACAGGCTACTTCGTTAAAGCTAGATGTAACACTTCACAACAACAGGAGGTGCATCAACAGCCCACAGTTATTAAAATTAGTGATAGATAAAGTACATCAGTGTACTTTTCCATGTACTACACGAGACATGTAAATGGCTAAGACAACCAGGATTCTCCTGCATTAAAACGTTTTGTTGGAAATGCCAAAATTCCCAAAAGGATTTGATCAATCTCATTGGAAAGCACCTGCGCGCGTCCCCGATGTGTACTGTCTGCATGCATCTGGGGGCTCTCAGCACCTTCTCGCCACTGGTCGCGTCCACAGTGATTCCTTAAAAAATGATTGGTTAATGTCTGCTAGTTGTCGGCCATTCTACTCGCTTCTTCGTGAAGCGGATTGGACACACACGGCATGCCATAAATACAGACAGTTTTTTTTAAAGAGGAAAGACTTGTAGCTTCCAGTACATTTTACTCTGGCCGATCGTGTTTAGCCTCTCTGCCGCGTTGGTAGTTGGGACGACGGTCGAGCACGCATATCGTATTATTATCGAAATATATGTGCGGTTCATAACAGTATTTCGCTCCCCTGAGCCAATCCCCCTAGCTAAGCGTAAAACGAAGTTCAGTGGGATTCGAATGTGAACTGTTGGTAAAAAAATGAAAAGTACCCGAAAAGTTGAATTTTGTTTTTTAAAAAATTATCCATAATTGTTAGTCGAATCTGTGAACCGGAGCATTATTCTGCAGAATAATGGCGCCCACTCGACGTCGGAAAATGCCTTTATAATCGATCGCATCGCCGATTGTTGATTGTGTTGATAGTGTCCTATGCCATCACCGAACTTGATGGCCATCTACAGCATCGGGCGTCGACAGATCCTGAAAATCGTAATCTCCTTTGTGCGTTTCAGTGGGAAGTTCTCCGCACATATGATCATCCGAACTGACTTTGTGAGACTTTCTAAAAATATGACCCCATCTCGTCAATAAATATTCGGCGAGGTTTGGTTCTGCAGCCCCACTTGAGTGATGTCGTATGGTTGGAGTTGGTGTTGTGCGCACAGACCGGAGGCAAGCATCAGTCGCCAGATAATGAAATTGGAAGACCCACTGCCACGGAAGAAACGTCTGGAGTCGTTTATCGGATCTGGTGCAGTTGCGGACAAAGCAACTACGTCGGAGAAATCGGAAGTGCGCTCTGAACGCGAATGGCCGAACACGCGGCAGCAGTGTGGAGAAATTATGCCACCTCATAAGTTACGGCTCGTTCTACGAGATTCGGCCCCACATTCGAATTCGACGAGACCAACATTCTCGCTAGAAGTGACATCCGCGTGGGCCGCGAGTTGTTTGAGTCATATTTTACTGGCCCCCAATCTATTAACAAATGCAACGATCTTCCCCTTCCACATTTGGTGCTGAGATTTCGCCCAGACGGGGTTATTAGCCACGCGGGGAGCGCAAAGGCACAAACCATTTCCAACGCCAGGGTCGGTGGGTACGATGGTCGAGCAGTCATTACACTGGCACCCAACACCCGTGGTGAAATTACAGCGATTAACGTACCGAATGTCTGCCATCAAACAGTCATCACGCCAAGTGCAACCATCCCCGATGAAGGGGGGGGGGGGGAGCCGTGAATATTCTTAGGTAGGCGACAGCATGCTGATTGCATCCTATAAATATTGCAGCCCCTTATGTATGAACTACCCGTATCTGCTATTGTCATTGATGATGGGTCCGAACAGAAATCTGAGACGTCAGGCGAACAAAGCTCTTGTTCCAGCGATTGTGTCCCCTTCACAAAACAAGCTACTGTTAACCATCTTCGTTACTGCTAACCGCCACGCTTAATATCACTAATCTGCGTTCTCAAAACTGAATTAACTCCCTGTGTAGAATTCTTGTTGAATTCGATCATGCGTATGAGCCAAAACACATTTCGGTGTATGTACGGTATTATTGATAGAGTAAGGTAATAATAAAAAACGTACAGACATCAACAATGGATACCCTAGACAAAGAATTCCTTTGTTACTGTTCTAACAAATCGAATTCCAAGCTCAAGGTCAGAATAAAAAAAATAAGTTAATTAAAAGAACGCCGATCACGCTCGAAAGAGGGTTACCTAAAGGGGGAAGGGGAACGTCAACAGGGGCCAAATGTGGAAACACTTGCGAGGAGGACGTGGAGAATTCCAAGCGTCTACCAGCCCGCGTATCCGATTTTAATACCCGAATTTATTTGATTTCCAAAGGCGCGGCATCTGAATTTTTCAGTTCCAGAAGGCAGTTTGTGTGTTTTCTAGCTCACAGTAATGCTCCTTCAGAAGAGTATGCGTGCATGCCCGTGACACTCGGCGCTTTCGCGCCTCAAACGAATCTAGTAGACGAAAATAGCAACTTCCCAATTTACTCCCACTAATCATGGAGATTTCGATGGGAAGTTTTAGTGGGTTGCGTCACCAGCCCGCCTTGTCCACTTTCGCGTCCTGCGTTGCCCTGTCACGCCTGGACTCGGCTCTGCAAAATTTATGGACATGCGTTGCTTTGCCGACAGCGTGCCTTATCTTTACTCCATTCGATATCTTTTGTCGGTCTTTGCCCCCCCTCCCCCCAGCCTAGTATTCATCTCTTTTGTCAGGAGTCGGGCCAAAATGCCCTCTCAGTGAAGGGACCTGCCCCATTTTCGGCAAATTGGACTACCCGGTTTATGGTTTTTGTGTTGTCCGGCCAGCTACTCTTAACAAGAGTGCTTCTGCAATAATTTACCGTACTAACAACACAGGTATTAGCTAAAAGCCCAGACACGCGTGTTTCGCCGATCTTGTGCCGCTGCCTGACGCAGCTGCGAGGGGTTCGGCTCGTCAGTGGGTCCCCCAGCTTTCCCCGTTTGTTTTCTGGTATATGAACTCATGTTTCAACTTGCCTTGTTTAATTTCCGAGGAAATTAATGCGCGAACTTGGAGTAAATCTTTCGAAACGGGCCTTTCCAGGCACGCTCCAAATTTTGATATGAATATTTGAGCTGAAATCCATCAGCTACTGCGGAATCACCGCTTAATATTCACAAAGCGCCAACAGGCAGCCAGTAGTATAGCATTGTGCAATAATTTACCGTACTAACAACACAGGTATTAGCTAAAAGCCCAGACACGCGTGTTTCGCCGATCTTGTGCCGCTGCCTGACGCAGCTGCGAGGGGTTCGGCTCGTCAGTGGGCTTTTAGCTAATACCTGTGTTGTTAGTACGGTAAATTATTGCACAATGCTATGCTACTGGCTGCCTGTTGGCGGTTTGTGAATATTAAGCGGTGATTCCGCAGTAGCTGATGAATTTCAGCTCAAATATTCATATCAAATTTCGGACCGTGCCTGAAAAGGCCTGTCTCGAAAGAGTTACTCCAAGTTCGCGCATTAATTTCCTCGGAAATTAAGCAAGGCAAGAGTGCTTCTTTTGTAGTGCAGATGTCCCCAACCAGACATGCGGTTCTCGACAGGTCTCCAGCCTCCCAACAGGCTGTACTTTTTAGAAGGCGTGCCTTGCCAGTGGGCCACGGGTCCCTTCTGCCCTTTGTGCGGTGTTGAACGCTTCCGATAGAGGCAAAAGTACGCGCTCCCGGCAGTAATTCATCCATCTCCTCGCAGTCGCACTGGGACGACCTTTTACCGACAGGTTGCTTGCGCGACCGTAAGCATCATTTGGTACTCTGGTCAGCTGTGTTACCACAGCCTTCTGCCATGGCAGTTTGTGTGACTCTGAAACATTGTTCCACAGACTTCAGGGTCATCTGCTGCCGTTGCTATTGCTGCTGCCGTTGTTGATGTCGTTGCTTCTGCTGCCGCTCCTCTGAATCTTTCTCTTTGTCTTATTCTTCTTCATTCGAAAGTCTTCTTTGTCTCTAGAGCCTAAGTGTAGACCCCACGAAACGCGAAACACCACACCGCTGAAAAAAAGCCAGTTGACAAGAAGTACCTCATCTGTCTCGCACACGTCCTTGCGAAGGCGAAATCATACTGAAGGGGATGAAATGTTAGCCGAGATCCTGCAATGCGCTTATTGTGCCTCGCAATCCCAAAATATTTCAGTCACACTAAAATGTCGACGTTTGAATAGGCTTCCTTCCGGCCGACTGTTAAAACCACACTCCTCCACATAAGCAGTATGAATCCCCCCCCCCTCCCCCCCTCAATTTTCGATGTCTTTATAAATTCTGATATATTTTATTGAAAGCATGCACAAAAATGCTATTTCTCGTGCTCTTTTTATAGTTAATTACGTGTTCTTAAAATTTTGTACTAGAGGAGAGTGGTTATTTTTCGGCTCTCACAGTTTTGCACCCGACCTGCCGTTGTACTTCCAAACCGGAAGCTGTATACTTCCCATGTAAAGAAAATCATATATTTCTCTATGTTATTAGGGAGGTACCACCTGGCTTCAACGAAATTTCACAACGAATGACAACGGTTTTAAAAAAATCCTTTGATTGCAAACTTTGTTAAGATCGAGCACTACCCCTGTAGTGTAACTTTTAAAAAGACGTGACTTACCGCCAAAATAGTGCAGGCTTTCTGTAAAATATGGCTCTTGAGAACATTCAAAATAAGTGTAGGTTGTCAGCTTATAATAAGTGTGGTTTTTGTCCCCGGCCGAAGAGAAGCGTGCTCAAAAGTAGGAATTCCTGCGTGACTGACATGACATACATCAGCTACTGTGTTTCGAAAATCACTAGATTGGTTCAAATAACAAAAAGTGGACTTTGAAGGAAAAAGTGCTGCCTGAAGCTCGGCAATGCACAGCAAAGTTACAACGAATTCGTGTGGATTTCCGCGATTCTAGTTAGGTCTTCCGAATCGCCATGGTCTCGTTCGGGCTTGTTGCGCAAAGGGTGTTAGGTTTGAGGGGTAGACCGCAATGAGCTGGTTGATTAAAAGAACATCTGGATATCATGCCCAAACTGACAACCCGTCAGTTTTTGGCCTTTATCGATGCGGCGAAGGTGCACTCCCAAAGACAAAATACAACTGTGCCCGCTGTCGTCACCACCACCACCACCACCACCACCACCA
>CACRXP010000134.1:1153455-1167579 GCA_902702965.1 Spirometra erinaceieuropaei | reverse complement strand
AGCTTCCGAGCAAGTCCTGTCGCGCGCCTAGTGACCATGTGCATGTAGTTGTGTTGATTTCAAGGCCGTGTGACCGCACATGAGACGATGCTGGGGGGAAATTCATCCTTGTGGCAAATCAGCACATTCCTCCATGTAGTAAATCGGAGGCGTTTGAAGCTGGGCCTGGGTAGCTCGGTTCCACCCTGGGCAGGGGGGGGGGACAGGATGCAATGGCTTCTGCATGACTTGTATGACGTTTTCCCTAGTGCGAGGTCTGAGATTCCCTCCCTAACGAAGCTGGGTATGTGTGGAGTTGGGACTAGGCCGCGTATCACACACGCAGACGAGTTGTTTAGTTTGTGGTCAGCCACTGCGCTCATGCCTGCCTCCGATCATAACTTTGTCTTGTCATTCAGACGACCGGACTTTAATGACTGCCCGCCATTCCATCTAACCGACTGCTGCTGGGTTTTGTAGTCTTCGCTGCTGCTTTGCGGTTTCTTAAGTGGATAACCGATTGTATTTCCCTACCGACCTGCTTTTATGCGGTAGCTCAATTGCTCACTAACTTGGCTGGTCTGTCGGCGGACTGGAGAAAACCGCTGAAGTTGTGTCCTGTATGTTATTACCGACAAAGACAAAGGAGACTGGGATGGCCATTTCTGGCTTATTAGCCGTCGTCAGCCAGTCATACCCAACCCCGAAGTGTGGAACACCCGAGGATCGGGCACGCGACCTGTTAGTTAGAAGTCCACGCCTCTAACCACTGGGCCACGAGCCCGTTGCCCTGTGGGTTTTCGATCGGGAATATGCAATGGTAGGGGGCGTCCCAGTCTCCCTTGTCTTCGTCGGTAATACCATTCTGCCTATATATCATGCGCCGCTGTGCGGCTGCTGGTTGGGCTCGAGAGCGAGAGCCCGTAAGGGCACAACGGAACGAATGAGTTCCGTAAGAACGATCGATGAGCGCCCTTACCATTGAAGTTCTGTCCGCCTATCCTCCTCGACGCGGATCTTCGCCGTCCAAGTGGACGCAGTGCTGACATAATGATTTGGTTTGTGGTTATATACGCATACACAGACTGGAACTCTCTCCCTTTTCGTACACCCACAATTTTCTGATGGTAAAAAAGTGTCGAGAATGTTGGGTGTTGACGCGGTGACTGACTTAAAATTCGCGTGTACGCTTGCTACTCGACTGTTAGGAGGCCTATGATCTCTTATCAGTGAGAGTTGTCACAGAGAAAACGTGAAGGAGCTATCTCCGCAGGATTTTCCGTCTTAAATTCGGTATTCAAGTGCGCACTCTCCCTAGTTGCCACCATCGGTTCTCCCCGAAGGCATTCTCGTCAGCAGCGGCAGCAGCGACTGAAATGTTGGCTAGTCTTTGGGCTAGTTTACTGCTGAAATGGAGATGATGGGCAGGCACAGATAACAAAGGTCTCCTTCGAGGCTGTAGGCGAATCTGCATCCTGGAGATGGTGGTCGGTCTACCCGTCGGCACCGGGGATCGTCTTTGTCACCAGGTCGTCTTGCTGGTCTCGCCTCCGGACGAGGACATAGTTCAGCAGGTGCCAGTGTCGCGGCCGAGGGTGCATCCAGGTGGCCTTCTCTCGCGCGTCGGAAGGCAGGAGAAGGTGTTGGTCAGGATGAGCCGGTATTCCGCGCAGGTTCGTAGGAGGAGTAGGCCATTGTCGTTGGAGCCGTTGGGACCATAGGGATCGAGCATTACTCTCCAAACGACACGGTCTGTGCCGACTCGGGCGTTGAAGTCACCAAGGACAATCAGCTTGTCCGCCGTTAGCACAGTTGCCAGGAGGGCGTACAGGTCCTCTTAGAATTTATTCCTCGCCTCGTCCGGGCTGGCCATCGGGATTGCGTGGACGCTGACGATGGTGACGAATTTGCCTCCCCGGAGCGGCAGTCGGAGGCCCAGCAGGTAATTATTGATGCTCTGTGGCAGACAGGGCAGTCTGGGACGTAGGCGCTAATTATGGTGGCGAATTAGTGTCCCTGAAGATGCAGGCGCAAGCTCATTGGGCGATCGTTGATGCCCTGCGGCAGACAGGGCAGTCGTCTCATGATGTCGATCCGGATGGCAAAGGCGACGCCCGCGTCCCGTCGCTTTGCCTTGGGGAGGCCGCTCCAGAAGAAGGTGTAGCCGGCACCCACCTCCTCCGGTTGGTCTTGTTCAGAGAACCGGGTCTCCCTGAGTGTAGAAATGTTCATCTTGTAGCTGCATCTGTCACACTCTTCTCCACCTGGATCCAGTATCAAGACAGTGCCAAGAAAACCAGACACGAGGAGTCCAAAACCTGCACCGAGGCGTACCACTACCCCCCTCCCATCTCCCCAGCCCACATCAGACACTGACCAGGAGATTTTACAACCGAAAGAACAATACGAGGTTTACATGGATCCCAGTTGGCGTTGTTTGAGTCAGCATATGGGCGCGCCAATTCAACCCAATGTCGGCATTTATTATGGACGCGGATTCCTGAGAACGCCTACCGGACTCCGGTTTAGCTTCTGTGCCGGCCCAGGGCATCTACTACATTGACCGTTTTAGGGGAACAACACAGCGAAAAACGCCCTCAATGGGACATTGTGGGGGAGGGGGATAAAAACAGCTGACGATTTTCACATAGAGTATGTTCAATTTTCCTTAGCAAATCGGTCTAGCGACTTATTCTGCGTGAGAAACCGGTCTTTTAGGGAATGAGTTAGTCTAATAAATAAACTTCACAGTGTCTGAGGTGTCACGCGCAGACTGTGCCCGTTTTATTTGGCAGTGCTTGTATCCTGTTTAATGTAGCGCATACCTGGGAGCTTACCCTAGGTTGGCAATCGCTCTTCATTTCAGCCGTCTGTTTGTTTTTTTACGCCAGTTGCGTTTTTCCCTGGTTGCGACTTAGCCCGCAAATCATTTTTTCCCTATCTCTTTAGACGGGCTTCACACGGACTTCGGATGTTTGGTCGTACGGTGTTGTTATGTGGGAGATCTTCACAATGATTGAAGCCTCTAACAACCGCGAGAATGTTCATCAATTTACGGACATTGCAGTGAATCACAAAAAATTGTTTATCCCAACCGGAGAAAACGGTTTTCCGAGTATTATTGATGAACTAATTACCAGTGAGTATTTATACGTCCCTTGCACTGTCACATTTTCCTGTTTGCGCTAGATATGCGACTTTTCCAGGCTAACCCCAACCAACTTGACTTTTAATCCAAGTAGTGCCACCACGTTTTGAGAACGTTGCCTACCTCCTCTATCTGGAAACCCTTTGAAGAGTCCATACCTGTCCCTACGATCTCTCCCTCGACCACGACATCAAACCTGACAGACTGACCGTCGAAAGCATCCACGGCCACCGAGTGCTCCACAGAGTGGGTGTAGTATCAGTGACTTGGGCGTGAATTAGTTTATAATGAGGCCGATTTGCACAGCATCTATCGCACTCACTCTTCCCCTTCACTCGCCTTGCTGCGCTGACAGGACACTGACTGTTGAGACGGCCGGAGGTTTTCTCGGACTCGTTGACTGACAAAGTTAAACGCTCCGTCTACGCGTGCCACACACACGACCTGGTGCCCGCTACATGTACCAGGCTACAGTAACGGAGGCTTGGGTCGAACATAGGTGGAATCCCATTTAGGCCATATCGAGAAGAAGCCTTTGCAGCCTGATTCTCTACCCTAACAGGAGGGGAGTTTTCCAGCTAGTTGGCAACCTTCCGAGCCTAGGGCTTTTACTGTGTCCTAATAGATTCAGGCGAGTCATATTTGTTTTAGTGAATGGACTCCCCAGTGTCGTCTTCACCTGTTATCCCGTCATTCGTGCAGCACTTGACTGTCCGATCTTTGTCTTTAAAATAGGCCGCTTAGTAGATGTGCTGGACCTACGCAGAGGGCTAGATCAGAGTTCCACAGGCGTTACCGGCAATGCTCAGCCATAACAAATGCCGCTAAGACCAACTTATGCGGCTCCCTACGCAGGACATGGGAACAGGAACACGAAGTCGCCTTGAGCTAATTTCTAACGAAATAGGGGTTAGGTTTAAGGCTAGGGTTGGGGCCAGGTTAGGGGTTAGCTTTAAGGCTAGGCTTAAAGTTAACGGCAAGTTTAGATTTAACGCATCCATTAGTGCTGATTGCAGAGTTCAGATTAGGGCGAGAGTTAAGCTTTATTGCAAAGTCATTGACGAGGTTAGAAAACTAGAATGTTTTACCCTTTTGTGGAATTATGCGCAGGTCCAGCTGGGCGTTCTTAAGTTCCATGTTCTGTCTAGAGGGCCATATAAATCAGTCCTACTCAAATGCCATTATTGGAGGTGTGATGGCACGCTTAGGTGCAGTGTCCGTTGTGGACCCGGGGAGTTTGGTGGTTCGCCTAGGCGCGGGTTCTTGCCGCGCCAGCCACCTGCGATCCCTCCTGCCTCCAGTTTTCTTGTCTCTGTCTTGACGACGGGCCCCAGGTGGGATGGGGACGAGAGAGTGTGCGGTAGGTGCTGCGCAAGTCTACTACCACTATAAGCTTGATCACGCACAAGTCACTGTCCTCCCTTTCACCCGGTGGACATCGTCGGCAACGACGGTCGTACTGTCGACTGTTGGAGCATGGAAGTCAGTGGGCGGTGGAATTGAGCTCGCTGACTGACGCAGTGTAAAGACCTGTGTCTAAGGTGTGCCACCATACACATGCACGGTAGTAATTGTGGCCCCATTCGGACTCAGCGCAGCCTGACAAACGCGTGCCGCGAGCCATCATGGCTCCCCTTTTTGTCTGACGCATCTGCAACACAGCCCGTTGTGACTTCTCGTCCTACAACTGGCAGCATATAAGTAGGCTATCTCTTTGTCTGTCAACTGCGCTGGTCTACACAGCGACCCTCGAGGGAGCAGGTGAACTAGATTAGGGTGGGTCCTACGTATGCATCAATCAGTGCGATCAGACCACTCGAGGTTATTCGCAGCTCGACGGCTTACGCGCGCCCCTCCCCCTTTGCGACCCAGACTTGACGTACCAATTCACCACATTTGGAGCATTGCACCGATTTTTCTCATCTGATTTCAATGTATTTGCGATGGTCACCAGGGCATGATCGCTGCGCTGTATACGTCTTCGTAGTCCAACGTTTAAGAGCTGGTCGTCATTTAGGGTAAGAATGGAGCGAACACGTAGGAGTTAGTCGGTCCATCAAACTGCCTGCCTCTGTACACCGCCGCCATCGCCTCCCCGAAAGTATTTGAGCAATGCGGCAAGTTCAGTGGCCGCAAACTGGCCTTGCAGGTGCCACGGAAGGTGAGGTTTTATGCCTCTCCTCCCCGTCCCCCCCCCCCGGGCCATTTGTTGTGTACGCACAGACTGGTCACATTAGCTGGTAGCGTAACCGCTCATAGGTCTTCTCCTTCCGGTGTAGTTTGAAACCCGTGCGATCCGGAACGGTTGGACTTCAATGAAAAGACCATCTTAGTGGAAGCACAGTGCGCACCCTAGATAACGGTTTTCTGTCCATGAGGCAGACAGGCGATAGAGTTGGCGGTGGAGTAAATCCAATTCCCGGTGTGTACCAGTCGTTTTGGTTCCACCTATCAAAATCATGCGTCGGAACTTTGGCACGCGCTCCATCACCCTCACGGTTAATTTATGGTTGTCCTCGGGCGATAAAGTGTAACAAAACAGTGAAGTTAGGAAACAAGCGATCGTCCTCGCCGGTTTACAATTATTGTGAATACTGTGAGACTCAAGGCGGCGAGTAGACGTCGAGTCTGCGAAATTGCTATAGGGCGCGATTTTATTTTGCGTTTCCGCCGCTAGTGTACATTCTCCAAATTTCTGCTCCTCTAACGCGAACAGTTTGCACTTTTTCACGTGTGCGGCGCGTGCGGAAAGTTACTTGCCATTCGGGCCCACTGCTTACCTCCAGCTTCTTGAATCTGGTTTCCAGCCGTCTATGTTTACCCCACATGCTAAAGTCTTCGGCAACCCTCACCTCAGTCGCGCGACAGCCTAGAGTCGGGGTATAGCTAGCTGGTGACGGGAAATATACCAGAAACAGCCATTGCATTGTCAGTGTCTTCCTCGGTAACACTGCTCGACTTCTTGTTTCTCACCCAAACGTTTAGTGAAATTGTTGCAATTCTCCTCTCCCCCCTCCCTTTTATGGAATTCTTAACTTTTGGCAGCAGTATTTTAATAAGTGCGTCCCGGGTGCAGTTTGTTGCCGCTCAAGAGGTGAGGTCTGTAGTGCTGATCGGATCGCGCTCGCTGTGACAACATCTCAAGGATAACTCAGGCCATCCAAGAAAGACGACTGAGGTGGTTCGGGCATGCTCTTCGTCGTCCACCTCAGGAGCTCAGTGTTACTGCCCTCGATCAGGCATCGCTGCTCCATTGGAGGCGCGAAAGAGGGGTTCAGTTCAAAACCTGGCTCGACACAGTTCGTCAAGACATGGAGGTGGTTCTTGGACCTTCGGTATTCGGTCTCCATCGTTGGCGAAGCGAATGGGTTGAGCTGTCCAGATCTGCTGCCGCGGATCGTCACGCGTGAAGAGGTACAGTTCGGGACATCATCGAAGCCGGCTAGATCAGGCATGATCTCAGCCGTATTAAGTACAAGTCTGTAGTGCTCGGTTTGCGTACACGAGGGAAGTGCTCACTTTTGACGGTAGCTGCGCAGTAGAGCACAGAGTCGGGCAAGGGAATATGGATCCCCCCGCCCTAGTACTACCGGTGGTCTTGTGTCAACTTTAGCCGGACTTCCTATCTCCATTTCATAACTTTAAACCTCACCTCTCCCACCCGCCCCAACCCTCATACGCCTAGCCCTAGCCCCCCAAACCCTAATACTAGCGTTACCCCAACACTTATCCTCCTGGACCACCTGTAATACGAGGGGGGGGGAGGTGTCTATATTCCCGTGCGCATTTGATCACAACGCCACTAGCTTAAACTCATGGGGTGTAAATCCTGTCGTGAGCGGGCTGAGCGCTGCAAAATAAATATTTTTCAAATCTCCAGCCGACATAGCCTCGGTTTTTTTTCTGGTCATCTACCCACCTGCTGGTTTTTTCAAACCCAGGGTCTTCTGTTATGCAATGGAGTTTTTTGGCAGGTCAGGTTGCAATGTCTCCTTCTTACTGTGGTCCTTATGACAGCCTCATTTATGTGAGGTCGGATATCTCCCTAACCTAGCACACGTTGAACTATGGACCCGGCCGTGTGTGCGCGCGTGTGTGTGTGGCACGCGTAGATAGTCTATTTAACTTTGCCAAGGTCAAGCACCTACACTAATTTCGAGTCATCTTTATCATTGCCTTCGCATGAGATTAGCGAGTGAGGCAAATGCAGCTAAAGTCTACCTAGCAAGTCGTTACTGCACCCCACGCCATCTCAGGAACAGTTATATTCGTGATCTCACCCCTGATAGACAAACAGTCGAATGATCTGACTGACGTGATGCTTGCCAGTAACTCGTGAATAGGTGCATGCGCGAACTTTTGCTACTTTCACATCCCCCACAGGGGCCCTTTGAGTGTTTCTTGGTCTCACTGACCGGCGAATTATTCCCCAGAGACTGGGGGGTAGAGTGCTTTTCCCTCTAGTCGTACTCGGTAGATTTGTCATAAATTACTACACTAATCCAAAATGGCGAAAAAAACTAGTTGATTGGGTAGCGTATTTATAGTAGTAGCGGAGAAGGGGGCGCCCACCGATCGCGCTGCGGGACGCACTCGTCCCATTGAGCCCCCCTTCGCCCCCCAGCTACGCGTAAGATAGACAGATTTACATCGACAAGGACAAGAGCAACTGGAATGACCATTTCTGACCTGTTGGCCGTCATCACCGAACCATACCTAACCTCGAGGTGTGCAACCTCCGAGGCTCGTACTCAGGACCTGTTGGTGGGGCTCAAGAGAATGCCCCGAGGCACAGCGGAAGAAATTAATTCTGTAACGGGATCGGCAAGGCCCCCTCTCTACCATTGTACATTTGCGATCGCGATCGACTAAACAACGAGATCGTCTCTTAGTGGTTAGGTGCCTTGGACATCTAACCGACAGTTCTCTGCATTGACGCCCCAGGTGTTCCACATCCCGGGGTTTGCTGACGACGGCTAATTAGCCAGAAATGGCCATTCTAGTCTCCATTGTCTTTGTCAGTAATGCTACTCTGCCTGTATTACTCGCCGGTGTTAGGCTGCTGAGCAGGCTCTTGAGACAGTACGAAGGCGCAACGGGACTAGCAAGTTCCGTAACACGACCAGTGAGAGATCCTCCACCATTTTTATACATGTATGCTTATATTGGAGTACGGGCATCCCAAGAAATTTAATTTGGAAATAGGTAAGATTCTTTGGAAAAAAATAACCTTTATTGCATAAGTTTCCGAGACTGGTTCCCCAGCTCGTTGTCATACTTCTGGGTTTTTACAGTATGTATATATGATGGTAGAGGGGCGCTGATTGGCTAACGATAGTCCGGGGGGGGGGGAGGCGGTTTGGTACAACACTGTTTCGGCCAATCATAACCCTGATCACTAGCTGGGTTCGTAAACGTTAAAATGCGCTCACACACCTGGCGCAGCTGGTTCACCACTGGGGTCATAAGGGTTTCATCGAACCGACGTTCATCAGCGCCCCACCACTTGTCATTCTCTGTCGTTGCAGATCGCGTACTTATTCACTCAGGAATTAGCAGCTGGTGACAGCATACCAAAGTTTTACAACTGCTGCATTGCAGTATCCATCGGCTGATTACTCCATCTCGTCTACTTTCTGCCCATTTTACCAATTTACCGGAGATGGCAGACTGCTTGACATTAGCCCCGTTTATCCCTATACTGGTTGTGTGTTATCGCGAAATCTTTTCGGTAACCATACACTTTCACTTTACTTGAGCTCTGTGTTCATGTACTCGGCGCTCCTTTGCCCCATAGGTTGCTGGGAAATTGCACCCGAAAAGAGGCCCCAATTTCCCGCCATTCTGCAGTGTCTGCAAGACGCCAGGGCCGACCCCTTTTTCGGCATGCCGACAGAGGACTTCCTGCAAATCCAAAATGAATGGCGGTTGCGAATCCTGAGAAAGACAGAGGAGTCGGATTCAGTAAGACCTCCCCCCTATTGTAGCGCTTTCCTTTGTGTATGCACGCGGTAAACAATAGTCGACTGTGTTACTTTCCTCTGGGCCTTCCTGCAGTTTCCTTTTTTTTCTGCACGCCGAACTTTTATTTACGCGCTCTTGCTATCTCTCAGTGTGGTTTTTTTCTCCTGCTTCGCCGTTGCAGACACCAGGTGTCTATATTCTTGCTGTCTGAAGGCTATTTCTGCCCGGAGAGTTGTTGCTGGCCTTGGACTACTTTTTGCTTTTGTGCAGGGCTGAGGCATCAAACAAGGACATTTCACGCAGGCACTAACAACATCAGCTCTAGTTGTTGGAACGAGTTCACGTCTACCTTGAAGCCAGGGAGAGGGAGTTTTTTTTCGGGTTCTCCAACCACCCGGCTGATGACCCCGGGATAATTAGTTTTGCTCCTTCTTGCTAGATCTGCCTATCTGCGTCTCTGGTCGACTAACTGGCTGAAGTAAAATTGTGGCGACGATTGCGATTGGACACAGCCTGGGCAGCTGCACAAGTGAAAATGGCAGTTTCGGGAAGTTGTTGAGGGGGCAACAGGATCGCTGCGATGTACAGACTGAGTAGGGTCTGGGGGGTGGGGAGGAGAGAGTGCGGTAGATGCTGCGCAAGTCCACTATCACTATAAACTAATTCACGCGCAAGCCCCCGTCTCTGCTTTACCTTTTAGTGGAGCACACGGTGAACATCGTCAGCAACAACGGTCGAACTGGCGAGTAGGTTTTTTGAGGCCGAAAGCTTAGCAGGTCGTCTTCTGTATCATCCTATGCAATAAATGTCAGTCCTTAGGTTTATGGTACACCACTGCAGGTGTTCTTTCTAACAGTTTTCGTCAGCATTCGCAGAAAATAGCTTCGTCCGCAATTTTAGTGGCAGCATAGTATGTGTGTATAGGTCCACCGAAGCCAGTTCCTTCAGTGGAGTGTGGGAAGCTGGTTGGAGCAAACGGAACCACTCTTTCCTACAGCTCGGGTGAAAGTAATTTTTAGGGAGTAGATCGAAGGCAGGGTTCTCAGTGCTTCCCAGGATGAGAGGTTGTTCTAGATAACCCCCCGAGGTAGACTTGTGCAGTCAGAATCCGCAGTCGTTAGTCGTGAATACCTTCTTTGAATTACTATTCAGCATTGGCTTGATGACTGTGCAGAGTTCCGCTTGCCGCACGTGCTCGGACTAACATGTACAACATGTCCTCTCCCCTCTTCCCACCCCGTGATGCATCGTAGACGGGCATCGTAGTGGCTGATTTGAGCGGCAAAACGAGTTCCAGGAGGCAGTTTAAAGAGGGCAGATGCGATCCCTCGAACAAAGACCTTATTAGCCCGGTGTTTGGTATTCTCACGGTGCCTTTATTTGTTTCTGTCTCTGATTGTCAGTTTAAGTGTGAATCCGAAACGGCAGGCGGGTGAAATTCTTGTTCTGGCGGTCGCACCTCCTTCACCTTAATTACAGTGCCTTCCCTGTCAGTTGCCGAAGTAATTCCCACTTTTTGATTTTTGTACAACTTCCCCAGTGTATCATCTCGGAGTGCAGTTCCAATGACGCCGACCTCCTCGCTGCTGACCAGTTGGAACTCACTCGAATTCAACTGCAGATGAGTCAACAGAGCGAATTCCTCTTGCAGCAGAAATTGGCCTCTCTCAAGGTTGGTTGTTACTCTTCCTCTCATATGCCTGCATGGGCTCTTCACCCCTCCCGCCTCATTGAAGTTTGCCTTCTCATTACTCGCGCTATACCCCTTGGCAGTTAGTGTGCATGCACCTGGTACCGCAGAGATTCTGTCTGCTATATATATACATACATATATATATATATATATAAGGCACAACGGAACGAGTGAGTTCCGTATGAACGATCGGTGAGCGCCCCCTAACATTATATATATATATATATATATATATATATATATATTATGACAGTGGGCGCTCGCCGATCAGGTTACGGAACATGCTCGTTCCGTTGTGCCTTGGGGCTCATACTTAAACCCTCGCAGGCAGTCGCACAGCGACTAGTAGTAGACATAGATGAGATGATACCGACAAAGACAAGGGAGACCGGAATGGCCATTTCTGGCTTATTAGCCGTCATCAGCCAGTCATACCCAACCCCAAGTGTGGATCACTTGAGATTCGAACCCGGGATCTTTGGTCATGGAGTTGAACGCTCTACCATTGAGCCACGGGCCCGTTGTCCTGTCGGTTGTGATCGGGAATATTAATTATGACAGTGGGCGCTCGCCGATCAGGTTACGGAACATGCTCGTTCCGTTGTGCCTTGGGGCTCATACTTAAACCCTCGCNACTAGTCGCTGTGCGACTGCCTGCGAGGGTTTAAGTATGAGCCCCAAGGCACAACGGAACGAGCATGTTCCGTAACCTGATCGGTGAGCGCCCACTATCATAATTAATATTCCCGATCACAACCGACAGGACAACGGGCCCGTGGCTCAATGGTAGAGCGTTCAACTCCATGACCAAAGATCCCGGGTTCGAATCTCAAGTGATCCACACTTGGGGTTGGGTATGACTGGCTGATGACGGCTAATAAGCCAGAAATGGCCATTCCGGTCTCCCTTGTCTTTGTCGGTATCATCTCATATATATATATATATATTGAGAAGAAAAGGCGATCTCGGGAACCATAGTTTTACTGTCCTGACGTTTCAAAAGCATACAAGCTTCCATCGTCGGAGGTGAGTGTGGTATCGCGCCTCACAGTATTTATAGGTGAGTAACAGTCATGTCAAAACGAGTTTTTTTCTTACATTTGAAGTCAGGGCGGCAGGGGGGATGGGGCGGGGGGGAAGTCCTAGAGCGTCTTTTCGCCGGATGAGGGGGTGGTGGGTCAGCTTTATTCTGGGCCGGGGAAACGATCGCATAGCCAGGGAAACAATCGAGGCTTGGCACACGGGGACAACCTCCATCAACCGCTGTGTGACTCTTCCCGTTGCCTATCAAGCCCTTCGAGCGCAGCTCAGTAAACAATTGAGCAGACGTGCACCCAGGCTAAACATGAATCCAGACATGAGCGAGCCCATGGCGGATACACACTCAGCCACCCCTCAACCGGGTTCCGACGAAGGTGCAGTCCTCTCCACAGCCGGTCCATCTACTAGTCCGGCGGACGAGAAAACGGACAGTCGTTGCGGCGTAAACAAGATTGCCAGGCTTGGACGACAGCTACGGTCAATGAAGGTACGAACGACGACCACCAACGTCTCAACGCCGGCTTCCGATGTAGATTGAGTACATTCCGTCACCCTCCCTCCCTCCCCCCCGCCCGCCACTGTTCATGTGTGCATGCGGCTGATGACCACTAAAGCTGACCCACCACGCCCTCATCCGGCGAAAAGACGCTCTAGGACTTCCCCCCGCCCCATCCCCCCTGCCGCCCTGACTTCAAATGTAAGAAAAAAACTCGTTTTGACATGACTGTTACCCACCTATAAATACTGTGAGGCGCGATACCACACTCACCTCCGACGATGGAAGCTTGTATGCTTTTGAAACGTCAGGACAGTAAAACTATGGTTCCCGAGATCGCCTTTTCTTCTCAATTATGTCCGGGACGCGCATCTTCGCTTCTATTAGCAATATATATATATATATATATATTCACCCAGAAATGATTAATTGAATGAAGGCAAACAAGCCCGAAACAGTGCTGCATCAATCTACCCTCCAGACTCTGTCGTCTCCCCTCTGATATACATATCGTCTCGGAGGGTGCCTCCGCAGCCTGATCTGTCCTCCTCCCCCTCCCTCAACAGCGAAGACCGAGCAGGGTAGATCCAAGAACCGCCTGCATTTCTTGAGAGACAATATTGGGCCAAGTCTTTAGCTGGCCTCTTCTGGCCTCCACTTTGGTCAGCAATTAAAAAGTCTGGGGATTGTCCGGCAATAAACTGCCATTTAACTGCCCACAGATATATTGCGACAATTCCTTTGTCGGACACGACTGGGGGGCGAGGATGCGGAGGTAGAGAGAGAGAGAGAGAGAGGAATGCGCTTTATTTTGAAATCCTATGTTCAAAATTTTCAGCAAAAAGTTGGCTCCATTCACTATGGGCAGTAAATAAGTTAATAGATTATTCAAGAGTCAAAGTTTAACACAAAAAACGATTATTATGGGGGTAGTTCAAGTCTTAGCTTCTGTACTCCCGTCTCTTCGCACGTAAGATAGCGCACTAGGCATGGCAATACAGAAGCTCGATAAGCCGATGTGCGACAGGATATAAGACGGAAGTTGCGGCGCATCGGGCGGGAAGACTTGGCAGACATAAGATCGGAATGTAGGGGATGGGCAACGTCATCTAGAATTCGACCAGCAAATTGCTTGACCGCATTGAAGTGTCGTTGTAAGATAGTATCAACTAAAAATATATAAGAAACGCCAGCAGCAGAAGGGAGCATGCGGAGAATTCGTTTCAAAATTAAAAGATCCTTTTTTAACAAAGCAGGAAAAATGACAGAACAGTATAGGATAAGAGGATAATGCAGGCATCAATGAATGGCCAGACTAAGGGTTGAGGTGTGTGGTAGGAACGTAAACGACGAATGCAGTAAAGAAGTTTACGAACTTTAATAAATAGGGACTCAATATGGAGGAAAAAAGAAAGATTTGAGGACAAAGTAACGCCGAGATACCTGAAAGAGGATACTTCGTTGGGAAGAATGTCAGAGGAATCAGGGTTAGGAGAGGGCCGCAGTCGAAAAATACACTGAACGGATTTTTGGTTGTTAATTAGGAGACCATTTTCCTCCGACCACGCTAGGACATGGTTTAGGCCATCTTTTAGAGACCGGAGGTGTGTTTGACTTTTGAGAGGGTGTCCAACAACCACATCGTCAGCATACTTGACCATAAGACAGTCATTAGGGGACCTGAGATCATCAGTGTGGAGGGAGAAAAGGTGAGGGGATAGAATGGAACCTTGAAGAACACCGCAGTCATTGGGAAGGGTCGAAGATTTCCGCTTGCCAGATTGGACAAATTGGGTGCGGAAG
>CACRXP010000134.1:1120199-1137091 GCA_902702965.1 Spirometra erinaceieuropaei | reverse complement strand
TTGTGTATGCACGTGGTAAACAAAAGTCGACTGTGTTACTTTCCTCTGGGCCTTCCTGCAGTTTCCTTTTTTTTTCTGCACGCCGAACTTTTATTTACGCGCTGTTGCTATCTCTCAGTGCGGTTTTTTTTCTCCTGCTTCGCCGTTGCAGACACCAGGTGTCTATATTCTTGCTGTCTGAGGGCTATTTCTGCCCTGAGAGTTGTTGCTGGCCTTCGACTACTTTTTGCTTTTGTGCAGGGCTGAGGCATCAAACAAGGACATTTCACGCAGGCACTAACAACATCAGCCTTAGTTGTTGGAACAAGTTCACGTCTACCTTGAAGCCAGGGGGAGGGAGTTTTTTTTCGGGTTCTCCAACCACCGGGACTGATGACTCCGGGATAATTAGTTTTGCTCCTTCTTGCTAGATCTTTCTATCTGCGTCTCTGGTCGACGATTGCGAGTGGACACAGCCTGGGCAGCTGCATAAGCGAAAATGACAGTTCCAAGAAGTTGTTGAGGGGGCAACACGATCGCTGCGATGTACAGACTGAGTAGGGTCTGGGGAGTGGGGAGGAGAGAGTGCGGTAGATGCTGCGCAAGTCTATTATCACTATAAACTATTTCACGCGCAAGTCACCGTGTCCGCTTTACCTTTCAGCGGAGCACACAGTGGACATCGTCAGCAGCAACGGTCGAACTGTCAAGTAGGTTCTTTGAGGCCAAACGCTTAGCAGGTCGACTTCTGTATCACCCTATGCAATAAATATCAGTCCTTAGGTTTATGGTACACCACTGCAGGTGTTCTTTCTAACAGTTTCCGTCAGCATTCGCAGAAAATAACTCCGTCCGCAATTTTAGTAGCAGCATAGTATGTGTGTATAGGTCCACCGAAGCCAGTTCCTTCAGTGGAGTGTGGGGTGTTGGTTGGAGCAAACGGAACCACCCTTTCCTACAGCTCGGGTGAAAGTAATTTTTAGGGAGTAGATCGAAGGTAGGGTTCTCAGTATTTCCCAGGATGAGAGGTTGCTCCAGATAACTCTCGAGTTAGACTTGTGCAGTCAGAATCCGCAGTCGTTTGAGGAAGTGAATGCCTTCTTTGAATTACTATTCAGCATTGGCTTGTTGACTGTGCAGAGTTCCGCTTGCCGTACATGCTCGGACTAACATGAACGACATGTCCCCACCCCCTTCCCCCACCCCGTGAAGCATCATAGACTGACTTCGTAGTGGCTAATTTAAGCGGATAAACGAGTTCCAGGAGGCAGTTTAAAAAGGGCAGATGCGATCGCTCGAACAAAAACCTCATTAGCTCGGTGTTTCGTATTCTCGCAGTGCCTTTATTTGTTTCTGCCTCTGGTTGTGTGTTTGAGTGTGAATCCGAAACGGCAGGCGGATAAAATTCTTATTCTGGCGGTCGCACCTCCTTCATCTCAATTACAGTGCCTTCCTTGTCAGTTGCCAAAGTTATTCCGCTTTTTTTTTATTTTTGTGCCACTTCCAGTGTATTATCTCGGAGTGCAGCTCCAATGACGCCGACCTCCTCGCTGCTGACCAGTTGGAACTCACTCGAATTCAACTGCAGATGAGTCAACAGAGCGAATTCCTCTTGCAGCAGAAATTGGCCTCCCTCAAGGTTGGTTGTTACCCTTCCTCTCATGTGCCTTCATGAAGTCTTCTCGCCTCCCGCTTCATTGAAGTTGGCTTTCGCATTGCTCGCGCTTTCTTCCTTGGCAGTTAATGTGCATGTACCTGGTACTGCAACGGTTCTGTCTGCTTTATATATATTTATGTTTGGCACTCACTGTTGTGGTTAGGATCTCAGTCGAGCCCATTCTGTCCGCCCGCCTGCTTGCTACTGGCGACAACGAACGCCGTGTCATAGGACACATACCACAAGTAGTACATAGACAGCTCGCTAAGAGTGCAACAGTTCAGACGCAGACAGTTGTTTTACGGTCGTTACCGATCATCAGTACGTCATAGGCCTTATGAAATGAGGTATATAAGCATGTCAAGTAGTCGTCTGACACCCGGACATGGCGTTTTTAGGGTCAGAACCGACATTTCAATGAACATTCGAGTTGAAGTAAATCGACTACTGTGGAATAACTACGTAATGCCCATTCTACAAACAAGTAGTACTACGAGCAGTATGAAATCCATGTAGTAAAGGTATTATACCGTACAGATACTTTTAGCAAGTATCTATGTCGGGAGTACGGCATGATACCTTTAATATATACAGTGCGTGACCTATCTCATGAAATGTTGGCTGAAATTCTGAAATGCGTTTTCGATTAGGAAGGATTATTTGGTCGGGGTTGTGAGACTGATTATCTTAAGGCATACTCTTATAACATTTTGGACTCGGCAGGATGTCGGCTTTTAAATGCATTTCTTTTCAATCTCCTGTAGAAGGCGTGCTCGGTAAAAAATGACTACTTAAGTAGCATGCATTTTTCCCATTGATTTTCGATGGTCGTGGAAATTCAAATATATTTTATAGAAACCACGAACAAAAATATGCTTTCTTTTAGTCAATCAATAGAGAATCACGTCTTCTTTATATTTTATACTTCAGGAAGGAGTACAATTAGGTTTTAAAAAAGTTTTCTAATTGCCGAAAAAATTCGAGCCTCATCATTCGTTGCATTAGCGCTTAGTGATTACACTCTACAAGGAGCATGCGTTCCGCGTAAAGAAAGTCCCATATTTTTCTATGTCATTAAAGAGATATTATACAGGGTCCATAAAATTTTGCAATGGATGCGGACCATGTTGTACATTTCATGAGGAGCAGTGGTAAACGGCCAGGTACGATGCTATGCGAATGGACATACCGCGGTCTTAAAAAGTCTCATAATTAGAAACTTTTTAAAACCTAATTATATTCCTTTGTTGAGTATAAAATATAAAGAAAACGTGATTCTCTATTGATTGACTAAGAGAAAGCATATTTTTGTTTATGGTTTCTATAAAATATATTTGGTTTTCCAAGACCATCGAAAATCAGTGGGAAAAATGCATGCTACTTAAGTAGTCATTTTTACAGAGCACGCCTTCTACAGGAGATTGAAAAGAAGTGCATTTAAAAGCCGACATCCTGCCGAGTCCAAAATGTTATAAGAGTATGCCTTAAGATAATCAGTCTCACAACCCCGACCAAGTAATCCTTCCTAATCGAAAACGCGTTTCAGAATTTCAGCCAACATTTCATGAGATAGGTCACTCACTGTATATATATATATATATATATATATATATATATATATATATATATATATATATATGCTGGAAAACGGGCATCCCAAGAAATTTAATTGAAAATAAGTAAGATTCTTTGGGAAGGGAATAAACTTTAATGAGTAAATTTTCGAGTCTGGATCCCCAGCTCGTCGTCAGACTTTTGGGCAATGTACAAAAACAGTTAACTATTTAACCGTGTCAAACAAGTGATTCTATGGTTGGCCGAAGTCTGCGCCAATGCGCGTCAACGATTTCGTCATCCCTTCGGCATTGGCTGCGCTCGCTTCCATTTGTCCTTGAGAAATTTGTATGTGGCATCTAAATCGATATGCCACAAATTTGCATGGGAGAACACCCGCATTGTTGGCGCCTGCCCAATAAGGAAAGGCCGCGAATTCCTGGAAGCAATGCACTCAGATGAGGCATGCATCAATCGGCATATCGATTTAGATGCCACATACAAATTTCTCAAGGACAAATGGAAGCGAGCGCAGCCAATGCCGAAGGGATGACGAAATCGTTGACGCGCATTGGCGCAGACTTCGGCCAACCATAGAATCACTTGTTTGACACGGTTAAATAGTTAACTGTTTTTGTACATTGCCCAAAAGTCTGACGACGAGCTGGGGATCCAGACTCGAAAATTTACTCATTAAAGTTTATTCCCTTCCCAAAGAATCTTACTTATTTTCAATATATATATATATATATATAGTGTCGCGGAGGGTTCCTCCGCAGCCTGATCTGCCCTCCTCCCTCCCCCCTCAACGGCGAAGACCCAGCAGCGTAGAGCCATGAACCTTATGCATTTCTTGAGTGACCATGTTTGGCTAAGTCTTTAGCTGGCCTCTTCTCGCCTCCACTTTGGTCAGCAATTCCAAAGTCTGGGGATTTTCCGGCAATAAACTGCCATCTAACTGCCCACAGATATATTGCGACAATTCCTTTATCAGACACGACTGGGGGGCGAGGATGCAGAGGTAGCTTGCGCATGACTTTGCACATGGTGAAACAAACTTTCGTTGCATCTACATCACGCACCATTTCCAGTCCCACCTCGCTCCGATAATCATATAAAATAACAAAAACCAGAATGTTTTGTGTGGGCGCAGTGATTTCACAAAGCTAAGTAGCCTGCCTCTGCGTCTTTGCACCAAATGCGCCAGGGAATCCTGTCGGCAGCAGTAAGTCTGCTGCTTTCACTGTAGCATCGTCCGCAGGTTTGTCTGGACGACCTCAGTGCTGACCGAATTTCGGTGCTCGTGGCTGTCAGCCAGAGATTCCTGAGGGCGTTGTTTTGACTCCCGGCCAATAGTCACGTTCGAAATGGAGGTCCCCCCGAGTGTTAGATTTTTTTGGGGTACGCCGCGCGTGTTTGATCTTCTCCGAACTAGTCCACCTACTCCGTCTCCTTGTTGACCACAGCTTCAGATGTACAAAATGAGTGTTGATTTCGCCAACCGAATACACGCCTCTTCCAACGTTCCTGCCCCGCGACCTCCACCGCGGAGAAGACCCTTCGCAGACGTTCTCCTTCGGCGTCAGCACAACAACCATAGTCATGGCGAGACTGCATCCTCACGCTCTGGCTGTCCCACAAACTCCTCCCAACTCAGTGTTGCTACTTCTGTTGTGGCCGGTGGCCAGGGTGCCAGCCTCGGCACACAGAAGATTCCCGTCCGGAAGGATCGTGGTGGCGGGCACAGCACCAAGTTTCTCCCTCCCGCCGGTCGTAGTCGCACGGGTCTGTACTTTACAGGAGGCAGCGGCAGCGGCGGCGGTGGTCGGTCGGCCTCTCCAGCCTCCGTACCCTACATATCTCCGCCCTCCAACCTGGAGCACTGTGTGCATGTGCCCAATGAGGACATCTACTGTCCCACTCAACCCTTGCCTCTCGGCTCCCGTAAGTTCTTTTTTGCGATTTCATGTCTGGACTACGTCTGCATACGATTTAGGCGTGCTCCTTAGGGGCGGACAGTCTATCCAGATGCCGTTTGACTTGCTTGATTGCCACCCCTCGATCATCTAGCTCTTGTTTTTGACTCCCGCTAAACTTCTAGCAAACGTAGTTCTCATCCCACCCGAACTGGAGATCTAAAGCAGATTTAAAACTGAGGGATAATCGGTTACACTCTTTCTTCCCCCCACCCACGCACTTGTGGACTTTCTGAACGTTCTTGCTGACTTGTAATGAGGTTTGTCGCAAAACCTGGCCTGGCTCCATCCGCATGAGCAACACACGCGACGGTTTGATCGTTGATACCGACGATGTTCGCTTCGTGCCCCACAACATTGGTGGACTCGGGGACGGTGGCTTCCGCGGGTATTATACTTGCTCAGCTTCTACTACACCCCCTCCCTCACCCGCTTGAGCCCGGTGTCCAAACGGAATCAGAAAGAACAGAGGCGAGATCGGGTGTATTGGCTAACAAAGCTACGTGTGGTAAAAATGGCCTGGTCCGCGCACGATGAACCGAGTTTTTCACGGAAACAAGGAAGGGACTGCTTGGACCTCAACTGATTGAGAATGCCATGACAGCCCTACCAGGAAGGAGCAGTTGCAGCCTGAGAGGAGGACCGAGTGATCCCGTCGGTCATTCAAGCCTTCCAAGCTACGGTTTTTATCGCGCTTCGTGATAGTTTAAGAAAGCGTGAGATTGTTTACGATGAGGAGTATGCACGAAGTGCCGTGAGAACACAGTCCCCAGAGCTGATCTCACTCTCTCTTCCCTCTCCCAGGCACCAGTCTACTGCCGGGGTCGGTTATCCATCTGATGCGGGGATGAGGCGCAAGTGACTGAAGCGGCGTGAGTCCGCGCCTAGGCGTGCCACCACACCCCGTGTGTGGCAGTCGTTATGGCCGCGCGGCCCTTATAATGCCTGCCGTGTCCTAGTCTGGTCAGTTGTAGGGACACTTCCTCATCAGTCTGTTCACATACTGCAGGTAAAAAGGCGAGCAGATTAGAATTCGGATACAGCAAATTTAAGCAAGTTTCAGGAAGTTAAACAAACTGACTTCATCATCATTAAAAGTCTGTGGTGTTGCGTCTCTGTCACAGCTAAATTGTCCCCCACATTAAGCCCCTTTTAGTTGGATAGTTTGACTATCGCATGCAACCAGTTGCCACTGCTGAAGCGACAGGCTGAGGATGAAGCCGCCATCTGGACTGATGTGCTTCCTCGCATCTTGGTCAACCTTCTGAATACTCAACTTGGCGCATCATGAGCGCGGTTCTGCCGCTAAAACAGAGTTTATGAAGCTGACGTGCTCTCGCAGGGTGACGAATTTTGAGCAAACCTTGTGCGCTTCCGACACCCAAGGCCTCCGGCCAATTCCCTAGGCGCGACACGCCGGTCTCAACTGAGACAGTCCGTTCCCGTTGAGGCAGTCTGTAGAGGACGCATTTAGCGGGCACGTAAGCTTTGTCAGTTTAGGTGATGATCGCATGCAACAGGTGTGTTTCTGTGCCTCTAATCGACGCAGAATGGCCGGCAAGGATACGAGAAAGTGTGTTCTTTTCGGACATACTCCAAGGATATCAGTATCATTTAGCGTATAGGTAAACTAGACGTGTTTTAAATGATAAAGCGGGAATTAATTTTAAGTTTTATCGTCAGTATCCCGTCAGTTGACAGCCTTCTAAGCCACGTATTTTAGTGCACCCTGACAGTTTGAAAGCATGTCAGATTGCTTTTAGTAAAGAAGTGTGCTAAATTCATATTGACCCAATTGTAAAAAAACTCGGTGCCTCGGTGGGATTCGAAACCACGACAGCAAGGGGAGGGCTTTAGTAAGGCCAACGGTCTAACCACTTGAGCTACGAGGCCCCGCCGGACGACGAGAGTTTAATCACATTTGGGTCGATTTACCCGCCCAACCTACTTCAACGTCTGGAATCCACCAAATCTGATACAGTAAGTTGACTGCTCAAACAGAATTTCCTAAGTAATTCACCCAGAATCCACCAGCTTACTACCAGACTCACGTAGTGCTGAAAGTTCCGTGAGGACGGAGTCTACAGGATCGACCACACGCGCCGTTCCCGCTCCCCCAGACACCAGTCAACTGTGCGAACCAGTCAGACATCTGTTGCGGGAAGTGGGTGCAACCGGCTGAATGAGCTAAACTGCTCGTCCTTGCGTACCACACACGATCTTGCCCCCCGCACATATCACATCCGATTTTTACACAAAGATGACATACATGCTTACAACAGTAGTTGTAGGAACTGGCGGAGACTTGCCACAAACTTGGCCAACGCATTCCATGACCCAGTTGTGGCAACGGTATGAAGAAGGACCCCGTTTTACTGTTCAGTAAACTGTGGAAGGCTTTAGTACAGCCAACGCTCTAACCACTTGAGCTACGAGGCCTTGCCGGACGACGCGAGTTTAATCACATTTGGGTCAAGTTACCCGCCCAACCTACTGCAACGTCTGTAATCCACCAAATCTGATACAGTAAGTTGACTGTCAAAGCAGGATTTCCTAAGTAAAACATCTAGAATCCAACATATGACTACCAGACTCACGTAGTGCTAAAAATTCCGTGTGGACGGAGTCTACAGGATCGACCACACTCGCTGTTCCCGCTCCCCCAGACACCAGTCAACTGTGCGAACTAATTAGACATCTGATGCGGGAAGTGGGTGCAACTGGCTGAGTGAGCTAAGCTGCTCGTTATTGCGTACCACACACGATCTTGCCTCCCGCACATATCACATCCGATTTTTACACAAAGACGACATACATGCGTACGGCAATACTTGTAGCAGTTGGCGGAGACTTGCCACAAACTTGGCCACCGCATTCCATGACCCAGTGCTGGCAACGGAATGGGGAAGGACCCCGCTTTACTGTTCAGTAAACTGTGGATCGTGTCATACGTGATTGGTGATAAGGGGAGTTTTGCGTGTAGGGCAGCACACTAGACAGTAAGCTGACGAAATGCAGGAAAACACAAAAATTATTTGAATTTCTTGTAAGAGACTCATCGTACGTTTTCGTGCAACAACAGAAATGAGCGCGGTAATAAAAGTAAACAAAAGTGAAATTTCAAAAAATAAAGAGTTTTAGCGATGGTTTGAAGTCATGGCAAGCGATTGTTATTGACAGTGTAATGTCTGCAAAGGCCTGTGAATTGATGCCAAGATAAAAGCCCATATGACGTGATCCACAGTTTGCCGTCAGTTATGCGGGGTCCTTCTCCATACCGTTGCCCCAGTGGGTGGTTCCCTTTTGACTTAATGTGACAAGTAGCACTGGGGCAGGGGGGAAAGGAGTGGTAATTGTGAGTAGCTATAAGCCAGTCCAGCCCAGATGAGTGTAATGGCTATGCCTCGTTCCTTTCAGTGATCTGATACGTTTCAGGGGGCCCGAGAGGCTACCAACTTTTACCTGTAGGGATTAGCGCGACCGCCACCCTTTACCTGTTCATCACTATAGTTTGATCTCCTCCTCCTCCTCCTCCTCCTCCTCCTCCTCCCCCCTTGATATCACGGCAGTCAACGAGATGCATTTACTTAATGTGTCTTTGATCATCCTTGAATTTTCCAATATTTTGGGAATTTTTGTACTATTGGCTCCCACGCACCGCTTAGATTACTCGTTTATGGCTGTCTGTGTTACTGCGTCAGTTTTTTTGTCTTCACGCATAATCACTGGATAAGTAGTCTTAATATCGTCTGAAATCGTTGAATTATGCTTCCGTCGGGGCTTTAGTCATGTTAAAACTCCTTTCGGGATGTTGAATGTTTCGTTAACGTAGCTAACTAAAAGCCTGCCCATAACTGTCGGTGAGTGCTTCGTAACGTTCTGCACTAACCGCCTCCACAGGTCTTTCCGGATTCTCCTGTTTTTTTTTCTTTTGGAAACCACTTATTGTCAATTCACGAGCGTCGTTATTCAGCTGTCTTTAAGCAAACCCATGTTCTCTTCTGCAGTAGACCCTCTTGGCACCGCGAACTTCACAAATACCACCTCGCCCCTCTTCCGTTCGCGCACTCCCAGTGAGACCATCTCTCCCAGCTGTCCCTGTATGCTGACCATGAGGTCACCTACTGCCTGGCAGAACGGCCAGCCCCTCTCTGTGAACGACTCCAGCGGCCTGTTTCCGCTATCTGGTTACGCTGACGACCTCCTTGTGACCGGACAGTTTGACTTCCTGGAGGCCTTTGCTCGACCTGACGCGGCGGCCGGTGCCAACCTTACGGACCGTTTTGAGACCACCAGCCCTCTGCCCAGCTGTAAGAGTGTGCCCAACCTCTTTGAGAAGAGCGCTACTATCGGCAGGCAGGGGATACCACAGGAGCGTCACACCATTTCCAGTGAGTGCACTCATTTTTGTGCGTCAAGGTGTTAATGCGATTCTGATGTTTAAGAAATGTCTGTCATAAGCGCAAAGGCTGCAGTAGTTTGCCAAGAGCCTATAACGAGTATGAGGAGAGCAGTAACGTGGGATTTTTTGAAAACTTGTTTTTCAGGGTGTTGGTGGGTAACTCGGTTGCTGACGCTCCATCGTGCGGACTGCCGTTTAATTATGAGGTAGAGCAGGTGTGCTAGTCCCTGCAGGAGGTGATGCAGTTTGCGTCTACACGTTTCCCGGTTGAACGCCATCCCGGACCCCTGACAAGTGACATTCTAACGCCCAGAAGGCGTTCATGGCCTAGGAAACAACAGCAGTCCACAATAGCTGCAGCAACATCGCTCAGACATCTCAGACCATCCAAGAATGCCGACCGAAATGATTTGCACACGTTCATTGTGGCTGCCGACGTTTATCTTGAGGCGTCGAAGTGGAGGTCAAGTCGAAACCTGGCTCCAAAACATGGAAGTGGTCCCTAGACCTTCTGTATTCGGCCTCCGTCGTTGGAGGAAAGAATGGATCTAGCTCTCTAGATCAGCCACTGATGTCGATGAGTCATGACTCGGTCGTCTTGTTTTCGATCGGAGAATGATAGCCTGAGTGCCTTGATTGTCAGTGATAGCCAAGCTGTGCAACGGTTATAAATATGTTCGCCTCCGGATTTATGGTCAGTCGAAAATTGACCCCCATGTCAAGACTGGTTACTAGAATCAGTTGCTGTTTTTGTCGTTGTTGTTGAAGTTGATAGGGTTTCCGTTTTGTTGACTGGGGAGCTGTGTTCTAAGCTATCCGGCTTGAGGTTATAAATAGGAGCGCTGTCGAGGGCGGGGTACCATCTCCGAAACAGCAGCCGGATTGTACGTCGCTCGGTTGGAATACTCACCCCCTGGACCCCGGAGCTACGACGAGCCGACTTCCCGCGAGTAGACTAACACCGCCCCAATACCAACAGCAGACGCTCTTGCTGACCAGGTGGTTATTACTACAAGGGAAAGGTTCCCACTAAACAACAAAACAACTGCGGCAACAACAATGAAATTATTTTGGGGTGCTATGACACAAGGCACCCCTGAATGAACTCGTTCAATGAAATCCGACGCAGTAATATACGGGACGACTTAGGAGCCCTCCCTTCATCGTGCCGATTTTTTACTTCGGTCCCGGGGCATTCATTGCTTCACGTTCTAAACACCTCCTTATCCTGTGCACTCAGTATGCTGGTAGCTACAGCTGTGTGGCGTGTGCACTCCTGCAGTGCCGTCTCTTTTCTGGTCTTGTTGGGTTGAAGAATAGCGACTGTGCTGATAGTCTCACTCTACCCCTCCCCCCCACCCTAGTCATGAGGCAGGGCCATATCGTCTCCCTATCACTGCCAACAGGGTCACACAGAACAGGGTGCATTTGCCATCCTCCTGTCTCTCGTTATAACTGCACGCCACAGGTAACCTAGGATTTCGTAAACTCGTCAATTTCTTGTTATTACTCGGCAGGAATTCACCTCCCCCCATGATCCGATCTACTCCGAACTTTCCTGAACCAGTCCTCGAATTATTTGTCGTCCCGGCTCAGCAGCCTGGGAAATCGCGTCAGACACGTACTGTTTTAAGCGACAACATCTCAAATACCATCAAGCGGCGTTTGAGATGCGCCATTGAAAGAACATACAACTCAGCTGAACTTGTATTCTGCAGCCCTACTAAGGCTATCCAACGTCCACGGGCGAAGAATGACTTGCCATTGCACGCCACGTAAAATTGTGTTTACGAATTCACATACACTTGTGCATGCAAGTATATTGGGCGAACGCAAAGGCAACTGGCAGCCAGGTCAGTTGAGCACCTGCCTAAATGGCCTCTAAAGCAGGAGAATAAGATTCCACGGTCCTCCATTACACAACCTCCTTGATAGCGGTCATTCGGTTGACCCCAAACATCGTTTCGAGTATTAGTTCGAACATGAACTACTGGGTGATTGTGCTACGTGGAGCAGCCTACATACGGCGGGGGAGACCCGACCTATGTAAACAGTTAGACCACGTGGTCAACCGCAGTTTGCCCTGGTAGATCTGCGTCCCTTTTTGATTTACGAAATGCCTCGGCGTGTTTACTTCCCCATTTTCTTTCCTATGTTGCGTTTTAAAGTTACCATTTTATTGATTAGTATACTTGATCTTGCTGTTTTATATTGCTTTTCTCTGTCGACGTTCAAACCTCTGTTCCTTGCTCACTTGTTATCTGTATTATGCAACGGCAGGCTGCAGTTGACAAGCTGTCGCGAAATTTACTGGTACCAAAAATTTCTTCTGTCAATGCCTGCTTTGAACCAGATGTATAGACTGAAACCCCCGCTTACTAAAAACTGACCATCACATAAAGCAAATCACAGAGGCACGTGTCTGGGGTTTTAGCCAGTACCCGTGATGTTAGTGCAATTAACCAAACAGTTACAAACTAATGACTGCCCGTTGGTGGCTTGCGAATCTACACGGTTGTTCCGCTGTAACTAGTGAATTTTAACTTAGATATTCCCTCGAACTCCCGAGTCCAGTCAGAAGTACTTTGTTCTGAAGGATTTGTGCATTACTTTCTAGCTAAATCAAATAGCTGGAATTTCAAAACTGGAGTGGCCATGACGAACGCTGTAAGACCCACTGATGAGCCGAATCGGCGAAAAACGCGTTTAGGCCTGTAGTGCCCACATGTTGAACAATAGCAACCTTCGTAAGAGAAACTGAATTGTCGATTGTGCAAAACTATATATATAGGCAGAATGGCATTACCGACAAAGACAAGGGAGACTGGAATGGCCATTTCTGGCTTATTAGCCGTCGTCAGCCAGCCATACCCAAGCCCGAAGTGTGGAACACCCGAGCCTCGAACTCGCGACCTGTTGGTTTAGAAGTCCACGCCTCTACCCACCGGGCCACAAGCCCGTTGCCCAGTCGGTTTTCGATCGGGAATATACAATGGTAGGGGGCGCTCACCGATCGTTCATACGGAACTCACTCGTTCCGTTGTGCCTTAAGGGCTCTGTCTCGAGCCCAAACTATATTTTAAATGGGCAACATAGTCAGTGGAGGTGGCAGTTCCACTGCGGTAAGCGACGATATCCCACGCATGTCCCGCGAAATCAGTGTGGCACAGGTGACTTTTGAATTTACTACCGCTCTCACTTTCTTATCCCTCACCCGCTCTCGTCCGAGGGCAAAAGGATGTCAAGGAGGCCGGACATGGATACGGCGCAGTGTCCGTCAGGATTCATCAGCCCGTCTACGTGTGTAAAACGCACCTGCCCTGATCCTCACTGCTCGTACCAACCTTCTGTATGAACATCATCGATCCCACACGCATGAGAATTCTGTAAAAGCAGTGTCCGAATGTTGGACAATATCAACCTTCGTTAGAGAAACCGAATTGTCGAAGGTGCGAAAATACAGTAGATGTGCTAACTCATGAAATGTCAACCAACATTTCGAAATGCGTTCTCGTTTCGAAAAGATAAATTAAGTAATGTTGTAAAACTAATCATGATGCAGCACAAATCTATAATGATCCAGTTACCTCAGGGTGTCGGCTTTTGAAATAACTTATTTTCGGCTGCATGCAAGAGCCATACTCTGCAAAAAATGACTGCTTAAGAAGCCTGCAATTTTCTCATTGATTTTCGATGTTCTTGGAAATTCAATTATATTTCATGGAAAACATGCATAAAAATATTCATTCTTTTACTTATTCGGTAGAAAATCCCGTCTTCTACGTGCATTATACGATGACCTTGCTGTTTTACATTTATTTTCTCTGTCGAAGTTCGACCTCTGTATCTTTCTCATTCGTTATCTGTGTTATGCAACGTCAGGCTGCAGTTGACAAGCCGTCGCAAAATTTACAGGTACCAATAAATTCTGCTGTGTGCGCCTACTTTAAATTAAGCAGAATACTCGAGTCCATCCATGTGAGCGCTTGGTTCCGGCGCACTTCTGTGAGAGATCACTTCCCCATGCGTAGGGTAATCCTAACAAAATCTTTTCCTCATCATCTGCGATGATTGAGAATGTGCAAGTGGTCAACGTGTGGGCAAAATCTCCCTTAAAAGTTCAATAAATTGTGAGATTTTAGTGTGATGGGCTCGAGTGAGTTCTTGCCCCTGTTGTGTCCACGCCAGAGGTGTACTTGATACACCTTCGATCATGCCTGATCTAGCCGGCCTCAATGATGTCCCGAACTGTACCTCTCCACGCGTGACGATCCGCAGCAGCAGGTCTGGACAGCTCAATCCATTCCCTTCGCCAACGACGTAGACCGAATATCGAAGGTCCAAGAACCACCTCCATGTCTTGACGAACTGTGTCGAGCCAGGTTTTGAACTGACCCTATCTTCGACGCCTCTAATAGGGCAACGGTGCCGGATCGAGGGCAGTAACACTGAGCTCCTGAAGTGAACGACGAAGAACATGCCCGAACTACCTCAGTCGTCTTTCTTGGATGGCCTGAGTTATCCTTGTGATGTTGTCGCAGCGAGCGCGGACTGTCTCATTTGAGACGAAGTCGGTTATCTTCATTTGAAGGATGGTCCTCAAGCAGTGGTGGTCAAATACCTCCAGTTTTCGCTCATCCTCCACGCGCAAAGCCCGGCATTCACAATCGTGGAGAAGGACAGACCGGACAGATGCACGGTACACGCGAATCTTAGTGGCGATGGAGAGGTCACGTCGGTTCCGCAGGCATTTCCGAAGGCTTGAGAAAACCCAGCGGGCAGCATCGATTCGGGAGACAATGTCGTCCTTACTCTGTCCATTAGGCAGCAGCCTCGCCCCGAGGTATTTAAAACCGTCTACTTCTTCAAGTTGGCAGCCATCAATCCCGAGGGGTGCCCTCTCCTGGTCAGGGATGCAGCTTGAAAACACTTAGTCTTCCCAGCGTTTATGGATAAACCGACCGATTTAGTGACCTCGTGACACCATAGACTGCAGATCACCAAAACTTGAAGCAAGTATGGCGATATCATCGGCATAGTCGAGATCAGTCAGTCGATGTCCGGGTGCAATCTCAACGCCAGAGGTGTGCCGACTAGTGGAACTTAGGCACGAGTTTGAATTCTGCCAGTGCAGAAGCGAACCAGTGAAGTAAAGAAGTTACGTTGCTTGAACGTCCCCCCCCCCGCCGCCCAAAAAGGCAGGCGACAGAGGAGCGAAAGGGACAACTGAAGAGAAAGCTTTTACTGACTGACCGATTACTACCATCTTCGAAACCGCAGAGCTGATGTCCCCAGTGCCCCTCATGATCATTCTGCAGTCAGGATGAGCGTTTCTGGTCCATTGTCCCCAGCTTCTGCTAAACGGAAGAAAAGACTCGGGGCTCTTGTCTAGGGTGTCAGTTGCATTGCGAGATGAAACACGTTCTGTGGAAACCGGGTCGTTGGTCGGCGGCGGCGGAGGCGGAGAGGATCACTGGTTTGATGTAGTGCCAGATGGTTAATGGTCACTAACTGTGGTTATTCCCCGCTTACTTGCATCCTCCCTTTGGTGTCTGCCCTCTGTTACTGTCCTTTTATTCCCCTAAACCTTGCTCCTGTTGGCTTTTACAGAGGGATCTTCTGTTGTGCCCACCGAGCGCAAGTCGAAATCCCGAAGAATTGGGCTCAGCACTCTGTTTCACAGTTCGAGGAAGCGTTCGAGCAGTAAACGCCGGAAGATCTCCGCCTTGGAAAGTAAGACCGGGGAGGAAAAAGTGGAGCCACCGCTCAGTCCGGGAGTGGGTGTCGGCATCAACGGCAGCAACATCGACGACCGGCGCCGCAGCTTTACCCGCCACTCCTCTCTGGGTAGCCTGCATCTATCCACTTCCGTACCGACGCGCTCTCGAAAGTCCAGTCGACCGCCAAAATTCTTTGCCAAGTACCTCACTCCTACGCGTAAGAAGTCCATTTCTGCTGCTAGCGGCGGCGGCGGCGGTGGCGGCAGCAGCAGCAACAACCATAAGGACAGCAACACTGGCGTTGTCGACGCGCCTACATCATCTCGACGCAAAAAGAAGTCTTCCATGAATACGGACGAGGAGAGCCTCCTCAGCTGCACCTCCCGGACGCGATCGTTTGATGAGTCGGGCTCGCCCGTTGTGCCTTCTGCCAGTGGGTAAGTGACGTACTCTATTCCTAGTTTGCTGCCCTATATTTCGAGGACCCTATGCATATGAGAGGAAAGAGATGGAGCTTGTTCGTTTTGGGAAAGCTAGTGGAGCTTGTTCCGTAACCTAGTCGGTCATAATTGGTACTCACGACTACAACCGACAGGACAACGGGCCAGTGGCTCAGTGGTAGAGTGACAAACTTCATGACCAAAGATCCCCGGTTCGAATTTCGAGTGATCTACACTTGAGGTTGGGTATGACTGGCTGATGACGGACAAAAAGCCAGAAATGGTCATTCCGCTCTAGCTTGTCTTTGTCGGCTCCATCTCATTTATTTCTACTACTATTAGCTGTACGACTGCTTGCGAGGGTCTTAGTATGATCCACAAGGCACAACGAAACAAGAACATTCCGTAACCTGATCGGTGGGAACCCATCTGTCTTCATATATATATATATGTTGGAATGGTAGGGGGCGCTCACTGATCGTTATTACGGAACTCACTCGTTCCGTTGTGCCTTACGGGCTCTCTCTCGAGCCCAACCAGCAGCCGCACGGCGGCGCATGATATAGACAGAATGATATTACCGACAAAGACAAGGGAGACTGGAATGGCCATTTCTGGCTTGTTAGCCGTCGTCAGCCAGCCATACCCAACCCCGAAGTGTGGAACACCAGAGGCTCGAGCTCGCGACTCGTCTGTTAGAACAAATGCATAAAATTATTCCTTCTTTTACCCATTCAGTAGAAAATTACGTCTTCTTAAAGCGTCATTCTTAAAGAAAAGCCTCCTGAAAACGCCAGTCAGTTTTAAAGTCAAACTTTATCGCCCCAGTTGTCCTCATGAACAACCCTTCAAAAGTATAGGTTGGGTGAGCGCCACTGCTGAAGTGTTCGCTTCTGATCGATAGTTCTGACCGATGGTGTCCACAGTGTGCTGTACAGCAGAGCGAAAGCAGGGTCGGTGACTTGTGCGCGACTCCATTTTCGTGATAGTAGACTTGCGCTGCATCTACCGCACTTTCTCCTGCCTCCCCCCACTTGGATCCAGTGTCAAGACAGAGCCAAGAGGACATGAGGCAGGAGAGGACGCAGGTGGGTGGTGTCGCGAAAAATCCGAACCAAAGCGTTTAACCGCACCCACTGGTTCACAACGTATAGTGACCAGGGT
>CACRXP010000134.1:1065799-1091327 GCA_902702965.1 Spirometra erinaceieuropaei | reverse complement strand
CTCTGTATTACTCGTCCCCTGAAAATGGCCAAGTTGCTCTCTCCCGCTGCAAGTCTCCTCTTCAACTCCGTTACCAATTCGCGGCGTTTCAGACGTTCCGCTGGAGAATAGTCCGGCTGAAAAAAAACTTCCTTGTGAAAATTTCGGAGGCTGCTTTTCCTGGACAGAAGTAAGCTAGCTTCCTCTTTACTGTTCAAAACAATTTTCAGAGGTCGTGGCCGCACAGTTTCTGATTGTTCGCTCTCCTTCTTTCCGATCCTGAAGGCTGCGCGAATGGTTATCTTTTCATTTGAATTAAGCATTTCGTTCAGTAGGTGTTGAAGCATATTAAGGTCAGCGGAGATCCTCTCCTTCGGGGTAGAATCATCCGACTCCGATAGACCCTGGACGACTACGCAGTGCTGACGATCAAGGGGTTCATTTTTTCTGTCTCCGGTGGCCTTGTCAGCTGAAGGTCTCAGAAGATCCACCGGAGTCGTCTGGGGTTCTATACTCCCGTTGTGGCGCTTACCCTTTCCATCTTGCCATGAGCTTGTTTCCTCACTTCCAACTGAGGGTCCTGTTGAACACGCGGAATGGCTGAGAGAAGTTGATGGCTCGCTTGGGTTGTCTCCCATAGAAACAAGAGACTCCGTTGCTATTTTCCCATCGTCCTGGGTATCGGCGCTCTTGCACAGAGGTTTTCCACATGCTTTGTTCTTTGGCTGTTTCAGAGTTTTGCTCTTTCCCTTTTTCTTGCTAACTTTAGCGCTATTCACCGCGTTTTGCACACTATCGTTCGCTTGCACGAGTTCCCTTAAAGCAGTCAACTCTTTTTCGAGTTTTTTGACTTTCAGCAGAATAAATGAGCATCCAGTGCATGGCTCGTCCTCGTAACTAACAGGTTTTGCTGTGATAACGCTTTTAGCGCGCTTTGCGGGCCCCTGGTTGCAACTATAAAGAGAGCGAGCGCTAATCCTAGGTGGCAAGGCCTTCTCAATTGACTTTCCTTCATACATAGTGTCGTTTGTACTACGAATAATGTTTACTCCCTTATTTATTTCAGTCAACTGGGCGTGCGCCGATAGTCTAGCGGTCATGTCGCTGGACACACTACGACTGGACCTGGGTTCGAGTCCCACTTGTGGCGAGTTTTTCGCACATTGTCCTGATGGTGTTTTGTCGACTCCCATTATTAATTCAAACGATACGCAAGGGATTCTAGGTATGGGCGAAGTATTTAAAGGTGTAGGAGAAGCTTTTTAACCAAGCCAAAAATATGAAGTAAATATCAAACGACTCAGCCGCTTCTGGATCTGGAGAACCCCGCGGTGCTGTTGGCCGAGAATTGATACGAAGGAGTATGGTCGTCCCAAAGAAAGTTCTGTCGGAGTTCTGAGTGGATCGTTCGAGGAATTGCTGATTACGCTTCAATTTCTTAATCCAAATGGGCCCGCAGAGCGTCCAGTAGGCAGAAATCCCGGAAAAAGCAAATCCCTCGGAGGTCGAAATTTCAAACCGAATTCGAAAGGCGCGCGGAAAATTGCCACGTCAGATCTAACGAACTGGATGGAACATCCGCCCCTGGCGCTCCTTGGTCTTTGAGCGGTACCGAAGTCAGATTTGGACTGATGCCCAGCTCAACTAGTTTTCGACACTAAACCCTGACCGTCAGACTAGATAATAATCCCAACGTCTGGCGTTGTCCTCAAGAATCACAGCAAATTTATGCTTAATCTGAGGCAATTTATGTGCTCGTTACAAGTGGTGTCCTTCAAGGTAGCGTTTTAGGTCCTCTCTTGTTCCTGCTATATATAAATGATATCTCGTCCGCAGCTAAACATTCTCATTCATTTATTTATGCTGATGAGCTCAAATGTGTATATTCATTCTATAAATATACGACCCATCATTGTCTGGAGCTGATCCACGCTGACTTGCTCGCTCATCCAGCGTGGAACTTAGAATGGCTAAGGGAATTCTCTTCGTTCAAATGTCGCTATATGTGTTTTGGATCTGATAAGCTACCCCCTCCAGTGGTCAATCAAGGCACACCTATGAGTAGAAGTACTACCATCAAGGATTTGGGTTAAAGCTACACAAACAATCTTGATCTCTTGCCACACGCTGACAGAATTACAGCCAAAGCTGTCCAGATTTGTGGCTTTATTTCTTACAATCTCCATCTCGAAATAAAATCAAGACTGTATCGTATGTTCAAAGGCATTTTATTAGGAAACTTTTAGTCACGGAAAATTCAAATATCTCCTACTGAGGCAGATGCCAGTTAACTAAGCTAAAATTTTTATGATTTCGAAAACTAGAAGCAGGCTTTTGTTTCTTCTTTCCCATTAACAATAGTTCAAATCTTCCTCTGATTTCAGCACTTACCCCACTAGTCGCCCATACAATCTTCGAAATTCTCCCTTGATTATACCTCTTCCAGCTCCCTCCACCTCTATGCCCTCTCTTTTTTCGCCTCTAGGTATACTTTTCTCTGGAATAACCTTCCAATAAATATAGAATTTTCAGATAGCACACATACTTTAAGAGAAATTGCGCCTTTATCTGAATACTGACTCGATAAAATTTTTATTTTCCTCATCCATCCCTGACTACTTTCTTTGTGACACCGCGAAAGGCTCACCGGGGATGTAGGATGCCGCCATTAAATTTCCGTATTCGCACACATTTTCTTCTTTTGTGTGTAGTATCACTTCCTGGAATCCCTCATCAGAAATGTTAATTTTTCCGATTTTTCAGTTCATACATTGTTATATCCCCAATTAGTATAACGCCAGTTCTGTGCGGAGTAGAAGACAGACAGGATAGGAGAGAACAGCCTTACTGCGTCAGTCACCCTGTGTACATCAACTGTTAATCCTACGTCCGTGGCTTCGTATTTAAGGGTTCAGCCTTCGTCTGGTTTGCCTTTTCCTACTGGTCCAGTCCTGAGCGTCCGCATGGGCAGGCCCTCGCGTGTTGCTGACTCCTGGAGATCGCGCATGATTCAGCGGCGTGCTAATGTCTTGATCGCATGCGGGCTTCCTAGGCGAGGCAGTGCGGCAGTGTGTCATGCGTGACCTCCGGACGACAGGAACGGTGCGTCGGGTTCTGGGCCGTCCTAACATATATCTTACCCCTCACAGAATGCGCCCTATCGATGCTCTTGGCGGAACCCTCTGTATTCGTCATATATTATTAGTCTCGTTAAATCTCCTTTGCCTCCTCTTCGTCTGGACTCGAAGCTGACTGTGACCGATCGCGTCTGGGTTCCTATCGCCTTGTCATTTTGACGTGAATGGCCTCATCCGGCATATGAATTCTGCCTTGATGATGCCCGTTTCGAACCTTCTGGTCAATACTGCATGAAAGCCAGTCCTGAATGACCCGAATACTTACCCCTTCATGGAATCCGTTACACACTGCCACACGTAGGCCGGTCCTGCCCGCTTTTTATCTTTTCCTGAGCGGCAGGTTTTTCTCCTATAATGCTAATCCAGTCATATTCATTGTGTTTATTTGGTAGGAATTTTTTTTCACTGCTCGCTCATCATTCTTCGTAACAGGCTACTTATTCAATAACTATGAATTAAGTATCGTGTAGATTCTTTATACCTGTTCTAAAATTCATGTAAAAGGTAATTCTTACATACTATGAACGGACCCCCGCCAGTCTTGACTAAAAATTGATTATTATTATTATTATTACTGTCCCGGCACCGCTACTAGCTTCATCGATCGAGCCTTGTGCCAAAAACTCAGCCAAATATACCTACGTGTTCAGTGAATGTACCAGTGTGTGGGGGCATCCGAAATCGCCATGTGGAGGAAATTTCAGGTACTTTCATGAAATGTCATGACCCGTGAGATTCTTTGCGGGGACAAGAAGGACGTGGCCAGAATCGATCTGGTCAGTGCTGTTGTCTTGGGGAGGGCGCTGAACGTGCTTCAGGGATAAAATGGCCTGACCACTGCCTCCTGCTCCGCTACCTCTCTATAATCTCATATTCCACACACACAGCACTTCTCTCCAACGTCCATGATGGCAATCTTCCAGGGTCAGTGACATTCGCACGACACATAGCAGTCGTCGAGAACATGTGCTTTGATACCGCACTTACCGTACGACGTCGTTTTAGACCGGCATTTGGTCTGGACAGTGGGTATTGTGAAGGTTCGCTCGCTCAGTCGACAGCACAGCTGCCTATCCAAGCGACCTTTAGTCCGCCTGGCACGCCTATGAACCAATATTTGCGCCCATCTAGTTAGATCGTCGGTCAGCCGACACTGTGGGACCGATCGATATTTCTGTTTTCATCGATTGGCCGTGGCTGTATAAAGGTCAGGCGTAGGTGCGCACTCCTTGCCGGACTTAAGAACCTAAAAGGGCTAGCACGCAGTTGGTCAGGAATGTTGTCACTTCTGTCTGCTGGACAGCGTGTACGCCCTCTCGCCTCAGTTAAAGTTGTCCTGAAACTTTTTCATCCCTTCCTTGTGATTTGGGAATGCTCGATTTGTCCACCATCGCACTTTGAGAGAGTTAAGGTGAAGAACACTTTGAAACATATCACAAGTTGTTTAATAAAAAGAGTTTTATTGTTAAGTGGCCGGAAGGCACTATCACTGTAAAACTGACAGGAAGATATGTTTGTCTTGAGTTCTACAAGACCGACCGACTGCAAAATCGAATTTGGATACGGCGTTAAATGAAATAGGAAAGTTTGAAGCATTTTGTCCCCGGTACGAAGCTGAAGTAGGCCATGGGGAGTCCCCTTGGCCCTACCTTTGCTGACATCTTTATGGGTCATCTAGAAGAAAAAGTGTCTACCAAATTAAATAAGCTGCCATTCTACAAAAGATACGTGGATGATGTTTTCGCTATTGTTAAAGACATTAAGGAGGCTGAAGAACTACTTTCTATTATGAATAAGCTGCATCCAAAGATCAAATTTACAATGGAGAAAGAACAAGACAACCAGCTATCCTTTCTGGATGTTCTTATGTTTAGAAAGGAAGATGGTTCTATAAGAAGTTCTGTCTTCCATAAGAATACTTGGAGGGGACATTACTTGCATTTTTTGAGTTTTGTACCTATCCAATGGAAACGTAACTTGGTATACGCTCTTTTCCAAAGGGCTAGAAACATTTGCTCCAATGACACACTGGATGCAGAATTTGCACGTCTCAAAGAAGCTCTGCTTAAGCGTGGATATCCCGCACGGTTCATCCACAAATACAGCAACTCTACACGGCCAAAACTGACAGAGCATTCAGCTCCGAAAAAGCCCGTCTTTATATCTTTGCCCTTTAAGGGCGACAATATTTTAAATACTATCAAACGACGGCTACGTTCTGCCATTGAAAGGACATACAATGCAGCCGAACTAGTATTCTGCAGTCCTACTAAGCCACTTCCGATTCCACGGGCAAAGGATGCCTTGCCAATGCACGCCACGTCAAATTGTGTTTATGAATTCACATGCACTTGCGGATGCAAGTACATTGGGCGAACGCAAAGGCAGTTGGCAGCCAGATCAATTGAGCACTTGCCCAAGTGGCTCCTTAGACAAGAAAATAAGATCCCGCGTTCTTCCATTACGAAACACCTGCTTGATACTGGTCACACCGTCGACCCCAAAACTTCCTTCCGAGTACTTGTTCGGGCACGAACAACTCGGACATTGCGTTACCTGGAGGCAGCCTATATACGACGAGTGAAACCAGATCTTTGTAAACAATTGGAGCACGTGGTTAACCTAACATTACCATGGTAGCCTCTGGCTCCATGATTCCCCCTCTCTCCTCTCATTTTTGCTCTTTAACGTTTCCTCCTTTTTTCACTTTCTCCCCGTACGGCGTTTGTGTTACTAACTTTATCGATTAGCCAACTTTGCCCAAAACCCTAACCTTGCTGTTTCTGCATCGATTTTCTGCATGAATTCAAATCTGTTGTATTGTTCTCACTCGTTATCCCTCTTATGAAGCGACAGGAAGCAGCTGAAGAGCAGTCGCGAAATTTTTTGGTGTCAATAAATCCTGCCGTTCTTGCCTACTTCAAATAGGAAAGTGTTTGACGTCGGCCGGTAATTGTGCTTTCGAATGCAATTCTCATGGTAACATTATCCATAAATTTTAAGTGAGCGGGTTTTAGATAAAAACGGCGGGATGCAGACCAAACGGTAAATAAGCCCCCAAACTGAAAACGCCAGAAGTTTCCAAAAGGTCCGCAGGAGATAACGACTTTCGGAAGGGATAGGGGGGAGGGAGGGAGTAAAGCAGGGCAATCCTGAAGGTTACGTATGATTTTAAATACAGTAGCAAGCAGGGGGACGGCAGGTTGCAGCAGACCTCAGTGAGACCGAAAAATGTCATCCTATCTGCCAGAAGGAACCCTGCTGAGGGTGGGAGAAAAGGGGATCTGAGAGGGCACAAAACGTGTGGACTATTCGAATTCTCGAGCGTCATGATTCGGAAACCCGATCTCCAATTACAAATCCTGGCGGATGGAGCCAAATGCTTAGGGAAAAATATGAGTTGGGCAATTATCTGAAGATGGTTTCCGAAATTCCCCGCAGCTCTTTCTCGAACTCACAGGGAAAACTGTTCGGAAAGGGTGACCTGGTTAGTGTTACGCCAAAGGCGCAGTCCTCTCTTAAAAAGACAAACTATTTGATGAACCAACATCGCCTAGCAGTTTGTCCCAAAAGAGAGGTACACTTAAAAACAAAAGGAGGGTTTTCGGAAATGGAGGTTAGGGGGGTGACGGCGAGAGGTGAAATAGTCAAAAAAGATCTGCAAATGTTTTACAGGCGACAAACAGGAAAAAGGACTAAAATCTGAGAGATATCTGGACCACTACTGATGCCGAAAAGGAGGCAGAAACCGGCTTTTAGCGTCCTAACCCATAAGAAGCTAAAGTTTGTTTACCGGCATCTATTCGACTAGAGAGCATTTAGATGGGTCGGATGAAGTAATCATCCAGTGAAGTTTTTAACTTTAGAGTAGCTAGTCTTGTTGGTTAAAAAGACGCAGGGAAACTAGCATTAAAAATGAGAGAGTCAAGCCTACAATAGGATCTTCACTTAATATCAGGCATATAAGAATTACATAAGACAAACGCAATATTATGGTCAGTTGTGGTCGTACTTCTGTTCCGTTTCCTATCCAAAAGCCAATCTCGAGTCCGCGAAAAACTTTGTAACGCCATTTGTGATATAGATCGGGACAAGGGTTTTCGGCGAACGGCACAGTTTGCAAATGGCATTTGTTGATGTGACTCACTGGTGACTTTTATGGAAGTCCGCGAATATAAGTGTCTCATGTTGTCTTTTGCGAGCGATAAATCATGCCTTATTGGCCGTTTCCTGTCAGTCCATATGGAACTAAAACCGTCGAGGCGCGCAGTCGTGGGAAGAGACATTTGATAAAGTTTAGTCCTGGGGCCAAACCCATTTTTATGCTTACTAATAACTGCTTAAAGGCAAGGGAATTCAAACGTTTAAGTTCGCGGGCGACATTAGGGTTTTAAAAGTCGTCCTCAACACTGTTTATGAAAAGAGCTTTTAGGTAACTAGAAGACGACTAGGAGAATGATTCAATCTTAACCTTAAAATGTATGAAGAATACTGGTCAGTATTATTCGATGTTATTTCATATATTTGGATGGGGAAGGGGAGTCGATGAAGGTGTCAGTGCGAGCACTGCCTGAACAACAAATCTGTTGAATTACGGCAGCAGGAATGAAACGGACGAAGTAAGCATTGACTGATATACTGAGTGCCAGTTTACAGAACTCACTGAAGCAGAGGGCATGTTGTGCCGGTGCGACCAGTATTCCTTCGGCACGAAAGCAAATGGAATATCTGACTGCAAACCTGATCAGTTCGTCTGGAGGCAAGACGAGAGGGTGGCCTGAGGACTACGAAGAACATCACTCTATCGTTGTTTTGTCTAACACAAGAATGTGTGGGGGGTGGCTGGCTTGAACGCGAGTTCCCCGATGAGCGTGTCAGACATAGATGTGATCACTGGAACAAGAAATTTATTGGTCTGACGTTTCGGATTCTCACTCGAATCCATCATCAGAGAGAGTCGCAAATAAGAGCATTGGTGGCACAAGGAGTGAATTATTTATAGCACGTGGCTGTCGTGGGACCATATGCGCACTGTAATTAACAGCTCTCGCAATCACCGCTGGGGTCGTAATTGATGCGATGGTGGCTTGTCTGTCCGCGTCCGAGTCGTTAATGGCCGTGATTTCGTCATCCCGGCTGGATGCTGGTGTGAAGCTCGGCAAATTGGCTCACTGGCACTGTGATAATTGCTCGCCCTCGTCCTCCCCACGTGACTGGTTCCCCTGCCGGGGAAAATTCCAGCACGGAATATGGTAGCGGGAGGTCATTGCGCTTGTTGATGGATTGCGGGCCTGAGAACCATGACTCGAGCAGCTCGCGGCTCACGCGATTGTCACCCCTTGCGAGGATTTCGGCCTCTGAAAACTTGAAAATACGGCCGGACTCCGTCGAATGAACTGCTACCTGGAACTTGCCTGCTGGCTTCTATCAGCGTGTGAGACATGTCAAGCGGCAAAAGAAATAGACTTTTAATTAGTGATGCAGTCAGCTCGACTAATAAGAGTTGTAGTTTTGCAAAAGCAGATTGTAAAAAGGACCCAGTGGAATGCAAGCTGCAGTGCCAGCTCTATCGTTCTTCATACTTAACTTGTGAACATATAGATAACGTCCGCGGTTATTATTATTATTATAGTTGACAGGCACCTTAAGAAAGGAGGAACGCGGAGTAGGTTTCCAATTTAGATGAAAACCATACTGAGGCCATAAACTTATTGGTGTCATCAGCTAAAACCCTTTACCCTCAGTTTTGAACGGGACGAAACGCTAGCTAAGAAATTTTGGCGAATAAGGTTTCCCTGAAGCTAGTATATGGTGTACGCAATCCAAGTCCGAAGAGCTTGCGCACATGTACAATAGAAAAATACTTTAATTTGAGTGGCCGCCAAACCTTCCTCAAACAGTTGACATGACTACCAAGGAATTCTAAGACCCAGGTCTGCCCTTCCTTAAATAGACGTAACCGGAAAAAAACTTGTTCAGGTGCCTTTAGCCCTGGCCAGTGAGTTCTCTCGGTGAATCATCGATATTATGATCTATTTTGATAGCATTTTCGGCTGCCTTGCCCGCCTGCTTTGCTCATCCACCGATGATACAAAATATTGTAATGAAGAGGTTCTGCACCTCTTTGAACATTCTGGGGTGCTCGGCCGGTTGAGCAATTATCCATGCATTCTTGGAATCTATGATAAGGCAGACAACACAGTGTTGCGGGAAACGCACAGCATTTCATGCTCGTTGTTCGTCAGTGACCATTTCCTGAACAATAGTGTCCTTGTCAGTTACAGTTGCAGCAAAGAAAACAAATTGTCAGGGCAAACTAGGAGGGGTAGGACCTAGGCTTCCGTTGTCCGTTTTACATCCAAAATTCCACGCAACAGCCTGCGTTTTCTTTTTTGAGAGGGTCTATTTTGCCTTACCTAACCAAGTACAACAAAATGATCAAAACTGTTCACTTCGGATGTATGCCACATATCGACTCCTCCCAAACGATCCCGCAATAAATTATGCTATGTCGTGTATATCATCCCCCGAGGAAGACGAAGAAGAGAAAGCGATTTCATGGACCAGGTTGTATTCAGACTGACGTTTCGGAAACTCTCTCGTTTCCATCATCAGAGTCGTGCGCTGACGTTTCCTGCTGGCCTTGATCTGTTAAGCCTTGCCGCCTGCCTCGTATTATAACCATGCCCAGCGCACGCTTGTTGACTAGCCTGCTTTCCGTTGGCTGATTGTCGCCTCCCTGATCTCAGCCATTGGCGGACTGGCATGGCTTGTGTCCCCCTCACGCCTAATGGGGTTGCCCCTGCGTCGGCGTGCTCATTGGCCTCCCCCTCGTCAGACGGCGGGCTGATCGATCTTTGTTCCTCAGGCGTGGTGTTTCCGGCCTCGAGAGTACGTTCGTGAGACGGTGTGCCACGCGGTCACGTGACATTCGGTCAGCGCCTTCTCCTCTCTCTGCGAGCGTCGGCGGTCGACCCCATGTGACTCTTTTCATCCGTGCCATCGGCCCTGCCTGGACTGACTCGAGTCTTGCGTGGAGCGCCTGATAGGCTGGATGTAGGTCTATGGTCCGATTGAGTGTGCCAGTCGAGGACCAACTTTCCAGCATTAGTCTGGAAATTTTATCATTGGCTCGGCCGATCACACTCGCTTTCTCGAAGGCGAAATTGTGATTCTGCTCTAATGTGTGACCATACACCAACGACAGCTTACCCTTGCAGTTGATTGCTAGCTGGTGCTCGTGCAATCTTGTGCCGAGGCGTTTTCCCGTTTCACCAACATACCTGGCATCACAATCTTGGCATGGTATGCTGTAGACCAGCGCTGATTGTTCTGTCATCAGGAGCGGTTCTTTGGGCCTCATGATTTGCTGTCTGATTGTTGATGCAGGTTTATGGGCCACACCAATTCCAAAAGGTTTCAGAATTCCTGAAGTTGCCTTTGAAACGTTCTTCACATAGGGGATCGAGAGCCAGAGCTTTGATTTCTCCTCGTTCGACTGCCCCGAGTGGGACTTCCTGAGACACTTGCGTATGAACGACTTCGGGTAACCGTTGGTTTCAAATAGAGCACGTAAGTACTTCACCTCCTTCTTCCTGTCATCGTCGTCACTGCAGTGTGTTTGGGCGCGTTGGAAAAGGGTCCTGACACAACTGCGTTTGTGACCGACGGGGTGGTTGCTTCTGAAGTGGAGGATGCGCCTAGTGTTAGCCGCCTTACGGTAGACTGTCGTCTTTATATTCCCCTCTGCCAGTTTTGTAACTTGTACGTCTAGGAAGGGCAAACGATTGTCGGCCTCTTCTTCGGGAAATATCTAATTAAAAAGTGCCTTGAAATCTTGCACGTCGCTCCTTTTTATTATGACGAATGTGTCGTCGACATATCTGGCTCAGAACTTCGGAGGGTACGAGCTGAATATCAGCCGCTCCAGTGCTTGTGCACTGCATCAGAAGACGAAACCACTGCTCGAATCAACTCTGCTGCCATTGAAATATCGAATTTTGAAATGAAGCGACTGGCATAGATCGAAAACCGCACTTGCGCACTGCGTCTGGCCTCTTTGACAGGTAAGGTGTAATTCGTTACCTACCTGAGTGTTTGTGAAATCCACTTGACAAATATTATCCGCACATATGTTAGTAGGCTGCAGCTTGAAAAGTCATCTTAAGGTTGTGCCGCGTTCCTCTCTCAGTGACAGCATCAAGACGTCACAGGATTACTTTATCGTAAACATGCAAACACCCTGGGAGAAACGACTTATCTTCGGGTGAGACTCCATCCATCTTGATATCGGCAATAGTGACCACATAATTAACACAATCTGAAATGTGCCTCATTGGCTTATTTGTGCCAGTCAAGCATTTCACAAGAGAACATGAAAAGGCTTCTTGGGCACCTCATTTTATCAAGGTGATCTTGGACGCCGACCAGGCTTGTGAGAACAGGTTTGGGAAACACGGAAAACTTGTTGATTTTACCGGAAATTTAATAATCTTACGACTACTATTAACGTTACTGGACGCAAAAATAGATGAATACAACGGTATCAGACATGTCGTCTTAGAGTCGTTATAAGAAATCGTATGTTACCCTACGGGTGAGCATACAGGATACAAAATCATATATATTATAATTAAAAGGTGCTAACATTAGACTGAGTACCTCAGAAGATAGAAGATATATATTGGGGTCCGGGTGACTCATAAAATGAGATCTGCGATCATCAAGACTGTTAGTGGAGGCAGGAACCTCAGATACACTGGCCTGCCGGTCAAAGGCTTTAAACCACCAGCAGAAATAAAAATAAGTGGCGCTGCCAGTGGACATGAAATCCCATGTGCCCCACAGTGCTGCAGAGACAAGGACTACCTTCGATTTCGATGACACGTGAGATTTTGGTCAATGTATTACACAACCCAGGCGACTGTCCTTGGATGTCTGGTTTTCGAATGGAAAATCAAATCACTCCGGATTCCAGCCCCTCCCGGAGCCATGGGGTCTTCAATCACTATTTGGATCAAGTGCATCTACTCCGAGAAAATGCACCCGTTATGCACAGTATGACACATTCTCCACTTCCGTAACAGCATTCCTCTTTCTTGCAACAAGCATGTGATACGCACTGCCATCGCAGATATGACGAGTCAAACACTGCGTATCAAAACATGCTTATGTCATGTAGACAGTAATCATGTCCTAGAGTGTATCCGGATGCATAAAGCTGGAAAAAGATCGTGTGTGGCACACGTGGGTGGTTTCAACAACTGTGTCCTCTTTCACCGCCAGTTGGCTGATAGAGTCGGACGACCGACTGGCGCATGGGAGAGGGAAGAGAGAATGAAACCTGCATTGAGAACTCTATCATCCGGACACCTCAGTGCATTGCCAGTTATAATACACCCGATGCGCTTGAATATATCAAGAAGTGCCAAGAATCGTCACCTGGAGGCTTGACAACTGACTCGATAATGCCTTCCTCCCCAGAACTGACAGTCAGGCTGCAGTTACTCCTTCTTGATGCGACCATCGGTGATCCGAGTCCACCATCATGAAAGTTTAGTATGCGCTTTGCGAAACAGATCGCACGCGACGCGCGTAGGCGCGCTGTTTGGTTTTGTCAGTCACTGTCCTAGAGTCCATTTTGGTTGTCCCGCCATCAGACCCAGGTGTGAAGCAGGAGAGTGTGTGTGGGAGATGCTGCGCAAATCTGCCTCCCTTTAAACTGGTCACCGATGCTACGGCCACCACGTGGGGAACGTGGCGGACGTCGTCACTTTCGATGATCTAGCTGTCACGACATATCCAGCGGCCGTAAATCTTCGAATGCTGACATGAAAGTCTGTCATAGGAACGCGAAAGAAACGGCCAAACGTTTCAAATTTTTAGTTGGCCTCAACGTGCGAAAATGCAAAGTACACAGAGATCCGTCAACGGAGTGCAGTAATAAAGAATTTCTTAAAAAGGTAACTTATTGAGGAAAGTTGATTTATTGATCAAGGGCATATTCGTTGCTGACTTTCGTTGTGGACAGCCATTTTTGTCGAAAATGAAGTTTGCTGTTTGAATGAGTCTCCACATGTGACCCAAATGACCATCTTCGTGAAAAGGAGCGCCCTAACCCTCACTCATTCGGTAAATGCCTTCAAGGATAATCTTATTTTAAAGTTCTCAGCAGACAGGTAATTCGGAATCTGTCTTTATGGAAGAGCGGGCGAAAACACTGAAAATCATGAAGTATTCAGCAACATTTCGAGACCGATCTGAAACTCAGCGTAATCAAAAACGAACGAAAAGTTTAAATTAATTTAACAGAAGAAAATTTCTCTCTGTAAATACAAAGTGGTATGTTTACGATCACGCCTGTCAGTTCTATTTAAATTTATTAGGCACCGACCGGCCTCATGGCATGTCACCTTAGGAAAACTTTTGTTCCTACGACGTCCCCATCGGTGAAATCAAGCAAAATCCAGTTTCTCTTGTTGAATCTCATTTAATTTAACTGAAACTACACAAGGATGACACCAAACGATGAAAAACTGTTTTGGAATCTACATTCGGAATGTAGGCAGTTCACAATCCGTCATACATGAAATCACAGTAACAATTAGACGATATTTAGATATAAACTTCACTAAAACATTGTTATTAGACGTTATTTTATGTCTACTTTCATATTTGCCACGTTTTTGTGATGAGAATACATTCTATACATCTAAAAACGAAGTTTACTAATTTGGAGCCATTTATGACGTTTTCGGGATATTGCGCTTTTCTAACAAATCGGCATTTCCAAAAAACGCAACACTGCCTTTAATATTTCTTTGATGTTTTTAATTCATCTAAACTTGTACTTAATTAACAAAGACACTGGACTCATGAAATGGCGTCGGTTTGCGAGTGATTGGCAATAATTCGTAAGTTTCGACACATTTCATGAGTTAGGTCACTAACTGTAGATGAGCGGATGCGCATAATGAGTCACTAGAGTATGCGAAAGAGATTAATGGTCGGTTCCGAGGGCCATAAGTTTCGGAGTGGGTGGATTTAGTGAACATCGAGGACGTCGGATAACTCTTTTGCGAACACGAGAATAGTAAAGCGACGAATGCATCCGCAGGTGTCAGTCACCATCAGGATCAGCTCCTAGGTGGGCTGCATGAAAAACATGCGTGAAAAACGATAGAGGGACTTGTTTAAAAAAAAACATTCTAACCACCCTAAACGTTGTCCAAATACCATTGTAGCAATGCAACTGACCAAATGTTGGACAAAAAGGCACCGACATAAAGGACAGCTGACACTTTTGGGGACAAGCCTATTATTCGCATTTGGGTTCTGGTCTCAGAAATGGTGCCAAGTTGGGAGAAAATTATCCTCATATAGACACAACTGTGAAAAACTCGGCGCCTCGGTGAGATTCGAACCTACGCAGTAAGGGGAAGGCTTTAGTACAGCCAACGCTCTAACCACCTGAGCTACGTAGCCCCGCTGGACGACGCGAAGTTAATCACATTTGGGTCAAGTTACCCGCCCAACCTACTGCAACGTCTGGAATCCACCAAATCTGATACAGTAAGTTGACTGCCCACACAGGATTTCCTAAGTAATTCACCTAGAATCCACCAGATGACTAACATGCTCACGTAATTCATAGATGGGTCAATATGAATTATTCAAAATCTGCCAAAACATCCATGAGTGGAAGGATTTGCTTTAAAACGAAAATTCTAACCACCCTAAACGTTCTCAAAATACAATTGTAACAATACAAATGTCCAAATGTTGTGCAAAAAGGCACCGACATAAGGACAGTTGACAGTATTTGTGACAAGCCCAAAATTCACATTTGGGTTCCAGTCGCAGAAATGGTGTCAAGTTGGCAGACAATTTTTTGGCATCCCTGTTAACATTATCTGCCACAAGGCTGTCAAATAGGAATAGTATGGTCAACAAAACACCACATAATGTGTTTCTGATACGGCGACTTATGACGCTACGCCTTTGTGTATCGGACGATTTCGGGGCCGGCTAGTAGTGTATTCAATTATAAAATTATTTAAAGTTGTGAAAATCCTCATAACTTTGTTCAGAAGAGACAGTGGCAAGCGAACGTTCCTTTCGGTAACTTCTCATCAGGCCAAAACAGTTGACAGTTTTGGTGACAAGCCTAATATTCACATTTGGGTTCCGGTCTCAGAAATGGTACCAAGGTGGCCAACAAATCACCACATTATGCGTTTCTGATACGGCGACTTATGACGCTACGCCCGGGTGTATGGGACAATTTCGGAGCCGACTAGTAGTGTATTCAATTAGAAAATATGTTGTCCATTTTAAATTATCGTTTTACCACGGTTTAGGATAAAAAGACACAAGAAACCCCGACAACAGGGGAGGACGACGAGAGACACGTCCTCAAAAGATAATATTCCGCCGTATTAAAGCAGAAAACAATGGTAAGAAGGTAGCATCAGCAGAGAGGGCAACATGGGAATTTATAAACAGCCAGATTGAGGACTGCGAGGCGTAAACCTTAAATGGACAAAAAGGAATATAGAAATCATCTTGGGTAGAAATTGAACGCGGAGGAGAATGAGAGATTGGATAACTAGACAATACAAATATGCCGGAAGAATTAATCTAATTAGGTGGAGATTATCCCTGTCCAAGGACACAGTGAACTGATTTTCGACATCATGCCAAGACTAATCCAGGCTTGCTGCAGGAAGACGGGGATTAACCTCGTTAGTGGTGCGACTGCCTAAAACAACATCAACAAAATTACCATACAGACAGTTGCCGTCTGACACTTTTTGTCGAAATTCTTGAGGGCAGAGCATGTTTCCAAAGATAAATCATAGAGTTTCAAAGAGAATGGAGGAAAGTGATTAGATAATGCGTTTAGTACCTCGCTCAGCAGACTCAAGCTGAACGAATGAACGCATAGCTTAGCGAAATTATTTCGAACCAAAACAATTGAACGTCTTAGGAATCGGAATGCTTCGGGCAGTAGGTCAGGTGTGTGAAGTTTTGAATTTCCTGGACGTCAGACAGAGACGATGAGTTAAAGCGGATGACAGCTGGGTAGAGCAGGAAGTAAGGAGAATTGGATATGTAATACCAGGCTCAGTGAATGTGGAACCGCGGGCAGTAGGAGGATACGTCACAGTCACTGTCATTGACACAGAGGGGGAGAATTCCATGGTGGGGCAAAGTCGTTTGAAGGAGAAGTTGATTCGCTGGCTGCGGTCGTGCGGAACTCGACGCACCATTCTTAGCATCGTGCATTTAAGCGCGACACATCACTCTCGCCTACCAGATCCGCGTGTGAGTAAGCCATTAGCATGCTACGGCACCGTTCGCGACCATCCCGCCTTCGGCTAACGGCGAAACATCTGCCCACGCTGGCACTCAGAGCTCAATCAACGGCAATGTGTGAATCTAATGAGGACATACACCCTAAATACGACGCCTTGGACAGAAGGGTTGATAAGTTTCCGTGCGCACAGTGATTATCACACTAAAGTTTTTCACTGCCATCACTCTATGTCGTTCGTTCTACTCAACAACTGGCGACACACTACTGTGTTTAAGTTTCCGTTAACACGCGACAGTGTGGTTTGCCGGTGAGTGTGTAGTTTACGATTTTTCTAAACATTAGTAGAAAAAGAGGGAAAGGATTCAGAAACAAAGAAGAATCCTGATGGTCAGGCAGAGCCTTTTTTCATGATATTTTCATGTTTATCAATTGGTTACATTGCTCGCAGCCGTCACATGAGTCCGGCTTACAGGTGATTTTTCTTTGGCCGCTTGGAAGTCTATGAGAGGAAGGAAAAAATGATTTTTTTGAAGGTAGACATTAAAGGACATTTAAGGAGGCTTTATCGAAGCGTAAGGATAGCAGAAACAGTAGGTGGGTTAACTCATGAAAAGTCAACCGAAATTCAGAAATGCATTTTCGTTTCAAAAAGATTAATTAAGTAGGGCTGTAAAACTAGTCAACATTCAGCATAATTATATAATAATTCAGTTACCTGGGGGTGTCAGCTTTCGAACGAACCCCTTTTCGGCTGCATGCAGAAACTATAGTTTGCAAAAAATGACCACTTAAGTAGCGTTCATTTTTCTCATTGGTTTTCGCTCTCCATAAAAATTCAATTATATTTCATAGAAAACATGCATACAAATATTAATTCTTTTGCTCATTCGGTAGGAAATTACGTCGTTTTCAAATTTTATACTCAAAGAAACGATATAATCCAGTTTTGAAAAAGGTTAAATTGTGAGATTTTTTAAAACCGTGAAATACCCGTTCATAACACACTGTGTCGCTGCATTTAGCAATGAAGCTTGTAAAGTTAACAATATGGCTCAAATCCACCGCTAAATTTTATTAACCACATATAGCCTCCTCCTAATGTCGCAGAGAAACGTATGGTTTTCCGTACACGGAAAATATACGGCTTGTAGTTTGGAAGCTCTGAATTCAGTTGTAACGGCAGGTCGGGATCAAAATAATTCGGGAATTAGAAAAATTTTGAAAAGCAAATTATGCCCTTCCTTCGATTATACAATTGAGAGAAAACGTCATTTCCTACCGAATGAGCAAAAGAATTAATGAGAGAGAGGAATGTTTTATTTTGAAAATAACTTTCAAAACTTTCAGCAAAAACGGTTCTCCAGTACACAGTGATTACCATAAAGATTAACAGGTATTGGACAGGTGGACATAATTATATATGAAGAAAAAAGGACTTAAAGGTGCAAGATCGAGTTTTAGTTTTTGTTTTTCAACATCTTTGCAGGTGAGATACCGGGCTAGAAACGGCAGTATGGAATTCCGATAGGCCGAAGTGCGGCAAGTGATGTGGCGGAAGCATCGACGCATGGGGCGTAAGGACTTCGCAGCCATTAACTCATTATGAAGGGGATGGACGGTGTCATTCAGAATTCGGTCAGCGAATTGCTCCACCGAGTTGAAGTGTCGCTGCACGATGATATCGACTAAAATATGATAGGAAACACCAGCAGCAGAGGCGAGCATTCGAATGACACGTTTAAAAATAATTAGATCTTTTTTAAGTAAAGCTGGAAAAATAACTGGAGAACAATAAAGAATGAGTGGAAGAATACAGCCATCTATGAATCGCCAGATTAAGGACTGGGGTGTGTGATATGAACGTAGACGACGAATGTAATAAACAAGTTTTTGAATTTTTGTTAAAAGGGTTTCCATATGAAGAGAGAAAGAGAGATTTGAGGATAAAGTAACACCTAGGTACCGGAAAGAAGATACCTCATTGGGAAGAATATCCAAAGGTTCAGGAATGGGAGAGGATCGCAATCGAAACACACACTGTACTGATTTCTGATTGTTGAGTAGGAGTCCATTATTCGACGACCATGCGGAGACGTGATCTAAGCCATCCTTTAAAGACTGCAAATGAGTCAGGTTTTTGAGTGGGTGGCCTACGACCATGTCATCGGCATACTTGACATACAGGCAATCGTTTGGCGATCTCAAGGTGAAAGATACCAATGTTTTAATAAAGAACGAAATTGCTAGACTTAACGGTTTATTCGTTAGTCAACTTTTTTCTACTTCATCCACCCCTTCCTCTCCTTTTCCTTCTGCTGAACTGTGGAGGAAACTCAAGCGTCTCACTGGTCAACGTAATATACTTGAACCCATTGACGTAGATTTAAACTCTTTAAATCGGAATTTTATCTGTACTTCTAACGACTCCCCTTCTCGCCCAAACGAAATTTACCTACCACCATGTGACTTTACTCCTGTGACTGTGACAACAGTGGAACAACATCTCAAATAGATTCGCGGGTCAACGGCGGCTGGGCCAGACGGTGTCTCTCCTTTTCTCCTTAAGTCTTGCTGTTCGCAGATAGCTCCCGTCTTGACCCACCTTATTAATCTATCCTTCATAGAGTCCAAGATTCCTGACGCCTGGCGTACAGTAAGAATTACTCCAATCCCTAAAAAATCTTTAACTTTTGCTCCTAAATCTTTCCGTCCTATTGCCTGCTCTTTTGCACTCCTGAAACTTACTGAACGAGTTGCATTAGATTCCCTTAAGTACTCCTCCGCCAATTTTTCTGATCCTCTACAATTTGCATACAAAACATGTATTTCTATGAAATATAATTGAATTTTTATGGGCATCGGTAGTGTAGTTCCTGTACGTGGCCGGAAAGAGGTTCGCTCAAAAGCTGGTATCCTGAAGTAACTGAATTATCATGGAATTATGCTACATGGCGACTAATATGACATCTCAACTTAAGTAATTTTGTCGAGTGGAAAACGCATTTCAGAAATTCGGTTAACACTTCATGAGTTAGCTCATCTGCTAGATCGCAGTTGGTAGCCAGGCCCCGTATTACAGGTGGCTGGGGGTTTGTTTACTGGGGCTTTTTTATGGGGCTACATTATCACATCCGACCCATTTGGCTTCCGTCTTACGTCTGAGGTTAGGATTAGTTTACCGGTTCGGGTTAGGGTTATGCCCTTTAGGCTTAGGTATTCGGGTCACGGTTAGGGTTTTAGTCTACGATTAGGTTTCAGTATTACGGTAGGATTTTACAGTTAGAGCTATGTGTAATGACTAAGGTTACGTTTACGATATCGGTTAGGGTTAAGGTGGCCGTTAGGGTTGACGGTTATCGTTTAAGGTTAAGGTTTGTGTTAAGGTTAGGATTAGGGTCAAGGTCGCTGTCCGCTTCCCCGTTCATGGCTGCCAACTGCGATCTAGCCAGCTCATCTACGCACGCTATTTGTGCTGCCGAAAATTGCACTGTTATTAATCAGTCTTTTTAAAAATAGAAGGTTGGCAATCCGTCGGACAAAACAATTGTCGCCACCATCTCCATTTGGTCTAGTCATTAGCGCAATGATATGTGTTAACAGGGAATCCGCTGATTCTTCATACACTTACAGGACGCCTTGCTACAGGGGAAGGAAGCTCTGCGAACCAGAACCATAATTCTAAGGCTAAAACAATGAACAAATAAACATGGATAGTTTTGCTAGTTTTCCTTCGAAAATACAGTATAGCTCACCTTCTTCTTCTTCTTCTTCTTCTTCTTCTTCTTCTTCTCCTCCTACTCCTCCTCCTCCCCCTCCTCCTCCCCCTGCCTCTTCTTTTTCTTCCTCCTTCAATCCCCCTCTTTCTGTTAGTCCTCTTCCCTGAATCTTCTCACCTCATTCTGCCCCAATGACAAAGAAAGAGGCCTTGGCTGCTTCCCAATGTCAATGGTCCTTAATGCGTCGATGAATCCGTCACCTGAATGAACTTCTGTCAACATCAACTAAAATAGTCAACGAGCTCCCGTTGTCATATTCGGCGCTGAGACATTCCCTGGGGGGGGGAGAGAGGGGGAGGGGGGGAGTAAGTCACGTGGGGAGGGCAGAGGCGAGCAACAGTCTCAGTGACAGTGAGCTAGATGGCCGAGTAATCACGCCAACGTCCAACACGGATGATGAAACTCTGGCAATTAACGACTCCGACGTGGACTGACGAGTCATCATCGTATCATTTGCGACTCCCCCGGCGGTGATCGCAAGAGCTGTTAATTGTAATACGCGTTGTGGTCCCACGGCAGCTATGTACTATAAATACTGCAGTCTTTGTGTCTCCACTACCCTTGTCCGCGGCTGACTCTGATGATGGACTCGAGTGAGAATCCGAAACGTCAGGTTAATAAACTTTTTGTTCAATCAGGAAGGGGCGCACACCGATCTATTGGCTTCACGAAGCAAACAAGCTCCGTAGGGGTGGCAAAGGTCACTAACAGGCAACCAATTACTAGGCCGAAGTCGGCCAAGTCATAATAGCCGTGAGGAGCCAATAGGTCGGCGTGCGCCCATTCCTGATTGAGTAAATACCCGATCTGCAGCGATAGAGACTGACAGGTGGCGAGGCACTGATGAACTGCTGGTGGTCAGGGTTATGATTGGCTGAATGAAGACACAATAAGCCCGAAACAGTACTGTATCAATTTACCCGCATTTCTGTCCTCCATCCTCGCTGCTATTAAAACTTTTTGTTCCCGTGATCGCACTTTCTTCTCCTTCCGAAATGCTCCCTGGAGTTCGTCTGTTCGCTTCTGTTACAGATCGTTCAAACTAATTACGCTTACAATGCCTCAAACGGGATACGATTGGGCAGATGACTAGTTTTCTGAAGGTGGACGAAAATATGGAATGCCGACCCTGTAACCAGTGTAATCCACCCCTAATTTGGAATCCGACAATGTAGCGAATGAGTTTTTATTGCGTACAACAATTAACAGGAGCGGCAAAAGTGAAGTATTCGCAAAGCTTTGCTCTCCTTGTGCGTGGCTGTTTACATAAGACTCCGCTTTCGAATTCGTGCCGTGAGAAGTGATCTTGGAACTACGGGATTGAGCATCGTTCTTTTTAGCTTTTCGCACTATTCTGAACATTTCAGGCCCAGCTATTTGGAAAGAAAAATGTAGGAGAGTTGAGCCAAATACTGCCTGTGAACTGCTCTGGTTCCGAAGACTTCATTAACGAAGTCGAAGGTATCGAAAGTAACGTTCGCTCGCCACTTTGTCCTCTGAATAAAGCTATGGGGATTTTCACAACCTCATTAACTCTAAAACACCTCCTTATTTATTTTGGCTGTTTCCTCCTCGGATTCCAACGACAACTACTAGGGTGGGCCAACTGCAAGTTTGAGGTTAAGGAGTAAAAAATAGAAAGCAACCCTACCAGTGCAGGGATTGGGAGGGTTTTAAGTGTTCTCACTTAAAATACCACCCACGAGTAACTTTAGCTTGCAAAAAGCCTACTCTGTTGTTTACCCTGTAGTCGTCTATTTTAAGAACAGCCGGCCAACTGTTTGGACGATAAGCGCCTTGTTGGAAGGACCAATAAGAAGGGTGTTATTTTAATCCGCGAAACCCTGCCAAGGCAAGGAAACATCAATTATATGCACAGCTGGTGGGAACGCAGAAACCGATGCATAGTCGTCCATTATCGTCTAAGGACGCAGCTGGGATCGTCATTTGCTGTAGCCGGTCGTTAGGAAAGTGGGGATCGTTGCTGGGCCAGACGTGCATCCAAATTACCTGAATAAACTTGGAGTGGAATGGCCCAAAGAGATCGGGCTAGGTCCGGCCAGCTGAGATTGCAGCCAGAGCCGAGGCTTTATGACAGGTGATACGATCTGTTCGACTATACTGCCGTTTAAAGGGCCCCATTAGTGTAAAAGGAGGATGTCCCACAGTTTTTGGCTGAGGTAAACACTCCCAAGTATCGTGTTCTGCCGCCGATTGAATAACATACTAGTTAGGGTCTTCGTAATTCGGTTCCACAAGACAGGTACGACATAAAACGACCGAATCGTTTGATAAGATAAGCAGGTTAGGGCCACACGATACCCTACTGGCAGCAAAGGTGCTAGTTCAAAGCCCTGAAACGTGTTTCGCCGAGATTCTACCGTTGCATGACACACCTGTGGGGAGTTCGGCTGCTCAGTGGGTCACCCAGCGCTCCCCATGTGCTTTCTGAGCTTTGAGCTAGTACCTGTGTTGCCAGTATGGTATCCTGAAACCCTAGTATATACTACTTGCTACCAGTTGGCGGTTTGATGAATATGACGCGGCTATCCCACAGTGGCTGATGGACTTCGGCCAAAGTATTCATATCCAATTTCGGTCTGCGTCCATGGACTTTAGTTCGAAGTAACTCACTAAACTTTAGCGATTTATTTCTGAGGAAACTAAAAGAAAATAAAGGCAGGTCGGTCGCATTATGCAGCCTCCAGGTGAAGCCTGTGTGTTTGTTTGGAGGAGAAAGATATAAACTAGGTTAGGAAGTTGCGACAACATTTTACCCAGTTAAAAGTAGAACAAAATATGGACACCTGTGATGGTCGTGGTGGCGGAGGAGGAGGACTCGACTGTGCTGTTAATGTTCACTAGTACTCCTGGTATCCGGTCCCATTCATGTGGTTTTGTTTTTCATATGTAGTTTACGAGTACTTCATGGTTATCCATGAAAAGAGAAATGGCAAAAACAGGCAATGCGCAACAACTTTTCTCACAGAGTAGCCTCAGCTTCTGCATCTGACCAATAAGTTGACGAGTAGGTCCACCCCAGAGTTGGCTAGGGTGAATTTTAACTGCCAGCTTCATCTGCTTGTACGAATTCACACCAGTCATAAGTTTCCAAATGACTTCGATATTCTTCTGAGAAAACAAGCGGCGTTGAGTTAAATCCCCGGTTGAGGTTAGTGTAAGAGCTGGGAGAGTTAGCGTTAGGGTTAGGGCATGAGAATAGGTAACCGTCGGAAATTTAACGCGAGGTCACCAGACTTCATGGGAAATTAATGGCTAGGCATAGAAAGTCGATAAATAACTCTTTCTGGGACGATACCCATGCAAACAGTGAAGACGTTAAGTTCGGCGAACGTACGTTTTCGATTATTTAGCTGAAGCAGGAAAAGTTGAAAAAGTCAGTGAGCAGGAGTTATGAGGTAGAGGATTGAGGACGATCAGACATATCGATTCTGAGGGGGGGGGAGGGTTGGTGGGGGAGACTGAAGGGACTATGAGCGCCCTCATTACGGAGGTCTTAAGATTAGGGTCGGGGATAAGATGAGGTTGGGGTTAACGTTCGGGTTAGGATTAGAACATAGGAATAGGTGTCCTTCCTAAACCTCCACTCTGCTCAGACCCAACAGTAATAAAGCACTTCGGCGCGCATAGGAACTCAGCCTATGTGGGGCGTTTGATCACACGAAACGTTTTTTTAACGCAGAGCAGTGCATCCGCTCCTCGCAGTGGGGTGTTTTACTTAGTTACACTGAGGAACGTTTGTAATTAAGCGACTTACAGCAGATAAAGTGTCGCTACTTAGGCGGTAGATTGCCGAGACGGTAAGATCGCAGTTCGTAGTCCGAAATTATGAGTTGGCACTGTTGACGATCTGACCCTTTCCGAGGAAACTTGTTATCAGTAGGCGTGTTTCTACCGAGTAAGACAGTTCGCCTATTTTCGTCAGGTTGTTGTCTTAGTGAGGGTTAGGGTTACGCTTAGGATCAAGTTTTAGGGTTAGAGTTATGGTTTGTGTTTTGGGGCTAGAGCTGGGTTTTGGTGCTAAGGTTAAGGATAGGCCTTAGGGTTAGTGTTAGGTTTTAGGGCTAAAGTTAGGGTAAGGGTTTAGGATTAAGGTTAGCGTTAGGTATAAGGGTAAAGATTAGGTTTACGGTTTGGAGTTAGGGTTAGGATTTTTGGGTTAGGGACATGGCTTTAGGGTCAAGTTTTATGATTAAGTGTAGGGTTAGGGTTCAGGGTTAAGGTTAGGGCTGGGGTTTAGGGTTAGGGTTAGGGCTTTAGGGTTAAGTATAGGGCTAGGTTCATGGTTAGGGCTAGGTTTAGGTTTTAGGGTTAGGATTTAGGATTGAGACATCGGTTGGGGTTTATAGTTATGGTTAGGTTTGAGGTCAGGGCTAGCGTTTAGGTTTCGGTTTAGGATTTCAGGATTAAGTTTTAGGGTTATGGCTGAGGTTTTAGAGTGAGGTTTTACGGTTGAGGTTAGGGTTAGGGTTTAGGGTTAGCATTTTAGGATTAGGTTTTAGGGTTGGAGTTTTCGTTAGGGTTTTACGGTTTGAATTAAGGTTTTAGTGTTAGGTTAGCTTCCCCATTTCGGGCTACGAACTGCGATCTGACCGCCGAGACAAGCGAAAAGGCGAGTTTCGGGAAACAGTTGTATGGGAAGAGGCTTGATCGCCAGAAGAAGAGGAAGAAGAAGAAGGAGAAGAAGAAGAAGAAGAAGAGGCGGTGATGTTTGGTTCTGTAGTCCCACTTGATTGATACCAAATTGTTAGCTTTCTCAAGCAATTTCAGCTAAAATTCAGTTAGTAACCGATCCCATGAAATGTTGGCTGAATTTCTGAAGTGCGTTTTTGATAAGGAAGGATTACCTAGGCGCGGTTATAATACCGATTAACGAACGGCATAACCCTATAAAATTTCAGACTCAACAGGGTGTCAACTTTTGAAGACACTGTTTTTTAATCACCTGTGGAAACCGTATTCGAGAAAAAATTACTGCTTAAGTAGCGTGAATTATTCCCATTGATTTCCGATGGTCTTGCAAATTCAATTACACATTGTAAAAATCATACTGAAGTGCGTTTCTGATTAGGAAGGATTACTTAGGTGGGGTTGTAATACTGATTGTTTTACGGCGTAATCCTATAATATTTCAGATTTTACAGGCTGTCCGCTTTTAAATGCACCTTTTTTCAGTCTCCTGTTGAAACCGAACTCGGTAAAAAATGACTACTTAGTTGGCGTGCATTTTTAACACTGATTTTCGATGGTCTTAAAAATTCAAATATATTTTATAAAAAACATGGACAAAGATATTC
>CACRXP010000134.1:1050817-1064543 GCA_902702965.1 Spirometra erinaceieuropaei | reverse complement strand
GTTACCGTGACACAGCCACCCTCTGGATTAAGAGGACTGGGCGGGGGCGCAATCACAACGGGAAAACCACAGAAGGAAACCGCATGTCAATTCGCAATACACGGCCGCCATAGTGGAACCGACGGAATCCCCCCCCCCTACGTCCGAAAAATGCCATTAGCAAGTCTACATGGCCACTTGTTGGATTAAGATGATAAAATGAGCGCAAGCAGGGCTCGAAGCGCGGGCAGGGGAGCGCGTGTGAACCGAGGCTGGCGTATAAGCACTCCCTCTCGAGGCCCAGTCGCTCGTAGGATTAAAATAGCAAGGAAGCGCAAACGCGTAAAGGCATCTTAATCGTAATGGTAAAATCGTTTTAGGAACCTAATTGCATGGTATCAATCAAGTGGGTCTGCGAAACCAAACCTCGCCGAAGAAGCTATGTTCCACTGACTTTTAGAATCCATACGCGAGACCAGTCGTAAAAGCGAACAGTAGGTAGGATTTAATGGTAACAAAGAGGGTGCTTTATTCACCACAAGTGGTCTTGCCTGGCGCGCCGACTCCTCGATCTTCGACCGCCCAGTTAACAACAGCAGCAACTTCCCTCACCAGTGTCGTTTATTGTCGTGGCAACTACTCGAAAGTCTACGATGACGGGCGGAAGACCGGAGGACTGCGACTCAAGCAGGCCGCGGCTTACGCCGTTGTCTCGCCTCATAAAGCTTAAAGTTCTCACCGTGTCTCGTCTAATTAACCACGACTGCAGATCTCGCGGCCCTCTTAACTATGCTTAGGTGTGCAGTAGCATAGCAACTGCGCTCCAAAATATTGCACTCCTTGTGCGTCCGTCGTTATTCTCTGTTGCTGCCGCTCGGGAGTGTACTCGAAACGTCAGGCGGATAAAATTCCCGTTCCGAGGGTACCTTACCTTGACGTTCCGTGACAGCGTTTGCCATGTTGCACTGGTCAGGTGGACTAAAACAAACTCTTGCTAAGGATCGCGTAAAGGCCCTCAAGCCTCTGTAGCATACAAAGAATACCTGCTATACTTATTTCAGTGGATTTAGGTCCGACGCAATTAGTTCGGTTCGGTGTTTCATCGTACAAGGTTGGGTCGTCTGCTGTAGACTGTCGGGTGCATTATCTACAGCGACCTCAGCTCAGAGAGTTGAGAAGCGATCGTTGCAGACACTTAATCTTTATTTTTGTTATTGTCCTGCTTAATTTCGGGAGCTACATGTCAGGGCATTAAAACATTTTCGTCCGAAGAACGAATTTACCAATTATCTATACTTGTTTCGCCATTCCTCTATGCATACATAAGCCCCGTCCGTAAAACCCCTATTACTACCTTTTACGGTACGACAAACACCTTTGGCTGGTCGTGTGTGTGTGTTTGAGGTCCCTCACCCGACCGTTGCCAAACTCTTTACAGTAGGCCCACAACTTACGTTGTTTGAGTATTCTTCGAGACTGCATTTACCTGACCATGGTTAATGGCGGTTTGCAATATCCTTATCAGATCAAGTATTAACCGCAGTTGATAATCAGTAGCATACTCAGTCTGAACTCGAAAGCTTTGTTTCTTTACTTCACATATCGCCTTGAAAAGACGCTCCAGTTACAAAAGAGCGCAGTCACAAACAACAAAGTGGTCGTTCATGATGATAAATATTTTTACTTACGAAAATGCATACCCAGAAAAATTTATCTTCCGTAATATAGGGGAGCGCACTGCAAAGTCCACCATTGCAGCTGCAGAAGAGATAGACTTATTTATAAGACCGTCTGTTCAGGGGGACACAGCAAGTGACCTAGTAAGAAGACGTCTGAAGACAGCGATCACTAGCGCATTCCCCGCGGCGAACTTACGTGCGTGTTTCACGAACTCTTCCCTCTTACGCTTGGGAGGTAAAGACCGACTACCGTTGCAGACCACATCGATGTGTATTTATTCATTCACTTGCTCCTGCGCAGCGGGATACATTGGCCGTACAACGAGGCGCCTAGAAAATAGAGAACGTGAACACATAACGGCCTGGTTAGGCAGAGGCGAGAACAAATCGATCTCGAGTTCTATGCTCGCACATCTTGTCGATACGAATCACCTAGTCGATGCCAAAGAAGCCTTTCAGGTTGTCTACCGGACCTCAGCAAACTTCTCCAGAGGTCTATGCCAACGGGTGCTATCTACAGCCGAGGCAGTGGCTATACGGCTAGCCAAGCCAGTGCAGTGCTGTCAGAGGACTCAGATACAGGCGCTCTGTCTTCCGTGGCCAACCCCAACGTCGCCTCAACCTCCTAATGGCAGTGGTATGTGCGCAACGTACCCGACGTGCAAACATTACTCACAGCCTATGTCGCCCCTCTCCCTCACACCCTTAACCCAATGACTACGACAAGCCGACCACGCCATAGTACGCCTCGTCATGCGGGTGGCGTGGGAACGATGAGTGTTAATAGCCCCCGAGTCACTTATAAAGCCCTGTAACTTCGCATAATTTCAACTTCTATGTAACCGTTTTGGCCTGATGAAGAGTTACCGAAGACACTTGTTTGCCAAATTGACTTTCAATTGCAACATGAGAATATTCGCTAAACTTTCGAAGTAGTTGGTATACTAGCGACGTATGGAGCCTGGCGTGGGTGAGGGTCTTTAAGGTCTTAGCAGATTCGACAGAGAGATATGGTTATGTAGCCCCACCTGAAGTAAATAAATCCCAGTCACCTATAATACAGGACCGGTGGCAATAGGGGGTTTTAATAGGTGGGACCGGAGAACGAACGGGCGACGAGGTCAAGTAGTTGGATGCGAAGGAAAGTTTTTGGGAATGCGCGGTTGTACTTTGAGTGGTTGAGAAATAGTTGCCTAAACATTTAACCTTAACCCTAGTCCTAACCTGTAAACCTAACCCCTAACTCTAACCCCTAACCCTTAACTCTAGCCCCTAACCCTATGTCCATCAGGTGGGCCTACATAACCACATCTTAGTGATTCGACAGTTAAATAAGATTTCGAAACCCAAAACAATAAAATAGACGCAAATAGAACGCACTTTTCTGCGATATTGTATCTGCTGACACAATTCGAGACATAAAAAAGAAAAGGTGTGGTCATGTTCATAAGACGCAGATGGGCGTCTCAGTGAGATCGTTGGCGACGGAAGATATGCTTTTAAAACGTTTCAATATCAGGAGAAGTCGGCTGTCGTCTACCGTTTTTAGGGTAGAAATTATGTCGGTCGAAAACTGCAGACAACGGTGAACGAACACCTACTGCGGTTTGAATAAAAGTCCCACTCTTTGCAGTCATGTCGTCCTAATCGGGGGCGCGACCTCAATTTGTGTCGAAATCCAGGCGGTTGTCTGCGTTGACGGAGACAGACAACGGAGGCAGGCGCAGGAGACAGCACTGTCCGCCAGTTAAGCTTACGCGACATTGCACCGTGGCCGGTCGGGAGGCCGAAAGGTCAGACGAGGCATGCGACCGCCAATTTTACGACGCAGACCGAACGGACGGCGACAACTGCCACAATGTGGGGGGCACAGGAAACTTGAAGCCGTCTACGTGGGCTGTGTGCTGGGAGGCAGACAAACTCCCTACTTTAAATCACACAATCACACATGTCCCGATGCACGGACCTACAGTAGGTGGGCTAACTCATGAAATCAACCACAGAAATTCCGAAATGCGTTTACGTTTCGAAAAGATTAATTAGGTAGGATTGTAAAACTAGTCAGCCTGCAACATAATTCTATAATAATTCAGTTACTTCAGAACGCCGGCTTTCGAACAAACTTGTTTCCGGCTGCATGCAAAAACCAAACTTTGCAAAAAATGATCACTTCAGTAACATGCATTTTTTCATTGATTTTCGATGCCCTTAAACATTCAGTCATATTTCATGGAAAACATGCACAAAAATATTCATCCTTTTGCCCATTTATTAGAAATTGCGTCTCCTTCTAATTCTTACTCGAAGGAGGGATATAATTCGGTTTTAAAAAAGTGTTTAATTGTGAGATTTTTTAATACCGTGAAATGGACCTTCATAAAACGGCATGTCTCTGCATTTACCAATGTAGCTTGTAAAGCTAACAATGTGGTTCAAATCCACTGCTTAATTTTATGAACCCCATATGGTCTCCTCTTAATACGGTAGAGAAGTGTATGGTTTTCCGTACGCGGAAATTATACGGCTTGTAGTTTGGGAACCTTAAACGCAAGTGTGACGGCAGGTCGGGTTCAAAATTTTTCCGGCATTAGAGAAGTTTTATAAAACCAAAGCATACTCTTTCTTCGAGTGTAAAACTGAGAGACGACGTTATTTTCGACTGAATCAGCAAAAGAATGAACATTTTATGCATGTTTTCTATGAAATATAATTGAATGTTTAAGGGCATTGAAAATCAATGAGAAAAGTGCATGCTAAATAAGTAGTCACTTTTACTGAGTATGGTTTGTGGATGCAGTCGGAAAAACGTTTATTCGAAAACCGGCGTCCTGGACTAACTGAAATATTATAAAATTATGCTGCACAACGATTGGTTTTACAACCCTACTTGATTTATCTTTTCGAAGCGAAAACGCATTTCGGAATGTCTGCTAAGATTTCATGAGTTAGCCCACTTACTGTGTGCAAGTCTCAGTGTTTGGGTGGGGACTGCCAGTGACGGTAAAGGAGGTCTAGAACGGTAGATTATACCAGTTTACAAAACAGTCCAGTGGATTTTTCAAAAGTACTGTTTAGGCTTTCTTGCTCATTTACCTCCAATAGTTTGTGACTGCATACTTGAAATTTACCTGCAGTACGGGGAGTCCATATTCCATATCTTACGCTGTCATTTTGCCAAGTGAGCGCGACGATTAAAAAATAAGGAAAAATAAATTTCCAAAAAATTACGAAATTTGAATAAAGCGCGCTGGTGAGTTTGCATTTAGTCAGGAAGGGAAGGGAATTATAAATAATGGGAAAGGTGAATAGTAAGCGTCACACTGAATTTTAGGGTATATTTTTTGTAGTTGCCATCTACTTGTGGGTCCTACACTCCATCGTTACCGGCGAACTCTAGTACCGGGAGTCCATATTCTCTCGATCGGCCTTTTTAAACAATATCTAACCTTCCCCACCAAAAGATTTCTGCTAAGTGTCTGGGTTAGATGTGTTAGAGGAATGAACGAAATGTATTTAGAAGTTGTACTTCACTTACCATCAAATTGTAAATAGAGTAGAAATGCACATTCTGAAGACCATCGACCTTTTGGCTCAAAGTTATCCATGATTTCATAGCTCCATTTGCCTGTTTAACTGCCATTTTAATGCCGACTTCTGATTCCGCCCGCCTCGTAGTCATTTGCCATTTCCGCAAAACTGCTGATCTACATTTGTCAGCCAGCAACCATATGTCTAGGCAGAATGATATTACCGACAAAGACAAGGGCAACAGTCTCCCTTGTCTTTGATGGTAATATCATTCTGTCTATATCATGCGCCGCTGTACGGCTGCTGGTTGGGCTCGAGAGGGAAAGTCCATAAGGCACAACGAAACGAGTGAGTTCCGTAAGAACGATCGGTGAGCGCCCCCTACCAACCATGTGACTCTAGGCAAGAGTGCAAATAATACGACTGAGGAGACTGACATGGTAATTTCGGGTCTATTAACCATTGCCAGTCAGTCATACTCGAACGCAGGTTCGCAAACCTGGAAATCGAGAGCAGACTTCTGGTCTACCATTGAGTCCCTGGCCTGTTGTCCCGTCGCTTGCACCGCAGAATGGGCTTCCACCCTTCGGCCTACTGTTTAGTGCCTTTTAAAGTTCACCCCATAGCCGACCATCTCAGCTTTCTGGCTGTATCCACATTCACATTCCAGTCATTTGCGTTCTAGGATTTTATGATTCCTCTCCCCCCCACCCCCATCTATCGCTAAGTCCACGCGCGCCGAATCCAGTTCTTATTCAGTACATGCGCCAAAGCTGAAAATATGTCGGCCGGGACTGGCATTATTGGCCAAACGCTCTGTCCGAGGGAAAAGATTACTATGGTCTACGACAATTTATTCATTTTCCTGGGTCAGCCAGTAGGTATCAGCGCCTAACAATAAGAACAACTTACCTCGCTTGACAGGACGACATTCAACGATAGACCATCTGCGCATGTCCCATCATTTTACGAGCGGAGTATAATCTCACGTTCCTCTGAATGACGGTGGGGGAGGGAGGGGGCGAACTATCGTCATCATATCACTCTGCTGTCTTCTGCAGATGCTCACGTTTACGATCCGAGTTAGCCCTTAGGCTTTCCCATAAGAGGAAAAATGTTGAATCACAAGCATTCCTCTTTTGCTTTTGCGGAGACCAAGTTGTAATTTTAGTTGTCCCGTAAGAGCCAGTTTTGGCTTGATCAACTACACTGACTTACGACGGGAGCACTGAATATGGTAGAGGGTATTTTTGCAGAAATTGCGACATGTAGCGGGTGCTGCTTGAACCTTCAGAAAAAACGTTAGACATGGTCCAAATCACAGTTAAGATACTCTGGCCAGTGAGATACGAGGTCTCCTCCAACTCCTTCTGTCATACAACACGCAAAATCATATGAAGATGCATGGTTTTTGTTGTCGTAATAGTATAGTGCATGCGGAAGAAAGTTTGAAAAATGTTTGTCAGCAGAACTCTATACTCCGCGCGCAATACAAGTTATATTTAGGAATTATACATTCAGTAGTGGAAAGGATTTTTATGCCGCAATAAACTACTTCAACATTATCGGTTTTGCCTTCCTCTGGATCGTTATTTGCCCTCTGGGGACTCGTTAATCATATCCGACCGTGACTGGGGATGCAGAATGGTCTCACCCTCAGAGTCGTGAGGGATAAGCTGTTGTGATTTTGAAACTTCCGTCGTAAGATAACACGATTAGCGCAGGGGTGTGTTTGCTGAAATGCAATAGCCAGATAGAGAGGATTGCACTTTATCCGCATGAGGTAGATTTCTTTGAAACCCCAGCATTGCGTCGCCCGACATGGCACTTTGATCAGTTGCCGAATGAGCAAAGTAAAAGTGTTGTCCCATCTTTTTGAGTAGAAAATACGACCTTTTTTCACTTCTGTTCAACAAAGCACTCCGATCTCAGACAGCGGCATAAGTTATGTTTGCCATTTGCGAGGACTTTACCTAAGATAATTCAAAGCGTCACTAAGGGCTTTGTAGACACAGCAGTTATCAGGCCGCCAACATCTCACTCATTGCCGTGGTAACCGAAACTGATGTTCGTGCTGTGCTTCTCTTTTCACCTTCCATGATTTCGTCCAAAAACTCCTCTGAAATTGAACCACAGGTAGTTACTTTATCCATCTGCAGTATATAAAAATGACCTGAACCAATCCGCGAATAAACACCGTTTAACAGAATTGTGAGACCCGAATGAAGACCTTTACCATGAGTGTTGTCATCTTGTAACCATTGGTCACCGTTAACCCATGAATACACGAAATTTCAGCTGAAACTCGGAAATATGCTTCAAAATTAGGAGAGATTACTTAAAATAAATTGCATACTAATCATCATGCCGACTTATCCCAGGATATTTCAGTCTCATCAGGATACTTTGCAGAAACCATGCGCAGAACATTCCTTTATGTACCCGTTTGGTAGCAGAACATATCTTACTTAGATTTCATTTTTAAGGAAGGGTCATATTCTGGCGTCAACACTTTTCTACTTGTAAGATTTTTCAGACCCTCACCTGCCTATTCATACAACATTGTATCTGTCAGTTTTAGAGTGGTGCTTATTATGTGCGCAACGTAACTTACGTCCATGGTAGAATTTCATGAACCCTGTCTGCCAATTTCTTCAAAATGAAAGGGATCTATAATTTTCCTTACACGGGAGGTATATGGCATACAGTTTGGAAGCCCTGCACTCAAGTGCAATCGCAGGTCGGTGTCAGAGTTATTCGGGAATCAAAAACGTTTTTAAAAAGCAGAATACATTCTTTCGAAGAAATCGCAGTTTTCTGTCAAATGGGTATGAAAAAGAATATCTCTGTGCGAGTTTTCCAGTTCAACATTTTTCAGTTAATAAAGGCATCGAAGTTATAGGAGAAAAACAATGTTGCGCGGATAGTAATTTTTGCCAAGTGTGGTTTTTGGAGGCGGACGGTAAGCAGATCATTCTAAATGGGACGTCTCGGAGCGACTGTAATATCATTGGATTATACCGCGCAATAATCCATATAAAATCCCATCTATGTAAGCCCTCTTGAACAAAAACGCATTTCAGAATTTTAATCAACATCTCACGAGATAGGCCACCTAGTGTACGTATTAGTGTAATTTTTGTAAGTGTAACCTGAGCTGGAGTTCAGCGCTTTGGCAATTTTTTGCCGGTTGCCAGTCTGCCTCTGATGTTCATAACACCTGAACTTGATGTGATAAAAGATCCAGTATTTAGACGATACGTGGTCGCTGTGTTTTCATTAAGCTGTGAGGTGAGCGGCGCCTCCAAACGGCTTGATTCCACAGCTGCTTACACTATCGGAGCCTTATAATTCACATCAGTGAGTCGTACTCTGTTTCCTGATGGCAATCACTTGAGAAGTAACCTCAAGCAACGCACCTGGACTGGACTATTATTTGATGTATTTATAGGATGCAGTCGCTATGCCACTGCATCCTCCTAAAACTGCAACTTCCTGTGTACGAATCACCTGTATTTGTCACTGTCTCTGATGATGGGTTTGAGGGAGTATCCGAGACGTTAGGCAGATAAAACTCTTGTTCCAGCGGTCGTTTCTACTTTTTACAAATTTTTTTGGCAGTTTGGCCGTTGTCGTCGATGTCCACCGCGTGCTCCACAGCAAGGTGACGGCAGGCATAATGACTTATGCGTAAACTAGTAAATAACGGTATTGTACTTGCGCAGCATCTGTCACACTCTCTCCTGACTGCCTCAGCTCGCTGTCAAGACATAGTCTAGAAGACCGAAGGCAGAAGAAGGCGAAGCCGGACCCGCTTACTGTCACACCCCCTGGTCACAACAAACACTTGACCAGGATTTTAATCAGCAACAATAGTCGGCCAGAAAGAGAAAGATGACTCAAGTCACTGGGCAAGCATGCGTATGATCAGTATGCCTAGCAGAAGCTCAAACTCATCCGCCGACAGGGGACTAGGTGCCAGAGAACTGCCAGCGTACACCAGGTTGCGAGTGCATAGCTAGCAGACGTACACAGTCCTCAAAGCCCAGAGGGGTGAGACGCGGCCCTGCATTTACCCTGGGCCATTACCCCTAATAGGCCGGATAACCTGAGAGGCACTATCCATTTACGAGCACTCCTCACATGCGTGAGAGTGCCAGGGGTCACGTTAAGAGGGAGCCATTACAACCTGACTCTAAGCCCATTGGTCTGCCACACCACAAAAACACATTTGGGCTGACTGCATCGCCAACCTTCCAAGCCACGACACCTGGTGCATCGTGATGATCTTAGACTCGGATATCAAATATACAGTAGAGGAGCCACATGGAGAAGGAGCCGAGAGGCACACTTCAAATTTTGATATATTCTCAAATCCCAGACCCAACTACGAAGCACTGATAGGGCAGCTCACTTCTTGGTCAAGCCAGTCTGACCTACTTCAACATTTGAAAATCGCGTAGTTTTTCTTTCTCGTGGTGGTATGCGAGACCCACAAATATTTATGTCATCACATTCCTCCTTCGCTTCGAAGTTTCCATCAAGTTCCAGTCTGATTATGACAAACGTGTCGTAGAGTTATGGAATTTATGATTATTTCGACAACCATTGAGAATCAGTACCTTTAACCATAACAACAACGCGTCGGCAATGAAATTCGCCAACGGCGATCCCGAAATTTACGTTCAAACATTAAAAATTTATGTAAGCAGTGTTTGAGATTAGCAGCAAGATGGTCAATCATTACTTTGGGTCCTCCTTACTGCAGTATACTCCGAGCGAGTTAAATGCGAAAGAAGTTGCGATATGTTGTGGACTAATTGTAAAAAATGGTGTTACGGAGAAGAAAATTATAACTTCGTTGAAGTTCATGCTGCGTTTGTGAGAACTGTTCCGCTGAGTGAACACATACTTAGAAGGCCTGGATTAGGAACTTACACCCTGAAACAACGACTTGGCTAGGACGAATGATGCTGTTTCCCTCAGGAGGACAATAGGCCGCAGAGGTATTTCTGGCTTTTAAACTTACGCAAAGTCACATAATACTGCGGTCGCGAAATCCTCGGTTATCCACCTTTTCCGTCGAATTCTGATGTTGCCCCTGCTTTTCGAAGTCTTTCCAGGTTTCTGCTGATGTTTTTTATAAATAGGTTTCATTGGGCTTATCTTCACAAAGAGTGTTTGCAGTGTGGTCACCAATAAATGACATCGCCACGCCGACGCGACATCCATTTTCCGAATATTTTCACCTTCTGGCTTCAGGAACGCATTTTCTGGATTGTAGGACATCAAATTAGCAGAGATTCTCTGGTTGATCAAATTTTGGTTTCCTCTCTGACGTTGCACAGCCGGGGGAATAAATGCGGCAGCTACGCCTCAGCTAACCAATTGGACGTCGTTTACGTCAAAACAGGCATCACGGCTCAGGATTTTCACCTGTTCTGACAATCACTGTCTCGATGATTAATTGTAAACACTAGTGACGCAATGTTGGTCCACCTTCCGAGACAGTTCTGCCTCCCCGATATACTGAAATAAATCGGTTGCCGCGAGTCCCTTGTCAGACGTTCTCGACCGCCCTTCGAGCACGTTGCTTATTCTTCTTTGATCGTGGTCTTATTTCTGCCGAAGTAGATAGCAATATTAAATTAGTGCGCCAGTCATTCCTCTACCATGCTGTAAGACCGTATATACAGTAGGTGGGCTAACCCAGGTAATGTCAACCGATATTCCGAAATGTGTTTTCGATTCCAGAAGATTAATTAAGTAGGGTTGTAAAACTAATCTTCCTGCAGCATAATCCTACAATATTTCAGTTGCCTCAGGATGTCGGCTTTTGAATAAACTTCTTTCCGGCTGCATGCAGAAAATGAACTTTGTAAGAAATGACTGCGCAAGTGACATGCATTTTTCTCGTTTATTTTCGATGTCCTAGAAAATTCAGTTTTGTTTCATGGAAAGCATGCATAAAATATTAATTCGTTTGCTCATTTAGTAGACAATTACGTCCGCTTCCAATACTATACTCAAAGAAGGGGTACTATTCGGTTTAAAAATTTTTTTTTAATTCCCGAATAATTTTGAACCCGACTTGCCGTTAAACCTGCATTCGTGGTTTCCAAACTACAAGCCGTATAGTTTCCGTGTACGAAAAACCATAGGTTTCTCTACAGTATTAAGCGGAGACTATATAGGGTTCATAAAATTTAGCAGTGGATTTGAGCCATATTGTTAAATTTACAAGCCACATTAGTAAATGCAAAGACATGGCGTTTTATGGACGGCCATTTTACGGTATTAAGAAATCTCTCAGTGTGAAACGTTTTAAAACCGAATTATACGCTTCCTTCGAGCAACATTTTGGAGAAAGACGTAATTGTCTGCAAATGAGCAAAAGGATGAATATTTTTATGTATGCTTTCCATGAAATATAATTGAATTTTTGATGAAATCTAAAATAAACGAGAAAAAATCATGTCACTTAAGTAGTCATTTTTTACAAAGTATACTTTCTACATGCAGGCAAAAAGAAGTTTATTCTAAAGCCGACATCCTGAGGTAACTGAAATATTATAGAGTTATGCTGCAGGATGATTTGTTTTACAACCGCATTTAATTAATCGTTTGGAAACGAAAACGCATTTCGGAATTTCGGTTGACATTTCATGGGTTAGCCCACCTCCTGTACCTGTTCAGCTCAGGTTTATAGTAGGGGCACTTCAGCAGAGTGTTCGAGCCAAGGCCTCTGGTTAGGGAGCTGAGCTGAGCGCACTTTGCAACCTGCCCACCTGGCTATATAGTCTCGCCTCCAAATTCATTTTGAAGTAATGGGAGAAGGTGACCTGTGGGTCTACAGTTACAATTTTCCGACATTTCATACTCCCACCCGAGTACGTCTTCAGGGAGTAGATGAAAACGTGTAACCTTTCACCTGTAGACTTCATAATTACTCTTGAGGCGATTTTAGAACACTTTAACTTTAACCTTTGTATGGGGAATATTTTTTTATTTTAGCTGAACTTTTTACACGAAAAACGTAAGGATCGGTTGCCGGCTCAGACTTCCTTCAGAGTCCTTTGCTTACTCCTGTAGAGCAGGTTACATTGGCCGCACGAGTTGGCGCATTTCCCTAAAGCCTCCCGGCAATGCCCAGAAAAGGCGACGTTAAAAGCATAAGCAGTGCCATTCTCACGCTTATGGTTGATTCGGGGCGGCATCGTGCTGAGCCCAGCATAGCCCTCCGTGGGCTTTATCCGGTTTCACAAGACTACCCTAAGCCAATGTGTCAGCATCTACTAGCAATAGCAGAAGTGGCTGCCATCGGGTTCTGAAAGCCGGTCTTGAGTGTACAGAAGAACTCCGTGCACATCTCATGTTTTCAAGTCTCGACCTGAAATTCTCCGTCCCCCCCCTCTCCCCTCAACTGAGACGGCTCTCCCCACTTTCACTGCCTCCTCTTGTTATCCGCATTCCATATTCTCACGCCCCACTCGTACGAGCAGACAAACTTTAACCGATTTTTTCTATCACTCTGATGGGAATTTATGGAAAGTCAACGCATGCTTGAGAACTAGTCTCCGAAATACTTTTAGGGTAATTTTTACGAAACTGCACTTTTTCCTCCAAAACCGAATCAAATACTCTGAAAATCCGAGGGATCACTTAAAAACACCTGCTTCGAAGCTTTTGCTGAGGCATAAAAACGTCGACGAAGACGTGAATCTGGGAAAACTCTCTCACTTCCTTGCCCATCAGAGCGCCCTCCTTTTGTTGATTTTGTTTACTGGGGCCATTTTGTGGGGCTCCATAATCACATCTGACCCATTTGGCTTTCGTTTTATGTTTGAGTTTAGGATAAGGGTACCGGTTAATGGTTTCCGATTTTCGGGTTAGGGTTATGCCTTTAGGCTTAGGTTTTCTGGTTACGGTTAAGGTTTGAGTGTACGATTAGGTTTCAGTATTGCGGTTAGGTTTTTCAGTTACGGCTATGTCTAAGGGCTACGGTAACGTTTACGATTTCGGTTAGGATTAGGGTTGCCGTTAGGATTAACGGTTAACGTTTAAGGTTAAGGTTAGGGTTGGGGTTAGGACTAGGGTTAAGGTTGACCTCCGCTTCCCCATTCCTGGCTACCAACTGCGATCTAGCCCGATTGTCTCCTGTCAAAATAAAGTCCCCTTCCTGACTGATCGCGAAAGTATGACTACCAGACTAACACTAAGCGCTCATTCAGCCAACTGTCATCGTGTTTCTCAGATCTCCGCATGTTATCCGTCGAGCAACGGCGTGTTACCTGTCACTCGGTGAATGCCTTCAAAATAAGTTTTTATTTTACTAGGCAAAGTTTGAACCGTTCATTTCGAGGCGACGATGAGAGCAGTGTGGTTTGTGAGGGTTAGGCAGGCCTGTTTAACGGTATTAAGCAGCCCAATGCACCGAGCTTTACTTGAAGAGAAGCAATACGAACATCTAAAAAGTGCTACCGTCTTTTCCTGATTTCCAGTCGGCTTGCAGCTTTTACGTCTCCATTGGAGCGACCTAG
>CACRXP010000134.1:965907-1043675 GCA_902702965.1 Spirometra erinaceieuropaei | reverse complement strand
TTTTGTCTGACGACGGGTTGGTGTTACCAATTCGAAAATTCACGAGTACAACTCGATTTTTTCCGAAGAACCTCTTCCTTTTTCATTATATCGTCTCGGAATGCCTACCACTTCTACTCTACATATATATATATATATATATCAAGCCAATAATTTCGGAAATTAGCAAGTATAGGACTTGAAGTCATGTTTAAAGGACGGAACTTTGTATGGCCAGCCCTGAACTGTCGATGGATATCTGAGTTGTAGACAATCAAATTTTCGGACTAAACGCGCAATGCTAATTCTATACGCGGCTAGTACACCGAGTAGTATGAATGCATGTGACCGCGGTTTGTATCATCTTTTATAGCAAGGATGCAAGCTAAAGGCCCAGATATGTGTTTCACCGATGGTTCTGTTGTGAGTGGTTTGATTTCTCTGTGAGTTTCCCGGTATTCCCTTTGCCAGTTTCTAATGCAGATGACCTCCGACTATTTGTGGTTAAGTACTCGAGGATTTCTTTCTTTCTCGCAGAGCTCATCGAAGCATTCACTTATTTTTTTTTTTATTTTCCTGACTGAATACATTTATTTGCAACATAAAGTCATTTAGTGATTTTCATATGCTAATTTTGATGTAAACACAACAAAAAAACAATAAAATTCAATGTTTTTATTATAACATTTAGCAAACAGTGCATAAATTCCAAACACAAGGCTGTCGGGAAAGAAATGAATCTCTGTCCAAATATTAAGTCACAGTGCCAAACTATCCACTATACCTGTAACTATGCGAGGGTTACTCTTATATACTGTGTACTTTAGAGTAAATGGGCTAACTCATGAAATGTCAACCAAAATTTCGAAGTGCGTTCTTTTTTCGAACAGATTAATTAAGTAGGGTTGAAAAACCAGTCATCATGCAGAATAATTCTATTATGATCTAGCTACCTCAGGGTGTCAGCATTCGAATGAGCTTATTTTCGGACTGCATGCGAAAAATGCACTCTGTAAAAATGACCACTTAAGGAGCATGCAATTTTCTCGTTGATTTTCGATGCCCTTGAAAATTAAATTATAGTTCATGAAAACATGCATAAAAATAGTTATTCGTTAACTTATTCAGTAGGTGTATTCAAGCGCACCTGTAAGCCATGTATTTATATAGGTAATGTTGTAACCTGACTTTAAAATAATATAAAAGAGTCATAGGATGATAGTTGACGGCATATGTGACGGTTGCACAACAAAATGATCAATTACAAGCGTTCACAAAGAGGTCATAACACATGTAACTAGAAACACGTGAGACCCTATGGAAACGAAATAATCCTTATTGCAAAATTTTCCAGACTGGTTCCTCAGCTCGTCATCAGACTCAAAGGCCATGTACAAAAACAGACTATGCATGGTCGTTTTGGCGGATTTTGAATAATTCATATTGGCACAACCGAGAAAAACTCGGCGCCTCGGTGGGATTCAAACCCATGCAGTAAGGGGAGGGCTTTAGTACAGCCAACGCTCTAACCACTTGAGCTACGAGGCCCCGCCGGACGACGCGAGTTTAATCACATTTGGGTCAAGATACCCGCCCAACCTACTGCAACGTCTGGAATCCACCAAACCTGATACAGCAAGTTGACTGCCCTGGTAGGATTTCTTAAGTAATTCACCTAGAATCCGCCAGATGACTACCAGGCTCACGTACTTCATAGATGCTAGAGCGTTTGCTGTAATAAAGCCTGCCCCTTACTGCGTAAATTCGAATCCCACGGAGGCGCCGAGTTTCTCACAGTTGGGTCAATATGAAAAACAGTCCTGTGATTGGCCAAAGCATGCCTCAATGCGCGTCGGTTGTCGTTCATTGTCCGGTCGGATGGCTTGAGTTTGGTACAATTGGATTTTGCGAATTTTACACGTAACCTCTAAATCGATATGTCACTGACAAAGATAGGGGGGCCGGGGTGGCCATTTCTGGCTTATTAGTCGAGGTCGTACAGCTGGAGCGTTGGACTAAAACAGTCAAAAATTGCTGGTATCAAACAGGTCCGCCGGAGACAACTGACTCCATCGTTTTTTTTTTCATTTTAATACATAACTGACTTTCGGCTGAGCGGAATTTTACATCGCTGTAGAGGGATAATTAAAACTGCTCCATCATTCGAGTGACAATTTCCTAGGTCAAATTATTCACTTCGCCGGGTTGGGCGGTGTTAATTTATTCAGTACCGTAATCCAGCGGAAATCAAAAGGCCGAATTTGTGAATCTAATTTGCTTAAAATAGTCCAGCAGAGAAGGAACTTGGCAAATTCACTTGCGCTTCCCCCGCAGCGAATTTACGCGTATGTTTCACGAACTCTCTCTTATTACGCTTGGGAGGTAAAGACCGACTACCGTTGCAGGCCACATCGATGTGCATTTACTCATCCACTTGCTCCCGTAGAGCGGGATACATTGGCCGTACAACTAGGCGTCCGGTAAAGAGAGTACGTGAACGCATACCGGCCTGGTTAGTCAGGGGGGGGGGAGAACTAATCGATTTCGAGTCCTATTCTCGCAGATCTTGTCGATACGAGTCATCAAGTCGATGTCAAAGAAGCCTTTCAGGTTGTCTACCGGACACCAGCAGGCTTCCCCAGAGGTCTACGCCAACGGGAGTTAACTACAGCCGCGACAGTGTGTATACAGATAGCGAATCCAGTACTATGCTGTCAGAAGACGTTGACACAGGTGCTCTATCTTCCCTAGCCAATGCTGACCCCATATGATCAATGCACGCAGCCCCAACCTTCTGATGGCAGTGATGTGGGCTCCACATACCAGCTTTACAAACATCACTCAAAACCTTTGTCACCCTACCCCCTTGCCCCAATGACCACAACATCCTGACCTCGTCATGCGGGTGGTATGGGAACGATGAGAGTTAACAGCTCATGAGTCACTTATAAACCCTATGAACTTCTCATATTGTCAATTTCTATGTAAATGTTTTGGCCTCATGAAGAGTTACCGAGACCACGTGTTTGCCAAACTGACTTCTAAAGTCAGATATTTCGAAGGTCGTGGTGTATATCCAGTGCATGCCAAAGCGGGTCGCTGGTCGCTGCAAAACATGCGCTGTCAGAATTGCAAAAATGTGGGAGTTCGGTCAATCAGGCGGGAGGATGTGGGAACGCGCGATGATGTTCACCTAGATGTGGACCAAAAGGGGATAAAATGTCACCCCACAGTGAGTCACCTCGGTGGGTCACCGGCTTAACAGTGCGTGGGCGGACACACTGGTTCAGACGACCGCTCATCATGCGACGCAATCGGCGACGCGAGTGGATTTGACGCGGAGGTGTGAAGTCCGCGATTGCAATGGCGGGGGGGGGGGAAGCTAGGCCGTTTCATTGAAGACGTAACAGCTACAAGCCGACTGGAAATCAGGAAAAGACGGTAGTATTTTTTAGATGTTTGTATTGCTTCTCTTCAAGTAAAGCTCAGTGCACTGGGCTGCTTAGTACCGTTAAACAGGCTTGCCTAAGCCTCACAAATCACACTGCTTGCATCGCCGCCGCGAAATGAGCGTTTTAAACTTTGGTAGGGGACGCTCACCGATCGTTTCTACGGAACTCACTCGTTCCGTTATGCCTTACGGGCTCTCTCTCGAGGCCAACCAGCAGCCACACAGCGGCGCATGATATAGGCAGAATGGCATTACCGACAAAGACAAGGGAGACTTTGCTTAGTAAAATAAAGACTTATTCTGAAGGCATTCACCGAGTGACAGGTGACACGCCGTTGCCCAACGGATAAAATGCCGAGATCTGAGAAACGCGTTGACAATTGGCTGAATGGGGCGCTTAATGTTAGTCCGGTTGTCATACTTTCGCGATCAGTCCGTAGGTGGACTTTGTTTTGACAGAAAGTGATAGGCGCTGTCAGGAGAAAATCGACAAAACGAGGGTGCTCTGATGGGCAAGCGAGAGTTTTCCCCAGATTCACGTCTTCGTCGACGTTTTTTATGCCTCAGAAAAAGCTTTGAAGCAGGTGTTTTTAAGTGATCCCTGGGATTTGCAGAGTATTTGATTTGGTTTTAGAGAAAAAAGTGCAGTTTCGTAAAAATTACCCTAAAAGTATTTCGGGGACTAGTTCTCAAGCATGCGCTGACATTCGACAAATTCTCATCAGACCAGTGTGTGATAGAAAAAATCGGTTAACGTTTGTCTGCTCGTACGAGTGGGGCGTGGGAATATGGAAGGCGGATAACAAGAGGCAGTGAAAGTAGGGAGAGCCGTCTCAGTTGAGGGGTGAGGGGGGCGCGGAGAATTTCAGGTCGAGACTTGAAAACATGGGATGTACACGGAATTCTTCTGTACACTCAAGACCGGCTTTCAGAACCCGATGACAGCCACTTCTGCTATTGCTAGTAGATGCTGACACATTGGCTTAGGGTAGTTTGGTGAAACCGGATAAAGCCCACGGAGGGCTATGCTGGGCTCAGCACGATGTCGACCGGAATCAACCATAAGCATGAGAATGGCACTGCTTATGCTTATAACGTCGCCTTTTCCGGCATTGCCGGGAGGCGTTATGGAAATACGCCGACTCCTGCGGCCAATGTAACCTGCTCTACAGGAGTAAGCGAAGGACTCTGAGGGTAGTCTGAGCCGGCAACCGATCCTTACCTTTTCGTGTAAAAAGTTCAGCTAAAATATAAAAAAAAATATTCCCCATGCAACGGCCAAAGGTAAAATGTTCTAAAATCGCTTCACAAATAATTATGAAGTCTACAGGTGAAAGGTTACACGTTTTCATCTACTCGGAAGAAATGTCGGAAAATTGAAACTGTAGACACACAGGTCACCTACTCCTCTTACTTCAAAATGAATTTGGAGGCGAGACTATATAGCCAGGTGGACAGGTTGCAAAGTGCGCTCAGCTCAGCTCCTTAAACAGAGGCCGTGGCTCGAACACTCTGCTGAAGTTCCCCTCTTACAAGCCTGCAGTAATCACAGAGCTGAACAGGTACAGTAGATGGGCTAACCCATGAAATGTCAACCGAAATTCCGAAATACGTTTTCGTTTCCAAAAGATTAATTAAGTGCGGTTGTAAAACGAATCATCCTGCAGCATAATTCTACAATATTTCAGTTACATCAGGATGTCGGCTTTAGAATTAACTTCTTTTTGCCTGAAAGCAGAAACTATACTTTGCAGAAAATGACTACTTAAGTGACATGCATTTTTCTTGTTTATTTTCGGTGCCATCGAAAATTCAATTATATTTCATGGAAAGCATGCATAAAAATATTCATCCTTTTGCTCACTTGCAAACAATTACGCAAAATTTTACTCGAAAGAAGCGTATAATTCGGTTTTAAAAGGTTTCACATTGGGAGATTTCTTAATACAGTAAAATGACTGTGCATAAAACGTCATGTCTCTGCATTTACCAATGTGGTTTGTAAATTTAACAATATGGCTCAAATCTGCTGCAAAAATTTAATGAACCCCATATAGTCCCCGCTTAATACTGTAGAGAAACGTATGGTTTTCCGTAAACGGAAAATATACGGCCTGTAGTTAGGAAATTCTGAATGCAGTTTTAACGGCAGGGCGGGTTCAAAATTACTCGGGAATCAGAAAAGTTTTTTGAAACCGAATAATGCCTTTCCTTCAAGTACAAGATTGAAAAAAGACGTAATTGTCTACCGAATGAGCAAATGAATGAATATTTTTATGCATGTTTTCCATGAACTAAAATTGAATTTCTGATGACATCGAAAATAAACGAGAAAAATGCATGTCACTTAAGTAGTCATTTTCTGCAAAGTATAGTTTCTGCTTTCAGGCAAAAAGAAGTTTATTCTAAAGCCGACATCCTGAGGTAACTGACATATTGTAGAGTTATGCTGCAGGATGATTCGTTTTACAACCCTGCTTAATTAATCTTTTGGAAACGAAAACGCATTTCGAAATTTCGGTTGACATTTCATGGGTTAGCCCACTTACTGCATATACGGTCTTACAACATGTTAGAGGAATGACTGGCGCACTAATTTAGGATTGCTATCTACTTCGGCAGAAATAAGACCACAATCAAAGAAGAATAAGCCACGTGCTTGAAGGGCGATCGAGAACGTCAGACAAGAGACTTGCGGCAACCGATTTAGTTCAGTATATCGGGGAGGCAAAACTGTCTCGGAAGGTGGACCAACATTGCGTCACTAGTGTTTACAATTAATCTTTGAGACAGTGATTGCCAGAACAGGTGAAAATCCTGAGCCGTGATGCCTGTTTTGACGCAAACGACGTCCAATTGGCTAGCTGAGGCGTAGCTGCCGCATTTATTCCCCCAGCTGTGCAACGTCAGAGAGGAAACCAAAATTTGATCAACCAGAGAATCTCTTCTAATTTGATGTCCTACACTCCAGGAAATGCGTTCCTGAAGCCAGAAGGTGGAAATATTCGGAAAATGGATGTCGCGTCGGCGTGGCGATGTCATTTATTGGTGACCACACTGCAAACACTCTTTGTGAAGATAACTCCAATGAAACCTATTTATAAAAAACATCAGCAGAAACCTGGAAAGACTTCGAAAAGCAGGGAAAACATCAGAATTCGACGAAAAAGGTGGATAACCAAGGATTTCGCGACCGCAGTATTATGTGGCTTTGCGTAAGTTTAAAAGCCAGAAATACCACTGCGCCCTATTGTCCTCCTGAGGGAAACCGCGTCATCCGTCCTAGCCAACTCGTTGTTTCAGGGTGTAAGTTTCTAATCCAGGCCTACTAAGTATGTGTTCACTCAGCGGAACAGTTCTCACAAACGCAGCATGAACTTCAACGAAGTTATAATTTTCTTCTCCGCAACACCATTTTTTACAATTAGTCCACAACATATCGCAACTTCTTTCGCATTTAACTCGCTCGGAGTATACTGCAGTAAGGAGGACCCAAAGTAATGATTGACCATCTTGCTGCTAATCTCAAACACTGCTTACATAAATTTTCAATGTTTGAACGTAAATTTCGGGATCGCCGTTGACGAACCTCATTGCCGACGCGTTGTTGTTATGGTTAAATGTACTGATTCTCAATGGTTGTCGAAATAATCATAGATTCCATAACTCTACGACACGTTTGTCATAATCAGACTGGAGCTTGATGGAAATTTCGAAGCGAAGGAGGAATGTGATGACATAAATATTCGTGCGTCTCTCATACCACCACGAGAAAGAAAAACTACGCGATTTTCAAATGTTGAAGTAGGTCAGACTGGCTTGACCGATAAGTGAGCTGCCCTATCAGTGCTTCGTATTTGGGTCTGGGATTTGAGAATATATCAAAATTTGAAGTGTGCCTCTCGGCTCCTTCTCCCTGTGGCTCCTCTACTGTATATTTGATCATCACGATCATCACGATGCACCAGGTGTCGTGGCTTGGAAGGTTGGCGATGCAGTCAGCCCAATTGTGTTTTTGTGGAGTGGCAGACCAATGTGCTTAGAGTCAGGTTGTAATGGCTCCCTCTTAACGTGACCCCTGGCACTCTCACGCATGTGAGGAGTGCTCGTAAATGAAGAGTGCCTCTCAGGTTATCCGGCCTATTAGGGGTAATGGTCCAGGGTAAATGCAGGGCCGCGTCTCACCCCTCTGGGCTTTGAGGACTGTGTACGTCTGCTAGCTATGCACTCGCAACCTGGTGTACGCTGGCAGTTCTCTGGCACCTAGTCCCCTGTCGGCGGATGCGTTTGAGCTTCTGCTAGGCATACTGATCATACGCATGCTTGCCCAGTGACATGAGTCATCTTTCTCTTTCTGGCCGACAATTTTGCTTGTTGTAACCAAGGGGTGTGGCGGTAAGCGGGTCCGGCTACGCCTTCTTCTGCCTTCGGTCTTCTAGACTATGTCTTGACACCGAGCTGAGGTGGAGAGGAGAGGGTGTGATAGATGCTGCACAAGTATAATACCGCTATAAATTAGTTCACGCATAAGTCATTATGCCTGCCGTGACCTTGCTGTGGAGCACGCGGTGGACATCGACGACAACGGCCAAACTGCCAAAAAAAGTTTATAAAAGGTAGAAACGACCGCTGGAACAAGAGTTTTATCTGCCTAACGTCTCGGATACTCCCTCAAACCCATCATCAGAGACAGTGACAGATACAGGTGATTCGTACACAGGAAGTTGCAGTTTTAGGAGGATGCAGTGGCATAGCGACTGCATCCTATAAATACATCAAATAATAGTCCAGGCCGGGTGCATTGCTTGAGGTTACTTCTCAAGTGATTGCCATCAGGAAACAGAGTACGACTCACTGATGTGAATTATAAGGCTCAGATATTGTAAGCAGCTGTGGAAGCAAGCCGTTTGGAGGCGCCGCTCACCTCACAGCTTAATGAAAACACAGCGACAACGTATCGTCCAAATACTGGATCTTTTATCACATCAAGTTCAGGTGTTATGAACATCAGAGGCAGACTGGCAACCGGCAAACAATTGCCAAAGCGCTGAACTCCAGCTCAGGTTACACTTACAAAAATTACACTAATATGTACACTAGGTGGCCTATCTCGTGAGATGTTGATTAAAAGTCTGAAATGCGTTTTCGTTGAAGAGGGCTTACTTAGATGGGGTTTTATATGGATTATTGCGCGGTATAATCCAAAGATATTACAGTCGCTCCGAGACGTCCGATTTAGAATGATCTGCCTACCGACCGCGTGCAAAGACCACACTCGGCAAAAATTACTATCCATGCAACATTGTTTTTCTCCTTTAACTTCGATGCCTTTATTAACTGAAAAATTTTTAATTGAAAACTCGTGGAAAGATATTCTTTTTCATACCCATTTGACAGAAAACTGCGATTTCTTCAAAATAATGTTTTTTGATTTTTAAAAACGTTTTCGATTCCCAAATAACTCTGACACCGACCTGCGATTACACTTGTGAGCACAGTTTCTAAATAGCATACCATAAACTTCCCCTGTGAGGAAAATTATAGATCTCCTTTCGTCTTAAATAAATTGTTAGACAGGGTTCATATAATTCTACCATGGATGTAAGTTACGTTACGCACATAATAAGCACCGCTGTAAAACTGACAGATACTATGTTGTATGAATAGGCATGTGAAGGTCTGAAAAATTTTACAAGTAGAAAATTCTTGACGCCAGAATATGACCCTTCCTTAAAAATGAAATCTAATTAAGACGTACTGTGCTATCAAACGGGTACATAAAGGAATGTTTTGTGCATGTTTTCTGCAAAGTATCCTGATGTGACTGAAATATCCTGTGATTAGGCTGCGTGATGATTAGTATGCAATTCATTTTAAGTAATCTCTCCTAATTTTTAAGCATATTTCCGAGTTTCAGCTGAAATTTCGTGTATTCATGGATTAACGGTGACCAATGATTACAAGATGACAACACTCATGGTAAAGGTCTTCATTCGGGTCTCGCCATTCTGTTAAACGGTGTTTATTCACGGATTGGTTCAGGTCATTTTTATATACTGCAGATGGATAAAGTAACTACCTGTGGTTCAATTGTAGAGGAGTTTTTGGACGAAATCATGGAAGGTGAAAAGAGAAGCACAGCACGAACATCAGTTTCGGTTACTACGGCAATGAGTGAGATGTTTGCGGCCTGATAACTGCTGTGTCTACAAAGCCCTTAGTTACGCTTTGAATTATCTTAGGTAAAGTCCTCGCAATTGGCAAACATAACTTATGCCGCTGTCTGCGATCGGAGTGCTTTGTTGAACAGAAGTGAAAAAACGTCGTCTTTTCTACTCAAAAAGATGGGACAACACTTTTACTTTGTTCATTCGGCAACTGATCAAAGTGCCATGTCGGGCGATGCAATGCTGGGGTTTCAAAGAAATCTACCTTATGCGGATAAAGTGCAATCCTTTCAATCTGGTTTTTATACTTCAGCAAGTACACCCCTGCGCTAATCGTGTTATCTTACGACGGAAGTTTCAAAATCACAACAACTTATCCCACACGACTCTGAGGGTGAGACCATTCTGCATCCCCAATCACGGTCGGATATGATTAACGAGTCCCCAGAGGGCAAATAACGATCCAGAGGAAGTCAAAACCGATAATGCTAAAGTAGTTTATTGCGGCATAAAAATCCTTTCCACTACTAAATTTATAATTCCTAAATATAACTTGTATTGCGCGCGGTGAATGGAGTTCTGCTGACAAAAATTTTTCAGACTTCCTTCCGCATGCACTGTACTATTACGACAACAAAAACCATGCATATTCATATGATTTTGCGTGTTGTATGACAGAAGGAGTTGGAGCACACCTCGTATCTCACTGGCCAGAGTATCTTAACTTTAATTTGGACCATGTCTAACGTTTTTTCTGAAGGTTCATGCAGGACCCGCTACATGTCGCAATTTCTGCAAAAATACCCTCTACCATATTCAGTGATCCCGTTGTAAGTCAGTGTAGTTGATCAAGCCAAAACTGGCTCTTACGGGACAACTAAAATTACAACTTGGTCTCCGCAAAAGTAAAGGAGGAATGCTTGTGATTCAACATTTTTCCTCCTAAGGGAAAACCTAAGAGCTAACTCGGATCGTAAACGTGAGCATCTGCAGAAGACAGCAGAGTGATAAGATGACGATAGTTCGCCCCCTCCCTCCCCCACCGTCATTCAGAGGAACGTGAGATTATACTCTGCTCGTAAAATGATGGGACATGCGCAGATGGTCTATCGTTGAATGTCGTCCTGTCAAGCGAGTTCAGCTGTTCTTATTGTTAGACGCTGATAACTACTGGCTGACCCACGAAAATGAATAAATTGTCGTAGACCATAGTAATCTTTTCCCTTGGACAGAGCGTTTGGCCAATAATGCTAGTCCCGGCCGACATATTTTCAGCTTTGATGCATGCACTGAATAAGAACTGGATTCGGCGCGCGTGTATTTAACGATAGATAGGGGTGGGGGGAGAGAGGAATCATAAAATACTGGAGAGCAATCGACTGGAATGCGAGTGTGGATACAGACAGAAAGCTGAGATGGTCGGCTACGGGGTGAAATTTAAAAGGCACTAAACAGTAGGCCGAAGGGTGGAAGCCCATTCTGCGGTGCAAGCGACGGGACAACAGGCCAGGGACTCAATCGTAGACCAGAAGTCTGCTCTCGATTTCCAGGTTTGCAAACCTGCGTTCGAGTATGACTGACTGGCAATGGTTAATAGACCCGAAATTACCATGTCAGTGTCCTTGGTCGTATTATCTGCACTCTCTCCTAGAGACATATGGTTGGTAGGTGGCGCTCACCGATCGTTCTTACGGAACTCACTCGTTCCGTTGTGCCTTATGGACTCTCTTTTTCGAGCCCAACCAGCAGCCGCACGGCGGCGCACGATATAGGCAGAATGATATTACCGACAAAGACAAGGGAGACTGTCGCCCTTGTCTTTGTCGGTAATATAATTCTACCTAGACATATGGTTGCTTGCTGACAAATGTATATCAGCAGTTTTGTGGAGCTGGCAAATGACTACGAGGCGGGCGGAATCAGAAGTCGGCATTAACACGGCAGTTAAACAGGCAAATGGAGCTATGTAAGCATGGATAACCTTGAACCAAAAGGCCGATGGTATTCAGAATGTGCATTTCTACTTTATTTACAATTTGACGATAAGTGAAGTACAGCTTCTAAATACATTTCGTTCATTTCTCTAACACATCTAACCCAGGCACTTAGCAGAAATCTTTTGGTGGGGAAGGTTAGATATTGTTTAAAAAGGCCAAGCGAGAGAATATGGACTCCCGGTACTAAATGTCGCCGGCAACGATGGAGTGTAGCACCCACAAGTAGGTGGCAACTACAAAAAATATACCGTAATATTCATTGTGACTGTAAAAATCGCTTACTATTCACCGTTCCTATTGTTTACAATTTCCTTCCCTTCCAGACTAGATGCAACCTCACCAGCGCGCTTTATTCAAAGTTCGTTATTTTTGAAATTGATTTTTCTTTATTTATTAATTATTGCGCTCACTTTCTTGGTCAAATGGCAGCGTACGATATGTAACATGGACTCCCCGTACTGCAGGTAAATTTGAAGAATGCTGTCAAAAACTATGGGGATAAATGAGCAAGAAAGTCTAAACAGTGCTTTTTGAAAAAATCCATTGGACTGTTTTTTAAACTAGTATATTCTACCGTTCTAGACCTCCTTTACTGTCACTGGCAGTCCCCAGTCAAACATTGAGACTTGCACACAGTAAGTGGGCTAACTCATGAAATCTTGGCAGACATTCCGAAATGCGTTTTCCCTTCGAAAAGATAAATCAAGTAGGATTGTAAAACCAATCGTTGTGCAGCAAAATTCTATAATATTTCAGTTAGTCCAGGACGCCGGCTTACGAATGAACGTCTTTTCGACTGCATCCACAAACCATACTCAGTAAAAATGACTTCTTATTTAGCATGCACTTTTCTCCTTGACTTTCAATGCCCCTAAACATTCAATTATATTTCATAGAAAACATGCATGCAATTGTCATTCTTTTGCTGATTCAGTAGAAAATTACGTCTTCATTCAGTTTTACACTCGAAGAAAGGGTATGATTTGGTTTTATAAAACTTCTCTAATTTCGGCAAAATTTTGAACTCGACCTGCCGTCACACTTCCGTTTAGGGTTTCCAAACTACAAGCCGTATAATTTCCGCGTACGGAAAACCATACATTTCTCTACCGTATTAAGAGGAGACCATACAGGGTTCATAAAATTAAGCAGTGGATTTGAACCACATTGTTAGCTTTACAAGATACATCAGTAAATGCAGAGACAGGACGTTTTATGAAGGTCCATTTCACGATATTAAAAAATCTCACAATTAAACACTTTTTTAAAACCAAATCTTATCCCTCCTTCGAGTAAAAATTAGAAGTAGACGCAATTTTCTACCAATTGAGGAAAAGAATCAATACTTTTATGAATGTTTTCCATTAAATATAATTGAATGTTTAAGGGCATCGAAAATCAATGAAAAAATGCATGCTACTTAAGTGATCATTTTTTGCATATTTTGGTTTTCGAATGCAGCCGGAAAAAAGTTTATTTGAAAGCCTTAGTCCTTAGGTAAGTGAATTATTATAGAATTATGTTGCAGGCTGATTAGTTTTACAATCCTGCTTAATTAATCTTTTCGAAACGTAAACGCATTTCGGAATTTCTGTTGTTGGTTTCATGAGTTAGCCCACCTACTGTAGGTCCGTGCATCGGGACATGTGTGATTGTGTGATTTAAAGTAGGGAGTTTGTCTGCCTCCCACCAGTCCAGCCCACGTCGTCGGCTTCAAGTTTCCTGTGCCCCCCACATTGTGGCAGTTGTCGCCGTCCGTTCGGTCTGCGTCGTAAAAGTGGCGGTCGCACGCCTCGTCTGACCTTTCGGCCTCCCGACCGGCCACGGTGCAATGTCGCGTAAGCCAGTGACAGCTTAACTGGAGGACAGTGCTGTTGTCTCCTGTGCCTGTCTCCGTTGTCTGTCTCCGTCAACGCAGACAACCGCCTGGATTTCGACACAAATTGAGGTCGCGCCCCCGATTAGGACGACATGACTGCAAAGAGTGGTACTTTTATTCAAACCGCAGTAGGTGTTCGTTCACCGTTGTCTGCAGTTTTCGACCGACATAATTTCTACCCTAAAAACGGTAGACGACAGCCGACATCTCCTGATATTGAAACTTTTTAAAAGCATATCTTCCGTCGCCAACGATCTCACTGAACCGCCCATTTCCGTCTTGTGAACATGACCACACCTTTTCTTTTTTATGTCTCGAATTGTGTCAGTAGATACAATATCTCAGAAAAGTGCGTTCTATTTGCGTCTGTTTTATTGTTTTGGGTTTCAAAATCTTATTTAACTGTCGAATCGGTAAGATGTGGTTATGTAGGCCCACCTGATGGACATAGTACTGTTGTGGCTGGGGTTAGGGGTTAGAGTTAAGGGTTAGGGCTAGAGGTTAGGATTAGGGTTAAGGTTAAAGGTTTGGGCAACTATTTCTCAACTACTCAAAGTACAACCGCGCATTCCCAAAAACTTCCCTTTGCAAGCAGCTACTTGACCTTGTCGACCGTGCGTTCCCCGGCCCCACCTGTAAAAACTCCTATTGCCACCGATCCTGCATTATAGGTGACTGGGATTTGTTTACTTCAGGTGAGGCTACATAACCATATCTGCCAGTCGAATCTGATAAGATCTTGATTGCACTCATCCACGCCAGGTTCCAAAGGTCGCTGGTATACCAACTACTTCGAAAGTTTAGCGAATATTCCCATGTTGCAATTGAAAGTCAATTTGGCTAACACGTGTTTTCGGCAACTCTTCATCAGGCCGAAACGGTTACATAGAAGTTGAAATTATGCGAAGTTACAGGGCTTATAAGTGATTCAGGGGCTATTAACACTCATCGTTCCCACGCCACCCGCATGACGAGGCGTACTATGGCGTGGTCGGCGTGTCGTAGTCATTGGGCCACGGGGGCGAGGGAGAGGGGGGACATAGGCTGTGAGTAATGTTTGCACGTCGGGTACGTTGCGCACATACCACTGCCATTAGGAGTTTGGGGCGACGTTGGGGTTGGCCACGGAAGACAGAGCGTCTGTATCAGAGTCCTCTGACAGCACTGCCCTGGATTGGCTAGCCGTATAGCCACTGCGTCGGCTGTAGATAGCACCCGTTGGCATAAACCCCTGGAGAAGTTTGCTGAGGTCCGGTAGACAACCTGAAAGGCTTCTTTGGCATCGACTCGGTGATTCGTATCGACAAGATGTGCGAGCATAGAACTCGAGATCGATTTGTTCTCCCCCCGCCTAACCAGGCCGGTATGTGTTTACGTACACTCTTTTCTAGGCGCCTCGTTGTACGGCCAATGTAGCCCGCTCTACAGGAGCAAGTGAATGAGTAAATACACATCGATGTGGCCTGCAACGGTAGTCGGTCCTTACCTCCCAAGCGTAGGAGGGGAGAGTTCGTGAAACATACACGTAAGTTCGCCGCGGGGAAGCGCTAGTGATCGCTGCCTTCAGGCGTCTTTTTACTAGGTCACTTGCTGTGTCCCCTTGAACAGACAGTCTATCTCTTCTGCAGCTGCAATGGTGGACTTTGCAGTGCGCTCCCCTATATTACGGAAGATAAATTTTTCTGGGTATCCATTTTCGAAAGTAAACATATTTATCATCATGAACCACCACTTTGTTGTTTGTGACTGCGCTCTTTTGTAACTTCACAACCAGCCGAATGGTCTGGAGCGTCTTTTCAAGGCGATATGTGAAGTAAAGAAACAAGGCTTTCGAGTTCAGACTGAGTATGCTACTGGTTATCAACTGTGGTACATAATTGAACTAGTTAGGATATTGCAAACCGCCGTTAACCATGGTCAGGCAAATCCAGTCTCGAAGATTACTCAAACAACGTACGTTGTGGGCCTACTGTAAAGAGTTTGGCAACGGTCGGGTGAGGGACCTCAAATACACATACGACCAGCCAAAGGTGCTTGTCTTACCGTAAAAGGTAGTAATAGGGGTTTTACGGACGGGGCTTATGTATGCATGGAGGAATGGCGAAACAAGTATAGATAAATGGTAAATTCGTTCTTCGGACGAAAATGTTTTAATGCACTGACATGTGGCGCCCGAAATTAAGCAGGACAATAACAAAAATAAAGATTAAGTGTCTGCAACGATCGCTTCTCAACTCTCTGAGCTGAGGTCGTTTTGGATAATGCACCAGACCGTCTATGGTAGACGACCCGACCTTGTAAGATGAAACACCGAACCGAAATAATTGCGTCGGACCTAAATCCCCTTAAATAAGTATAGTAGGTATTCTTGGTATGCAACAGACGCTAGGGGGCCTTCACACGATCCTCACCAAGAGTTTATTTTTAGCCCACCTGATCAGTGCAACATGGCAAACGCTGTCACGGACCGTCGAGGTAAGGTATCCTCGGAACGGGAATTTTATCCTCCTGACTCTTCGAAAACACTTCCGAAGATACCAGCAACAGAGTAGAACAACGGACGCACAAGGAGTGCAATATTTTGGAGCGCAGTTGCTATGCTACTACACACCTAACCATAGTTAGGAGGGCCGCGAGATCTGAAGTCGTGGTTAATTAGACAAGACACGGTGAGAACTTTAAGCTTTATGAGGCGAGACAACGGCGTATGCCGCGGCCTGCTTGAGTCACAGTCCTCCGTTCTTCCGCCCGTCATCGGAGACTTTCGAGTAGTTGCCACGACAATAAACGACACTGGTGAGGGAAGTTGCTGCTGTTATTAATTGGGCGGTCGAGGAGTCGGCGCGCCAGGCAAGACCATTTGTGGTGAATAAAGTACCCTTTTTGTTACCATTAAATCCTACCTACTGTTCGCTTTTACGACTGGTTTCGCGTATGGATTCTAAAAGTCAGAGGAACATAGCTTCTTCGGCGAGGTTTGGTTTCGCAGACCCACTTGATTGATACCATGCAATTAGGTTCCTAAAACGATTTCACCATTACGATTAAGATGCCTTTACGCGTTTGCGCTTCCTTGCTATTATAATCCTACGAGTGACTGGGCCTTGAGAAGGAGTGCTTATACGCCAGCCTCGGTTACATCAGGTATCAGTTCACACGCGCTTCCCTGCGCGCTTCGAGCCCTGCTTGCGCCCATTTTATTATCTTAATCCAACGAGTGGCCATGTAGGCTTGCTAATGGCATTGTTCGGACTGGGGGGGGGGGGACTACGTCGGTTCCACTATGGCGGCCGTGTATTGCGAATTGACATGCGGTTTCCTTCTGTGGTTTTCCCGTTGTGATTGCGCCCCCGTCCACTCCTCTAAATCTAGAAAGTGGCTGTGTCACGGTAACACCAAGCATCGGTCCAGGCACGCTTCCTTGCACGTGTTTCGAGCTCCGCTTACGTTCTCTTGCCCCTTCTAATCCAGTGAGTGGTTAAGTTAGATACAATGAGTGACCGATCTCATGAAATTTCGGCCGAATTTCTGAAATGCGTTTTCGATTAGAAAGGATTACTTAGGCGCTGTTGTAATACCGATTAACGAACGGAATAGTCCTATAAAATTTCAGACTCAGCTGAATGTTAACTTTTGAATACACTGCTTTTAAATTTTCTGTAAAAACCGTGCTCGGTGAAAAGTGACTACTTAAGTAGCGTGAATTTTTCCCATTTAATTTGATGGTCCTGCAAATGGAAATATGCTTTTTCAGTCGTTTGACAGATAATCACGTCTCCTTTATATTTTATACTCAAAGGAGTATACTAAGGTTTCAAAAATTTTTCTGATTTCCGAATAATGTGGAGCCTGGTCATTGGTTACATTAGCGTTTGGGGATTTCACTCTACAAGGTGCATGGGTTCTGCGTAAAGAAAATCACATATTCCTCTACACCATTAAAAAGATACCACATAGTGTGCGTAAAATTCTTCAATGCATGCGGCCTATGTTATACGTTTCATGGGGAGCTGTTGTAAACGTACTGGTACGATGCTGTTTGAATGGACGCTTCACGGCCACAAAACGTCTCATAGTTAAAAACTTTTTTAAAACCTAATTATCCTCCGTCTTCGAGTATAGAGCGTGAAGTTGACGTGATTCTTTATCAAACGAGTGAGAAAAAGAATATCTTTGTCCATGTTTTTCATAAAATATATTTAAAATTTATAAGATCATCGAAAATCAGTGTTAAAAAGCATGCTAACTAAGTAGTCATTTTTTACCGAGTACGGTTTCAACAGGAGACGGAAAAGAGGTACATTTAAAAGCGGACAGCCTGCCAACTCTGAAATATTATGGGATTACGCCGTAAAATAATCAGTATTGCAATCTCACGTAAGTAATCCTTCCTAATCAAAAACGCACTTCAGTAGGATTTTTACAATATTTAATTGCATCTGCAAGACCATCGGAAATCAACGGGAATAATTCACGCTAATTAAGCAGTCATTTTTTCTCGAATACGGTTTCCAAAGGTGATTGAAAAGCAGTGTATTCAAAAGTTGACATCCAGCTAAGTGTGAAATTTTATAGGGTTATGCCGTTCGTTAATCGGTATTATAACCGCGCCTAGGTAATCCTTCCTTATCGAAAACGCACTTCAGAAATTAGCCAACATTTCATGGGATCGGTGACTAACTGAATGTTAGCTAAAATTGCTTTAGAAATCTAACAACTTGGTATCAATCAAGTGGGGCTGCAGGACCAAACATCGCCGTCTCTTTTCCACCTCATACTTCTTCTTCTTCTTCTTCTTCTGGCGATAATGCCTCTTCCTATTCAACCGTTTCCCGGAACTCGCCTTTTCGCTTGTCTCGGCAAATCTACCGCCTAAGTAGCGACACTTTATCTGCTGTAAGTCGTTTAATTACAAACGTTCCTCAGTGTAACCGAGTAAAACACCCCACTGCGAGGAGCGGATGCACTGCTCTGCGTTAAAAAACGTTTCGTGCGATCAAACGCCACACATGGGCTGAGTTCCTATGCGCGCTGAAGTGCTTTATTACTGTTGGGTCTGAGCAGAGTGGAGGTTTATTGCACGCGAGGCGACATCGTTACACTTGGAGGTCTCTCTCTCACACACACAAGCAGGAAGCCGGCGTTTCCGGATTTGGGGCATAGTGTAGGGCGCACTCAGGGTTAGTTGGCTACTAAGGATACAGTAGTGCACTTGAACTTACACCCGGCTTCTCTACTGCACGCAACAAATGCGAGAGAATTCGCACTTACATATTAACCGAGATAAATGAACCAAGCGGATCATTAATGCCAATAATTGGGTTTCAACTCTTCTAAAGCACTTTTTCGTGTTCCTTAGAGTAATAACTTTATCGAAGTTGCTTGCAAGTTTTTCAGTGACAAAGAAAGATGGCTAAAGGACAAGGCAGTTCAAGTAGACCGGAACCCTTCATGGAGAGTACGAAAAAGAAATTGAATTATTTGACGGACTCCGAAATAATTGTAAAGAGGGACAACGAATGGGTATGTTCAGTCACAGGGCTTTGAAATGCCCTGAAGTAGAATTCCGATGCAGCGTTAAAGCGCCTACTTGGTTTAGACATTGGTTTGGTTGTCCGACACCTGAAGTTTCTGGCCACCAAATTGCTCATTGATCGATGTTTGAGAAGGCATTCTTCAGAAGTTGCATTGTCCCAGTTTCGGCGGATAAATGTTTTTCATTTAAGCCACTTGGGAGTATAGGAGTTGCTCTGTCAATGACCGCAGAGTTTTTGTGTAAAACGGTCCTTCATCTAAATATTTTGTGATCTGAATATTCTACTCATACTCTTTGTCTTTACGCAGAAGGTAGTTATTTAATTGCGTTGGCTCAGTTATAAATTTAACAAAATCGATGAAATTAATCGTCTATAAGTTTTTCTGCGCTTGCACGCCAAGTTAAACCGCCGTTTCCGAAAAAATTCCCAAAAATTAAAAGAATAAAATGCTTTATAATTATAATGTACTTTAAGAGGATCATATCTTTTTTCGTCGACTTAAATAATGAACTTTCTTCTGAAAAGTTACGATTCATAGCCAAAGCAGCGCTGAGAAGACTTTTGCAACTTATGATTGCGGTACTCTGTACCAAATTAATAGCCTTTGGTTTCCTATCTACGGGAGAGCGTTAAGAAATTTATTAATTTTGACTGAGTTTTAAGGATGTAGTACTATTGAAATGTTCACGGAGGAACTTCTTAGACCATCAGTTACTATAATTATTGTTTTTGGCAAATTTCCCCAAAAATTCTTATACTGAGTTACAAAGTAAATTAGCGGATAAGTATATATTATTTTTCGAAGTTTTTACTCAGCCAATACTCCCAACTTGCTCCTTAAGGTCCCCATAAAATATTGGGGACTGGGTGAGCGCGTGCGTGTTCGTATCTTTACAATGCACAAAAATTTTTCCGCAGTAGATTCCTAAGACATATTTTAAGGGACGTTAAATCCAAATTTGCGTTCGCCTAAAATGACGATTTTCAACAGTTCAAGCAAATAAACAAGCTTCGGTGTATTTATTTGAAAAATAAGCTTCATTGAGTCTTACTGGCTTGGCATATATAAAAGGTTTGTTGTGCCAACCAGGGGTTTTATAAAGTCGGAACATAAGAATGCAGGCAACTTCCAATAAATGTTTTTACTTTGTTTTTTTGGGACGAAACTAAAAAAAAGTTTTAAAAATCACTCCTATAAACATAAGTAACCTACCTCATAGGAATTGGAGACCTCTCACATGCCTCCTGGGGCTCATGGTTTTGAATACATTAATAGTGGTTACATCTGCAGCGTATGATAAACCTTTTGGGACATTTTCTCTGTTTGAAACGGAAATGAATTCCGCCTTGAACAACTTGCACCAAACCTTGTGCAATTTCCTCCTGCATAATGTTTACAGATGGGAAATATTACGACAGAAATATTATTTAAATGGAAATATTTTGCAGTAATTAATTGAGATTATTGGTTGTGGTCTTAACTAAGGATGTCGTCCTCTTTAGCGGGAGGTTACTCAGCATTCGATCAGAATACCTGACTGGTAGCTTTATTTGTACAAAATTGCTGTTTCCTCTCGAGTGTATACTCCGATTTTACATGCATATACTGAGACGTCTTGCTTAGTAATCAAAAAACCTACGTAAGTAATTTTTCTGTCCTCCCAATGGGACAATAAATGCAGTAATGTTCATTACTCCAACCGAAGTATCTAGTAATTTTGAATGACAGTGTTTTTAGTGATCTCACTTGTTTGCTACATTTCCGAGTCTAAATTTAAATTTTGCATTCAGCTCTCTGTCAGAGATCATAAATCACCGATTGCTTAAGTTATCTGCCATATTGCAAATGTGAGTTAACCTTTGAGATTAGTTTTATGGGAACGTGGACTTTAACGCTCTGCCCGCATCAGTGGGACACAGGCTGCCTACAGTTATCTGGAGGATTACGACGATCTGAGCAAATGTTGCGTGCACTGTAGTGAGAAGTACTACATTTGACTTTAGTGGATGCATTCAGGCGTATGCTAAGAGGAACCAAATGCAAAATCGACCTTCCTTCGGGTACGTCGAGGAGAGTCGGTACAGATAAGGACGCAGAGCAAAGAGAGAAGGGAGTTTTAGCTGGGCGGCAGGAAAATATTGAAATCTTTTACATGATTGGTTACAACCATTGCTCGCGGAGAGGAAACGCTGCGATAGTTGGGATGTGAAATCTCGTCGGTCGGCTGAAAACCAGGTTCTCTGTATCAGACCGCTGAACGTATTCTCGCATGCTTGAAGAGGAGAAAGAACATTTTCTCACTTAAATGCAGTCATTCTAAGCAGGCCATTTTGCTATAAAATTGGAATGGCGCTGTATTCATCAGCTCGACTTCGAGGAAGTTGATTTACATACGGCAGTTGGCTGTTTGCCGAAAATAAAGGAAAGCAATGAAATAGTTTTCTTTTGTTAAACAAACGCAGTTTAGAGCGAGGAAAATCTAAGGCAGATGCTGACCAAAAAACGGAGAATCAAAAGTCATTGGAAACTGCGCACTACGCTCAACCGCTTATGAGTTATTAAGTAATTTAGATGGAATATAGTATCTAAGTGACCTTAGAGCATTCAGTCAACAAACGGAGCATTTCCGCTGAGTAGTACACAGTAACATCCTGCCCTTTCTTTTGGGCCATTTCCAGACATCTAGGCGAGTAGCATATATATGCTGAAAAGTATTAAGAAGGAAGGCATTTTTTGAGACGACCGTACATAATTGTTTAAATCCGAGCACCTATTCCAGAAAAGATATCATATGTATGTTCATGGGTCATAAAGAGCCAGGGTTTCAAAACCTGACGTTTCTAATGAGAAAATGATTGTTTGCATAAAACTTTAAAATAATAGAACTTTCCGGACAATCTCAGGATTATCTATTCAGTTTTGAAAGGATACAATACAATACGCAAGTTTGCCATATATTTCAAGCATAAGAAGGCTACTTCTAAGAAACGCAAACATATATGTACTAGACAAAATATTATTACTGACAAAGAAAAGGGAGACTGGAATAGCCATTTCTGGATTACTAATCGTCGTCGTGATGTGGAACACCTCGGAAAGGAACACAACGGAATGAGTAAGTTCCGTAAGGACGATCGGTGAGCGCCCTCTGCCATTGTATATTCCCGATCGAAACCGACAAGGCAACGGGCTCATGGACCACTGGTTAAAGGCATTGACTTCTAAATAACAGGTCGCGTGTTCGAGCCCCAGGTGTTCTACACTTCGGGGTTGAGTATGACTGGCTGACGACGACTAATAAGCCAAAAGTGGTCATCCCAGTCTCCCTTATCTTTATCGGTAATAACATGCTGCCTACATCATGCGCCGCTGTGCGGCTGTTGGCTGGGCTCGAGAGAGAGCCCGTAAGGCACAGAGGGACGAGTGAGTTCCGCAAGAACGACCGGTGAACGCCCCTCCACAATTATATATAAAATTCGCAAATGTAGCTAATGGAAACACAGTTTGAAATAGTTAGAATGGGGGCGGATATGCAAGTTTGTCAACTCGTCTAGAATTAGTTTGCTAGTCCAAAACAGAGAGAATAAGCTTAATATATGAAAAATTAAAAGAATCCTGAAACCTCCGGGATAAATGGCACCATACGCATTGCCAATAGAAGCGAAGAGACGAGTCCCAGGAAGCAGTCTTGAAGAAGCAGACACGAGCACCGGGACAAGAGCTTTATTTACCTGACGTTTCGGATTCCTGCTCGAATCCATCATCAGAGACAAAAGCAGATAAGGGTGGCTCATACATATGCGGCTGCAGTAGCCATGCTACCGCATACCTATGAATATTCACGGCTCCCCCCCCCTTTCATCGGAGATCGTTGCACGTGGCGTGATGGCCGACATTCGCGCCGTTAATTGCAGCAATTTCATCACGTGCGTTGGATGTTGTGATGATTTCTCGACCATCTGACGCGCTGACCCGGGTGTTGGGAAGAGTGTTCACCTGTGCGCTCCCCGCGTGGCCAATTATTCCGCCTAGACGAAGTCTCAGCACGGTGTATTGAATTGGAAGAGCATTGCACTTGCTAATAGACTGGGGGCCAGTAAACCATGACTCAAGCAGCCCCCGGCTCACGCGGCTGTCACCTCTTGCGAGAATTTCGGCCTCATCGAATTTGAATGTGTGGCCAGATCTCGTCGAATGAGCCGCAACTTGAGGGTTGGCGTCATTTTTCCGCACCGCTGCAGCGTGTTCGACCATTCGTGTTGGGATTTGTCTTCCGGTTTCTCCGAAGTAATTGCTTTGTCCGCAACTGCACCAGATCCGATAAACGACTCCAGACATTTCTTGACGTGGCAGTGGATCTTTTGGTTTTATATGCATTGCTTCACAATAATCGTTTCTTTTGTGCCCTTCACAAATGCCCGAAAAACTCTTAATCAAAATATTAGGCAAGCCTGCTTAAATAAAATTGAATTTGCATTCCCTGATGCCAAAATTTTGGAAGATGCATCGAAAATCTTTGAACATTCTGAGTAGCTTGCTAAAATATTTAGGTCATTATTTCATGAGTTGCTGGGAATGCGGGGAAATACGGATATGCGCACTATGGATGTAGGATGAAAAGTCAATTGTCTGTTTATAAGGCTTCAGATAACTTCATACCGTGACAGTTTGTTTCACAAGGTCTTGTATAAATACCTGTGTCCTCTTGAAATCTCCGATCGTCGTTTAATTCTCAATGTTGCGAAATTATTGGAGGTCACGTTGGATCAGATTACGTCCTATGGACTGCGAACTGCAAAGCCGCAAAATACAAATGGCATTATGCCAAGAAGCATTTAACAGTCGAAATAGACTAGAAACTTTGGTAAGCCTCCGAACTAGACAGATATCAAACCGATAATAAGATTAATGGAGAAACTGCTAGCGTGTCAATGCTTGGAATAAATTTACGCATTCGAGGTTCACTACGCGAAATAATGCAAGCTTGGAAACTGACTATGAGAATATGATGATCCTTTTACTTTGCGTGATTCCATGGTCCTGCGGGAAAAAAGGGTGAATGAATGTCTGAAATAAAGAAAACTCCCCGTCCGCCTCTTCACTGGATGCTATTTTATAATCATCACATAAGGTTATCGTAAAAACTATGAAATAAAGTTGAGGTGATACTGGACCTATTTTAATTTGATTAATTGACGATTCAATATCCCTCATATGGCGGACCCATTTCTGCCATATACAAGCCACATTTGCAACTTTGGAACAGTTAACTAAATGGAATAACTTTAACTGATTTTTGTAATACTCCTCGATAAACTTGATTAATAAAACTAGTCTCCCACATCCAGTGTTTTGCAGCTGACAATCTTGCGCATTTATGGTGTAATCGCGAAGGTCTCTTTGTCTGGCGTTTCTGGAAACAATGGGATACTTTGATGTCTCTAATTATCTTTATGAAATCTCCTCATTAATTGAAATGGCGAGAACAAACGAAAACCCGACAAATCTGACTATGCTTGTTCTCCCAAATATCGCCCATCGCGGATTTGGAAGTATTTGCCACGCTGAATATCTAATTCAGTCTTTTCACGAGAATTTCGCCTAGCGGAGGAGAGATTAAAGGTGGAGATTAATGAGCACCAAACCAGATTATATCCTAATGACAAGAATCTCTGCCAACTTTCCCCCTTTAACATGGGAATACGTCGAAGAACTTTTCAACCCTATTTTGCTTTAGGAGGACATGGATGCAAGCGGCCAGTCGAAGAATGAGTAAAGCGCGTTTTCACACGAGGTAACCGCGAGACCGCTGATAAGAACAGAAAGGCGTATTTGAGGGAACGGTTCAGAGAAAGGAGATCTAATCGCGGAAACACGACCCATTAGTCGCCCACAAGCTGTCACGTTGGATGGTGGATTTGAGGGTGACTCGGATACATCAGAAGAGGAAAATCTGACGAAATGCGGGTGGTCCCACGATAAATTCCCGGATGGGAGTCTAGTCTCCTGCCTCAACCTTAATTCAGACCAAAATTTTGATCCTAACCCTATCAACAATCCTAATCCCAAACTCAACCCTACCTTAAACGTAACCCCAACATAAGCCCCAAATCTATCCGGCCTGGAATTTGACCCAAGGTCACCCGTACAACGAGGAGTTCCTATTCTGACATTCTACCTAGAATTTTTGGCGAGGTTTGGTTCCACAGCACCACTTGATTTATACCATACGGTTGGCTTGATAAAACATTATTAGCTAACATACCCAACCTAACCACCCTCTGAATTAGGAAAGGAAGAAGAGCGCAAGCAAAGCTCGGAGCAGGCGCAGGGATGCGCGTGAAGGTGGCGTGTAAGCACTCCCCCTACCCCGACACAGCCACTAGCTGGATTAGTTAGATAAGGAAGGTGCAATCACAATTCGAAGGCCACAGCGGGAACAGTGTGGTAATTCGCAGTGCGTGGCCACCATACTGGAACCGACGGAGTTCCACAGAGTCCGAACAACTCCATTAGCAAGTTTATCTGGCCACCCGCTGGATAAGGGTAATAAAGGAAACGCAAGTAGGGTTCGAAGCACGCGCAGCGAAGCGGGTGTGAACTGATATCTGATGTAAATCAGGATGGCGTATAAGCACTCCGTCCCTCTTTGGCCCAATTACTCGCTGGATTTAAATGGTAAGGAAGATGCAAATACGTGATATTTGTAAAGTCAGCGTGCTCGCATCTACTTAAATTGTTTTGGGATGCTAACCATATGATAGTAGAAGCATTTTTTCCCGAGTATGAAATGAAAACAGGCATGTACAGCAGAATTTATTGGGGCCAATAAATTTCGCGACGGCTTACCAACTACAGCCCATGTCTGCATAGCATGGGTAACGAATGGAAGCGCACAGTAGTATACATTTGTACAGAATGTCAGTGCATAAGAGCAAGGTCAAGGTTCAAGGCAATGAATATGCAGAGGCTGGCTGCAGTTGATAAGCCGTCAAGAAATATATCGTTCCCAATAACTTCTGCTGTACCTATGATATCAGTCAAGTGGGGTTGCAGAACCAACCCTAGCCTTTTTTAAATTAGAAACCGTAGCTGAAAAGTCTTAGTCCTGGAAAGGCATCGAAACCTCTGTTATAGGGTTACATAAACTGTGATAGGCATTTTCATATGCCACCGACGTCATTAACGCGCTGATTGCTGCCTTGAATCGCTTTAAACAACTTGTCCCACTAAATCAACGTTTTCTTGCATCTTCCAGGTTATGTCAGACAGAAAAAACCGAACTAGGACCCCATTAATAAGCAGCGGTTAGTCTCCTTTCTATTCCTCCACGCGCTCCAGAGAGTGAGTCATGTACTGACCCTAAATTGGTGATGTGTTCCTTCGTATTTGTCCGCGTAGATGGTGCGTTCGTAAGCTACCACAACGGCTTTATGACAGGCCATTTCGAGTCCTATCACAGACAGACAAGCATTTCGAAATCGCCCGCAGAAATCGCATCGAGCTAGCCTCAGTCTACCCTTAAGTCGTACGGTGCCCTCTGCCATTGCTCCTGACAGGCCTCAACTCTAAGTCCTACAAACAGTGCTCATCGTGTAGATTTCCCTGATCGCAATCGACTTGTATATTGCGCCTAAAATTTGTATATTATTTCTCCAGTTTTTGTTTTCCAACGTCGTTCTCACAAGGCGGGAGAAGTCATATGAAGCGTTTTGCTTTAAAGTGTTAAAAACGCCTGTAAGCTTAAATCCAAGGTTGATCTATACTTCCGGGCATGCTGCCACCTAGTGGCAAATTTATTCCTTCTCATTCGATCAGCGTAAATATCATACGTCGGGGATAGGACCATGCGTATTCTGCAACGCTACTTACTTAATGCCACCAGGCGCGAAACAAACCTGAGTTTTCGCAATCAGCGAAATCATGCACAAACAGGTCCACCTTGACACGAGGTAAGCTTTAAGGTAAATTAAGGAAAGCTATTGGTTTCCTCGAAGTCCTACCTATTTATGCATGAAAACAGACTATACAAGTGATTAATAAGTAAACATTCGGGGCAATGGTATGGTTTCTGGTCTGGGTTACTTACTCTGTGGAGCACTTGCGTGGAGCGAAAGGGTTAAACATCTACGAATTTTGCGGTATCGCAAATGTTGATCCTCCGTCATGTCGCCGATTAAAAGGTGACACTATTTTTACTATTTAATGACAATAGTGGATGAACTTACTGTGTCTTTGCAGACTTGTCAAAACGACTTTGCCTTGTTGTTGATGACTAATTTAAATCACCTTGATCTCCCTCACACAACAGCCACTGTGAGGTCTTTTCACTTCCTTCTCTCGTGCGCACAAATACATATCACCAGTTACTTCATTTTAGCGCAATTGCTCCTGCGGTAAGTGAACCTGTTCATAAACAATACTCCTGCCCATATTAGGCTATTTTAAGATTTTCCAGCGGTCTCATTGTACTTAAATTCACTGCACGTGTTGTACAAAACAACTAGACTCAAAATTCATGCAGGGAGAAATGAAGGCTTACGTGCGCGCGTTTGACAGACTACTATCATATATGTGCAAGCTGAAGAGCCGGAATATCAGAAATAACCGGAAATGCAACATGTATGACACTGAAAGACTTAAAGAGATTGCTTTCCTTTGATGAATCCCGTGGCTCGTTCTCGACATTTATCCCCAAAATTTTATTGATATAAGAGAGCCTAGCTTGTTCAAATTAAGGAAGATAATAGAATCCACTTTCAGTTGTATGCATTAAGTAACGTTATGCAGGAACGCTTGTGAGAATAGTGAATATTTAGTCGACCAGCTCGAAACGGGCGGCCGGTAAATAAGCGCAGCATCCCCGCTGACTAAGTCCACAACGAACGTTGTTCGCAGACGGCGTAAATACTGGCCGTCGCCTGAATAATCACAAGCATGAAAAATATGAATGCGTAAAGAACAAATACTATTCTCCACTGGCTTTCAATCGAAAACTAGATCTAACTACCCAATTTACTGTAATATTTAAAGAGTCACAAAGACGACAAACAGTCTGCTGGTGGCTATAGTGGCATTTTTCTTTAAACTCCAGTATATTTATTCAGAGAGTCACGGAAGTTTTAAAAAGGGCAGTAACTGCGTAATTGGGGAAGAAAAAGAAGACTGTTCAATCGCCGTAACCTTTTCTTCATCTGTCTGGGCCTTCAAACAGGCACAGGAGTTTATCATCAGAGATAAAGACCATAACGGAACAAGCAGCCGTCATAGGAAGTATGAGCCAATCAAACATTAGTCAAGCCCCACTGCGTAGGGCTTTGCATGCCGGCGCAAGATGGATATATCGACTGTCTGGGTCTCTGTCCGTGGCCCAGGCCTCAGTCAACTCTCGGCTGGTCTTGCTACTGGCGTGTGCGATTATCTTAGCAACTGCGAAATTGAACTCCTGACCGGTTATTAGGGTGGGGGCAGTCACATGTGGTAATCCGTCAAGCCGTTGCGCAGCCAACATATGCCCCTGTATGTGTGACCTGAGTCTGCTTCTAGCTTGACCTGTGTAATAGCTGGGACACTTTATACACGGGATACGATATATTGCTCCCGACTGTTCCCTGGGACGTAATCGGTCCCTGGTCTTCTTGGTCTTGCGCGTATGGTAGATTTGGGTCGTCTCGCAGAAAAGCGCTCGATCACCTCTGAGAAACCCTTGGTGTATGACAGAGCATGCCTTCGGGGAGAACATGCAGATATCGGCTTTTAATCACCTTTGAATATACCTTCCGCATAACTTGGTCACGAGGATATCGGGCTTCAATTAATTTTTCTTGCAAGTTGCTGCAATGAGTCTGGATTCGTTTGAAGATTGTTCACACACAGCTACGATTGTGAGTCGACAAATGGTTGCTGTAAAAACTGAGAAGCTGCGTGGCATTCATCGCCTTCCTGTAGACCGTTGTTTTTCGTTCGCTATTTGGTCTTCGCCTGGCGAGCACAACAAGAGAGGGCAGTTGAGTGAAGTCTGGACCACGGGCGGAAACCCAGTCAATCGATTTATCAGTCTGACGCCGCCCAACATAGTCAAATCTAGACCGGCGTCAGTGATGTGTGATTGTTTCATACGCCGAACAGCTGTTGGTTGTACCGTTGCCGCATATTTTATCTCTGGCGACAGACTCCTGTACGGGTCCGGAAGCACAAACAAAATTAAGAAATGGTTCTAATTTTACACAAAACATTTAAGAACTATATAATGCATAATTCCCAGCATTGTTTCAAAAGAAATGATTTTTGGCTATAAGTCGAGCAGTTGATATTATTTCGGGGCAAATGATTCGTTGCGGTCATGTTTTAGTAACTTGGAATGATTGCTATCCATCAATGGCCCCAGAAACATAGTATTATTTACCTTATCAACACATTGCAACACAAAATTAGGCCTGTTGATAAGAAATACTTGTATCTTAAAAATTGGTAGCTCACTATCAAGATTTCAGAAGGACTGTTAAACGTCTATTCAGCAGTTTCCAGAAAACGCTTTCATCCGAGCTCAATATAATTTAGGAAGTTGCTTTTGACGATAACACTAAGGTTACAATTTTCGCCCATCTTGAAATTTCCTAATATAAAAATGGCGCTTCAACAAAAAAATTTTAAATAGACCGCAAAGTAATCCCGCCGGCTTTTGGATCTTTTTTATGAATTCTGTCGAAAAACTGCTTTGCCTAGATGCCAGAAAATACTGGGTATAATTACTTGGGAACCGGCCAGCTTCGGCCAATTTTATGCATTTCAAATAAGTCACAGAATTCCGTTGTTTTCGATTTTTATACTGTTAAGGCATGTTATGTTCATTTAAGACTTCTTTGCATCATCGTCTAGTGTCTTTCAGATCGTACGCAACCAATGCCAGCACACCGATGTTCTACTGTATTTGACATTCTAACCTGTAATCTTGGTAAACCGTCCATGTACCAATGCGTCTGGCAATAGGAACGCTTAAAAGATGCCCATCATCGTCACCAGTGGAAAAATCACGACTAAAACCCACTTTGAGCATGTTTTAGATGATTTCTCCATTCATCCTCATACTTTAGTCGGAACGCCGAATTTACAACACACCCAACTCGCATAGGACATCAGCAGTTGAACCTCTGACACGTACTTTGGACCATCGCAGGCTCTAATATTAACTTTGCATAACCTAACGTCTTAATCTTCCTGCCTGTTAAATGTGAACTGCGACAGCTGGAGAAAAGTATTCAGAAAGAGACAGGTAACATCGAAGTCAGAATGCGTAGTTAGCAGTTATCGTCTTCCAAATCCGACCCACGCTGCCGTTGCGGAATAGGAGTGAAGGCCATTTAGATAATCGCTTGACAGCAGAGTTTCTAGGGAAGACTGTGGTATCGATATATTAATGCAACCACATTTAACGTTTTCCCTTGTCAACATACGCTTTGTTTCTTAAGTGCACTAACGCTACTGTCCTCGATTCCCCGGTGTTCGTCTGTTATGGTCCACTGAACTGGCTTTGTTGCGAAAATGGCAGTATTAATTACTAGTATGTCCTCTAATCTAGAAAGCTCAAAGCCTTGTAGGCCACAACTTTGCGTGACTAATACGCCCAAACTGTCCTTTTGTTTCTTCATCCAGGAGTGGACAAAAGTACATTTACTGCTGCCAAAAGTTAATCTTTTAAATTGGCTTTCAGCGTAGCCAGGCAATTCGGAGCCCCAACCGATTGTGGTATAAAAGATTGAAATTCTAATGTGATCTCCCAAAAGAACCCATCGTGTATCTGGCAGTTTTGAAGCACATAACCCAGTCAAAAGCATTCTGCCGGTGAGGGAGTCTTTTGGCAATCTAAGGCATTAATATAGTTCATTAAGAGGATTGAAAGCTGATTTCTGGACAAACTCAGGAGGTGTCCAATTGTTATTTCAAAAATTGTTATGTGCACGCGGAAAACCTCTATATTTATATTGTTTGCGTTCGTACCACATTTGCACAGATAAATTCAGAAAGTTTTGCAGCCACAAATCGTCCTAGTAGTAGATGAATTTGTTCCTAAACGTTTAGTACTCTGAAAAATAATTGCACAAAATACCTCCGGGAGTTCTCTTGTGAAGGTTGTCTTTTAGAAAACCGACGTGGGGATTCAAACCTGCAACCCCTTTTATTGATTTTGGGGTGGACGAATTTTTATTGTTGGGAATTTCCAGTAGGTAGATCGATAACAGTAGGGTGGATTTGTAAGCTTGCTGCAGTCGCGTTTGCCAGATTAGAAGCCTATCAGTGCGGGGTAAGATCAATATCCCTTAGAATACCAAACATTGCGTCCGCACAAATTTGACGAAAAGGAAGTCAAAATAGGACAAGGGCGAAATCCTACGACGTATTTGAATGATTTCCACAATTGCATAGGACCCTTTTCGTTGGGTGGGCTCGAGTGCGCACAAAAACGGCGTTTGAAAGCTAATATCTGCGTATTCGGTTCCGAACGACACAAAGAGAAACCAACGAGTAATTGGCATATCCGGCTATACGCTAAGGACGGTTCAGAGGAAACCGATCATAGGGCTGCGAGGCTACATGTTGGGAATGTGCACTGGTTCAAAATTGCCATCCACAGCATAGTCACGAAGACTAAGAACCGATTAAAGTCCAAGGAGGAGTCTGCTGTGGCATATCGTATTCCCTGTCCAAACTCTCCTTGTGAGTAAAGAGGCCAGACTGAACGCATTCTGGCCGCTCAGCGGGGTGAGGAGTCATCACAAATGGCTACCCACGCCTACGAAACGGATCAAGAGTTCAACTTCGTAGTCACCAAGATAATTGCTCATGCCGCGGCCAAGACACGCGGATTGAAGCCTGGGTTTCAAATGAGAACGCAATCAATTTATTTGCCAGGAGCATACAGACCCCTGGGCGGTCAACACCAAACATGAGGTACCGGTAGTTGACAGGTTAATTCGCATACAGTGCGTGACCGATCTCATGAAATTCTGACCAATATTCTGAAATGTGCTTTCGATTAGGATGGATTACTTAGGTAGGGTTGCAATACTAAGTATCTTGCGGCATAATCCTGCAATATTTCGGACTTTGCAGGATGTCGGCTTTTATATTAATCCTTTTTAAATCCACCATGTAAACCGTGCTTGGCGAAACATGAATACTTAAGTCTCATGAATTTTTCACAGTGATTTCCGATAGTCATATAAATATAAATATATTTTATAAAAAAACATGAGCAAACATATTCTTTCTTCCATTCTTTTGATAGAAAGTCCCGCCAAATTCATATTTTCTACTCGAGGAAAGAGTATAATTAAGTTTTCAAAAGTTTGTAATTATGAGATTTCTTAAGACCGCGCAATGTCCATTCACATAGCATCGTGCCTGTTCGCTTACCACTGCTCCTCATGTTATGTACAACATAGTCCGCATCCATAGCAAAATTTTGTGGACTCTGTACGATTTTCCTTCAAAGGCATAGAAAAGTATGTGATTTTCTTTACGCGGAACGCATGCACCTTGTAGACTGAAATCACTAAGCGCTGATGCAACGAATGATCAGGCTCCAAATTATTCGGCAATTAGAGAACCTTTTTAAAACCTAATCATCGCCTTTTTGAAGTATAAATTAGAAAGACGACGTGACTCTTTATTAAACGACTGAAACAAAGAATATTGTGGTTCGTGGTTTCTGTGAAATATATTTGAATCTAGAAGAGCATCGAAAATCAATGAGAAACGTGCGTACCATTACAGGAGATTAAACAGCAGTGTATTCAAAAGCTCACATCCTGCCGAGTCCGAAATATTATAGGATTATGCAGCAGGATAAGCTGTAGTACAAACGCGCTTAAGTAATCCTTCCCAATCGAAAACGCATTTTAAACTTTTGGTCCAAATTTCATGAGATCGGTCGCTCACTGTAGCTGCTGCCATTTCTCACAATAAAAATATAAATAAATTAGTGTTTCCGGTTCTCGATCGGTTCATTTCTTCCTCACTAATGGCAAGCAATGTGAACGAAGTTGTTTGTGGCAATGACTGCGTTAATGAAGAATTGTTTTGTCACGACTGATCATTTGGTCAACCACCTTTTAAACTTGGGCCCTGAACTTATGTTCGAAATTCCTTTTTTTCTAAAAGCAATGTGCGAACACTTTGCCCTAGAACAAACACGGGGATCAGGTATGACCCGCCGCGATCAAATTCAAATACCGACTGGCAACTTATTTTGCATCCGATATGAGCTCTTCCGCAATAAACCCATTTTTATAATGAATATGCACAAGAAAACGCCTGAGAGGATTCCAGGCACCCTACACCTATAAATGAGTGAGATTTTACGTTGTGCTAACGAGGGTGAATGAATGACGGTGAGTTTTAACCATGGACTGTACACATATGAAAAGACTTTTGTCAACTAAAAGTGTGTAATAGGTCTTCGGTAGGCTTTTTGCCATCAGAACGCTTACATATTCGCTAACTAACTGCATGCTTGAGTTTAAGTCGACGAACTTAGGCGTATTAATCTTGGCCAAGTTGCCCAGGATAACATGTTAAACCGTCATGTCAACACCTGTCTAGTAAGGATGTGTAAAATGCATTATTGCTGCAAGCATTTTAACTTGGAATAGGCGGACTCTCAGTATTTTCATTGAGTTGAAAAAGCCACCTGCCTAAGTCTGGTATCACTATTCAAATTGAGATAATAGTTCCATTTAAAACGAGGTATGTGCTGAGTCAGCACACAGATAGATGGCTGTACTACAACCTGAAAGTTGTAAAATGAACACATTTCGAAAATCCTATCAGTTATCACAGAAGGGACTCCGACCAAACGGCCATCTTCGGTTTTGAACACATGAAACATTGATCAGAAGCAGAAGCGATCGCTGGAACAAGGGCTTTATTCGCCTGACGTTTCGGATTCTCACTTGAACCCATCATCACAGAGAGTGGCAGAAAAGGGTGACTCGTACACAGGAAGTTGCACTATTTATAGGATGCAGTCGCTATGCGACCGCATACCTATAACAATTAATCGCGCTCCCCTTCATCAAGTATTGCTGCCCGGAGGTGCGCTAATTGCTTAATGGCCGGTATGCAAGTTGGTAAGTGCTGAAATCTCATCACCCGTGTTGGATGCTGACGTGATGATTGCTCAGCCATCTGGCTCACCAAATTGGTATGTTGACGATTAACCTTGTCAATTCTACTTAAATTTATTAGTCACTGACCCGCCTGAAGACATGTGTACTTATGGAAACTTTTGTTTCTATGTCGTTCCCAACGGCGAACTCAAGCAAAAACCTGTTTGCCTTTTTGAACTACATCGACCGTGAAGGATACTACAAATCCTTGGAAAACCGTCTTGCTATGTATACTGAGGATATAAGCTATTGGCAAATCGTAATACCTGAGGTGACACTTATTCGTAAAGGATATTTGAAATCAAACTTCACTAAAAGATTAGTTTCAGGGGTTATTCTGTGAGTGTTATTGTATGTACTCATTGCTTTGCTCGGACAGGATTCTTATACATAAAATCTGAGGTTTACGCAATTGCAACCAATTCCTGACGTTTTCGGGATTTTCCGCTTGTTTAAAATCTTGATATTTCTGATCAATGTCACATCACATTTAATTTTTCTTTTATGTTTTTGGTCCTCCTAATGTAGCAACCATTTGTGTCTTTCAACATCTTTAATGATTTGGGTAACACGCTGTAACCATTTGTAACAAAGGTTTATAAATTCTGTGAACAGAAAGGACTCCTTGAAAATAAAAGTTCAAGTGTGTCGCTGCCTTTTCACAAACAATCTGAGTGGTATGTTTTAGTGTTGAGCAGAGGACCGATCCAGTTAGACAAGTTGGAAAAGTGCCAACGATCACGCTTAGATAAGTGCCCTTCGTTATCAAACGGTGTTTCGACATAACGTGTGCATGTCCGATAGCGCGTTGGCAAACGCGCTGTGACCTCTAACAACATCAAAGCGCTCAAGCACCCTTCTGATGGAATTTAGTCTAAAACGCTTCCATGCGCAGTACCAGTAGATAATATATTTTAGGACTTAAAAATGCTCAAAATTAATCAAGAGGGATGACTCTGTTTCATGCAATAAGGCATCAGTTTGCCGTTGCTAGCTTTCGAAACAAAACGCCCATGAATAACGGAAGGAAGCAGGAAATATCATGCTATGAATTAATTACAACATAGAGAGGCCGAAAGCAACTGATCTACAAAAAGAATTTTAGGTTAAGATTTTGCCATATCCTTGAGTGATTTAGCCCCTGAACGTACACTTCCTTGTATTAGATCTCCTAGGGCCCTTTTTGCTTGACAAAAACATTAAAAAAATGGAGGTAAGGTCTCTCGTTTTCCCTACCTAGAGCCTCTATTACTGTTGACAGAATAAGTCTCCTTGAAACAAAATCATTTGACACTGATATCTTGCATGCAGACCCTGGATATCGTTTAGTTGTCTTCTCGGGTTGATGAAAAAATTCGGTATAATGCCTAGTTTTCTAAATGTCGTGTAGAGTCGGCAACCGTAACGCTTGATTATCGGGCAGATTGGCAGGCTCCGTCTTGTTTGCAAGTTTCTTTTTCAGAATGTATTTACAATTTGGCGAGAGCTCTCTCGATATGTCCGTATCATACGCTGAATTTGTAATATAAGAATGCAAAAATTCTATATTTAACTCATAAGTAAAGAAATGTTAACTGATAAAAATTTCGATGTTTTTTGATGGGGATGTTAGGAAAAGTGACAGCCAAATTGGTTTGCAACGTCAGATGCGTCATCGCGATAATAAAGAATCGTTTTCTATTACTTGTTTTTAACAACGCAGCTCAGAGCAGCCGATGTAGTATGGCACTGCCTGCCCGACTTCGAAACCCGCCAAATGCAGCCGCACGCGATGGTATAAAACCAAACTAGCTTGGAAAGAAAGGGGGGGGGTTAGCTTAATCGAGTGGTTATGATCAAGGCCTAATTTAATCCTAAAATATGACTCGAATTATAATACCCTATCAGTTTTTGCGTCCATCGTTGTGGTGATCTCTTTGCAGTCGCATACGTTGGCGTCGTCAGGTTTACCAATAATGTAAAACGCGTCGACTGGAAACATACTGTTAGCCATTTGAATGCTGTTGCCGAACCCTCCGTTCTGTTACATGCCCATCCATACTTCTGAAGCTCGCTGAACGAGTTGCCCTATATGTCCCTATGCCATTACTTCTGCGATTTGCGTATATATATCTAGGCGTGGTAGCATAAACGCTATCGCCCCTGTGGATCATTCTGCTCTAAGACAGCCAGATATGGGTCGCCGTACGGACGCATGGACATTCCTTGACTGCACCTCTGCTTTTGGTAACGTTCCGCGCCATCTACCCTATAGGGACACATCTGAATCCGCCTCCGCCAGCTAGATTTTTTCCTCCCTTGCAGATTAATTTTCTTCCTGAGTCTAGCAGTCGGAATTCTACTCCTCTTTGTAATGACTGTGCAGCGCTTCAGGAATTCTTTGTATACCCTTATCACTTCTCGTTTCACATTAAGAATATGAGATGGACCAATGACTGCGTTACGTGCGTTGAAAACGCAGTTGCTTGACCCGCTGCGAAAATATGTCTGATCTAGGTCCAGAAGAACGCCTTGAATAATGCCCTCTGTATGTTCGTTGAAAAACGGTCTTCTATTCAATGATCGAAAATTAAGTTCAGAGTGTGTTTCGACTGCGACCATCTCCTACTCCATAGTCCTTTGATCTTATTCCCAACAAAACATCGGCAGCTTTTTGTTACCCTGCCCTCCAACCTCTAGTTCTCCCTTTCATGTTGAAGTCCTTTTTAACAAAATTCGCAAACCTGCTTAGCGCATTCGACGTTTACAGTCTTACCACAACCCTCTGTCCTTAATCCGGAAATTCATGTGTGTTTGTTTTATTTCTCTCCCTTTACACTGTTTTCCCGTCATTTTTCTGTTTTGTTTAAAAAAGAATAATTTTGAGGCGTATCCATCGGGTGCCATATTCAACGGCCTGTTTTTCTGAAGTCGATTTGTCGATATCATGGTATAGTGATATTTAAAAATCGTTTAGCAATTTGCTGGACAAATATCGCATGGTATTTTTCATCCCCTTCAATTCAAATTAAGTGCATTTTGACTTTTGGAACGTTTCTTGCTATAAATCGCCACAGTCTTCCGTACTGCCATTTATAGCACAATACCTGATGCACAAGTAGAGAGGAACTTGAAATATGAGACACGGGATGGCCAAACGTTATACACCTAGTTTACCGTGGTCAATTTATTCTGGCGTTAATTATTTATATGTATTCTGGCGACGATAAATGAAGGATTAGTTACGAAAGTTTTTGAAACAATACTTTTCGAACGAGGCCAATTTCCCCTCCTTTTTCCATCCACTCACAACAACGCACTTTGAACACCCTACATGTCTGCCGACAGTTCGAGCAACAGTTCTGGCTGCCATTAAATCCACTCCATGTTGTTGCTTTGCCATTTGTTAATTTTGGTGGCAGATCCTAATGCATTTATAAACTTTGCTCCGCTCGGATGGTGCGAAATTCATTTTAAACTACCCCGTTGTGATAAGGTATCCTATTCTCTTCATAAATGCGACCATTTCTTGAGGGGCTTAGGAGGTGTTGCCTGTCAGTTGAGTCCATTTACCTCACTCACCCATCTACTGTTCACTGAAACCTACGTAAGTCCATTAAGACGACATGGGTAGTCGTCATAACTGATGAAGACTGCTTTCATCAGATTTCCCTTCCTCTGTCAGCAAACAGATGTTCCTGTATTACCTACCGGAAAAGTGTAGCTCATTGGCCTGATGCAGTGTCAGTAGGCCATGATGACTGATGAAGGAAGTAGATAAGTCCGAAGGAGCTGCTGTTCCATCCTTCACTTTATTCATGTACTCGAGGGTTTAGTTTCGCTAACATATGGTAGTTGTTCGCATGTTCGTGCCCGCTGCCAGGGCAGGCTGGGAGCTCGGTTGGTCAGGGACGCCAAATATGTAAGCGTCCGCGGCGTTGCTTAAATATAGACTACTTTCTAAAGTTGTGTTGCAAGCTACTTTTCCTGTGGTAGAGATCAATACGTTATAAACTACCTCCGTTTCATGTTCAAAAGTTTTAACGGTAAAATTTTCGCACCTGGCTGCGTTCGCTCTTACGTTTTGCCGTAAATGGTAACTCCAGTCCAGAAAAATGTATGTACATGCTTTACATTGGCTTTGGAATGCATTCTCAATAGTATGTGGATTGTGCAACTTTTGAGCCAAAATTGTGTCCCAAATTTGCTCCCAAAATGGCGTTGTTGTTACTCTCACTGGAAGTACTAAGCGTAAGGAGGTATTAAATTTCCGATATATCTAAGAACAAGATTTTGTAAGTACGTGAGTAAGTACGCTCATTGCTATCATTGTGTGTACGCTAAGAATGTCTTAGGAATGCGCCTTCCTTGCGCCTAAGAGGTCGTAAGTTATCACTTAGATGGTAAAATGTTCAGTAGTCCCTCGCTGTATTGCGCGTCGACTTTCGCGACTCCGCTCTATCGGGGATTTTAAATGCAAGTATGTTCAAATACAGTTAGTGACCGATCTTATGAAATGTTAATGGAAATTCTGAAATGCGTTTCCGATTAGGAACGATTACTTAGGTGGGATTCTAATATTGATTAACATGAGGCATAATCCTATGACATTTCGGACACGGCAGGATGTCGGCTTTCAATTGCCCTTTTTTCAATCTCCTGTAGAAACCCTACTCGACAAAAGATGACTACTTAGGTAGCGTGCATTTTTCACATTGATTTTCGATGGTCTTATAAATTCAAGTATTTTTGTGGAAAATGTGAACAGAATATACTTTTACATTCGTTTGATAAGGAATCACGTCATCTTCATATTCTTTGTTCGACGAAGGTTTTAAAAAAGTTTTTAATTATGAGACCCTTAAGACCGTGAAATTTCCATTCATACAGCCTTGCACCTCTCCGTTTACCACTGCTCCTCATAAAATGTACAACATGGCCACATCCCTTGAAAAATTTTATGGACTCTATATAAAATCTTCTTAAAGTCGTAGAAGAGTATATGATTTTCCTTGCGCGGAACGCATTCACCTTGTAGACTGAAATAATTTAACGCTAATACGACAACTAGTCAGGCTCCAAATTATTCAGGAATTAGAAAACTTTTTAAAACCTTATTATAATTCTTTATCGAGCATTAAATATGAAGATTGAAAGGAAACATATTTTTGTTTGTGGTTTCTATAAAATATATTTGAATTTGCAAGAGCAGTGGAAATCAGTGTGAAACATGCGTGCCACATAAGTTGTCGTTTTTTACCGACATCATTCCGAGTCCAAAATACTATGTGATTATGCCACTAGAAAATCCGTATTAGAAGCTCACTCAAGTAATCCTTCCTAATCGGAAACGCAGTTCAGAATTTCGGCTAACAGTTAATGAGATCGGTCCCTCACTGTATATATCATAGTCCTTTTCGCTGGTCCAAGTATTTCAACGGACAATGGACCTTCCCATCTTTTAGAACAAGCTACTCAATTGGTTTGCCCGCTGAGAGCATGTACGGGACACTGTTGGCTCCAATAGTGTTAAAATGTGTATTATTATGTTGTGTTTACATACTATCTAAAAACTCCCCAGTGATCATCTGCACGTATGCTTGAACGTATTATACAAACATAGAGTTTACTCACCTAATCTCAACGTATCCTACTTAACACCTAAGATAATTTAAAGGGTTTATTCTGTACAACTGTCTAAGAAATGTTTACAGGAATGTGAGAGGGTTTATGAGAGGCTGGAATGTATAAAGTAGCCGTGAAACCATATGCTGCTACTTCACATATTTTTGATTTTCATCCGGGGTTCTGAAACGCAACCCTGCGACCAAGGAGGGATAACTTTATCTCAGTCGCAGCTCACTTTTGTGTCAGAGTTTACAGCTTAGTTTATAGTAAATATTGATACCTCATTTCCTTCTTCTTCTTCTTCTTCTTCTTCTTCTTCTTCTCCCCTTTTTATTATTTTCCCTTCGTCTACCCATCCATTGCAGATACTGTAAGTATTTACTGAGAAATCCTGCTTGCCGCCCAATGTGCAGTAGATAAAATTGACGCCACTCTTTACGGCCATTTGATTTAACTGCCTATGCAATTTTTTGAATTTGAAACAGGACTCCAATTCATGCAAATTGAGTGTTGGAAGATTTACAACAGCCCATTTTTAGACCTAAAGTGCGTGGGGCGGTTAGGATCAGGATGGAAGTCAACATGTCAAGACTGGCGGCCCGTTTACCCTGGACAATCCGCACACTCTGACCGCAGCCGAGGTCATGAGCGCGCGCGGACGACGCGAAACGCGGTGGCCGTCCAACAAAAATCCCGCCTTCGCTGCCCAATCAGCGCGTCGCGCAGTGACCGGTTTTTCCTGACGTCGTCGCTGCTGACTTGGTTCGTCATTCTTGGCGCGTCTGCCTGTCGCGCGGCCTACACGTGTGTGTGAACTTTGCGCTCGCCTACAGCATGACCATGCGACTTTGATTTGAAGAATATATTTAATCGGAAAGCGGAGAAAGAAGCCACTTCTCGACTCCACGGAAAGCATACTTCAAACAAAGGCTTCCAAAACGGCGCTAAAATACAGCAGTCAACGGACCAATGAAGCGTCAAAACGTGCGCACATTAGCCCTCATTGTGTGCACCTTTACGTATCTCCTTCTGGGAGCAGCCATCTTCGACGCCCTGGAGTCGGAAATGGAGGGCCATGAACGGAAACGTCTGCAGGAGCAGGAAAGAGCCTGGCGGGACAAATACAACATCACAAGGGAGGATTTTGAAAAGATAACTCAGCTTGGAATACAGCTTAAACCCTACAAGGCGGGAACCCAGTGGAAGTTCGCCGGTGCCTTCTACTTCGCAACAACTGTTATCACGACAATTGGTACGTCCTACGTCACTGGTGGAATACTAACAGTCTGCTTTTAATTCATGCCCTCTATGGTTGCCTGAGGACGGCAGATCGAATGGGAACAGTCTCTTTTCCGCCTTCTTCCTTTGTTAAGCGTGGAGTCATTAGTTACACATAGAAGTTTTGGGTTTATTGTAAAGACAATGACTAGGCCAACAGGATGAAAAAGTTCTTAAAATCTTGACATAATGCTAGTTTATGATATCATCTTCAGAAGCTCTTTATAGCCATCAGTAGCGCATACCGCTTGTTAGCAAAAAGGCCGCTTAGTAGGCACTATTCGGGTAGGAGGATGACTTTAAAGTGCTGAAAAGGCTCCTTAAATCAATGAGTTCGATAAAATTGAAAATGTATTATGTTAAAAAACGAAAATGGCATATAAAGCCGCACTTTTCAAAGCTTCTCGCAAACTACTCTCGACTTATACTTGGCTCTACAATTTTATCATTCTCAAGGTTATTACTACAGAACCCGGGGCTGGGTACGACTGGCTGACGACAGATATTAAGATAGAAGTGGCCATTCTAGTCGCCCTTATCTTTGTCGGTAATATCATTCAAGCCGACTACTGTCATATTCGGACGAAAAAGCAAAGCCACTAATAGAGATGAGAAGAAGCTTCGAACGACTATTCTTCATTGTTTTGCATCTGTCTTCTCTCGTTCGCTATGACAGATTAGTCATTACTTCAAGATCCACTGTGGTTTACGATATTGCGGCAGAACATTTGACTAGATCGCAGTTGGTAGCCAGGCCCCGTATTACAAGTGGCGGAGGGGGTGGTTTACTGGGGCTATTTTGTTGGATTCCATAATCACATCTGACCTATTTGTCTTCCGTTTTACGTTCGAGGGTAGGGTTAGGGTACCGGTTAATGGTTTCCGATTTTCGGCTTAGGGTTATGCCTTCAGACTTAGGTTTTCGGTTTACGGTTAAGGTTTGAGCGCACGATTAGGTTTCATTATTACGGTTAGGTTTTTCAAGTACAGGTATGTGTAAGAGCTACAGTTACGTTTACGATTTCGGTTAGGGTCAGGGTTGCCGTTAGGCTTGACGGTTAACATTTAAGGTTGAGGTTAGGGTTAGGGTTAAGGTCAGGATTAGGGTTAAGGTCGCCGTCCGCTTCCCCATTCCTGGCTACCAACTGCGATCTAGACGAAAATTTGACTTATTAGAATCTAAAGTCTTGTTCAAACAGTGCAGAATAAGGGAACGTGCATTGCAAAACGTTGTCAGTGTAAGGACATGAACCGTTTTTGATGTTGACCTTGGCCGGTAAAGGTGCACTTCCGAGAGATCTGAGGTGGGGCCTCGGAAAACAGAGTTATACATTCCTAATACAAATTTTATACCCAAAGCGTTGGAACTTAAAGGTTTTTCTATTTATGTAGACAACACCTTCACTTTTAACTAGAGACGGATAAGTATTTCGAAGAGTGGAGTGCAGTAAAACAAACTCACTATGTACTCCACTAAGTTTTTACGAGAAAGCATATATTTGCACTTTTATAAGAAATGGAATAGGAAGTGCAGGAGAATGCAGCATTTCATAATTGTACCTTTGCGGCACTTGGCATCTTTTTCAGTCTCCACGATAATGAAACCAGTTTTGGCGTGTGAATGGAGCTCAGTATAGTATTGACACATGCATATCCATGAAAACTTAATCATTCTGTTTAGTAGCATCGATCTTAAATATCCACGATCACAACATATTTGTCAGACAGTAAACAGGGTTCTTGCCGTAAGCCTACTGGGTGCACATCGATTGCATTACAGGACACACTTCCCCCTTTGTGTTTTGAGATCCAATCTCAAGCCCTACCAGCTGCCGCTTAGCAACTAGTAGTATGAGCGGAATATACGCAGAATATGCTCGATCTCAGCTGACAGGTCAACGACGCCGTGGCCAAATAATTAAGGAATTGGACTCCTAGCCAGCAGAAGTTAGAATCAAGCCTCAAGGATTTGCTGAATCTGCTGATGACGGCTAGCAATTCAGTAATTACTACTTTTGTCTCCCTTTTGTTCATCAGTAATGTTATACTGTCTTCTCACTCAAGTCGTTTCCTTTTTGCCATTTCATTCATTATCTTTTCGGATTTCCTAAGCGGTTGGGTACATCTAGGCAATGATTTTACACTTCTCACTCCGGGTGGACTGTACTTGACCAAGACACACGACCTGTTTCAAAAGACAGTTTTTAAATGGCCAAATATCAGAACTTAGATTGTGTTCTTTGCTTGATTTCCTCTAAAACAGAAATTTAAATAATATGCTCTGCAGAATGCTGTTTACCGTGTGCCTTGCAGCAACAATATTATAAGCTTTTTTGAAAAGGGCTGTGACTTTTGATGAGGAATGCTCTTCCCTCCCATTCCACCAGAATCGCAAGAGTGTTTCATTATGTTCTTTTCATAAAATAAATATCATTTCATAAAGAGTTGGCCGACAGTGTTTTGTGTCCGAAGTTATCAGCATAGATTATTGTGAACTAAATGCTTTAGCCAACACCCACACGACTAGGTAGGAGCTAGAATTTCTGCCATTCAGACACATGACATGTCATATTGGCAGAGAAGGTTTTTATTTTCGAGAAGGCTCAGCACGCACACGTATTTATATGATCGAAGTACGAACAAGGCCTGTGATCGATTGAATATGGGCGTGGCTCGCTCAGTTGTGACTGTTGAAAGGAAATAACTGTAATGTCTCTTATGTCGCGTGAATAGCATACATACGCGAGCGCGTGAAATGCTTAGTGGGTTGAATTTACCTAGACGAAGAAGGTCACAACAGCGACCAGGAAGTACGACCTACAATGGTCAGGCTGGTCGAATGGTTGCTTTTGGCTTGCATGCCGTCAAGGCCAATTCGCATAGCACTGGAACTTAGTGCTTGAGTCCGTGTACAGCTAATCAGTGAGACAGAGATCGTACCGGCCAAATCCGGGGCGACTACAAATGCAGCTGTTTGAGACAGAATGAGAATGAGGTCCACGAATCAAACCTCATTGCTGCAAATAATATCATAATAATTGACAGTAATAATATTCGAGTCCGGCCGGGGTGCCGAATTCGAGTCTAACCTGCTCTTACATTTACGTTTCCAAACTACGTGCAGTATACTTTCAAAATAAAAAAAACTATGTATTCATGTATATTGTAAAGAAGAGACCGTAGAACTGGTGGGAAGCAACAAAAACTTTATCCGCCTGACGTTTCGGATTCTTGCTCAAACCCATCACTAGAGACAGTAACAAATACGGATAATTCGTGCACGGGAAGTTAGGTGCAGTATTCATAGGACGCAGTCGCTAGCCTACTACATGCATAGGGTAGTTAACCGCTCTCCTCTTCATCGACGATTGTTGTCTGCTGGTGCGCTTATTGCTGGATGGCCGGCGTGCAAATTGTTAACTGCTGAAATTTCATCACCCGTGTTGGAGGTTGGCGTGATGATTGGCCGGCCGTCTGGTTCACTGACCTGCGTGTTCCCCGTGTAGCTAATTACTTTGGCCAGACTATGCCTTAGCACCGAATATGGGGTGGAGATGTCGTTGCACTTGTTGATAGACTGGGGTCCCGTAAAACATGACTCAAGCAACTCGCGACTCACACGATTATTCCCCTCTCTCGAGAACTTCAGCTTTCTCGGACGTAAATGTGTGGCCGGGTCTCGTTGAATAGGTCGCGACTTGAGAGTTGAAGTCATTTCTTCGCCCTGATGCCGCGTGCTCGCTGATTCGCGTCCGGACCAGTCTTCCAGTTTCTCCGACATATCCGCTTTGCCCGGAATTGCACCACATCCTATAAACGACTCAAGACGTTTCTTGCCGTGACAGCGAATATTTTGGTCTCATCATCTAACACCCTATGGTTGTCTCCGGTCTGTGTGAAAATCCAGATTCATGTGGTGCGAGAAATCGACTAACAGTCGTGCAGACGTCCTCGATGTACGGAATCACTCGCCAGAATTCGGGGTTGGTACGATTTTGTTGCTCGTCTCGTTTGCACATGCACCGGTTGAAAAAGTTTCCCGGGTAACCATTGTCTCTGAAACCCGTCACAGATATTAAAATTCGACAAACTTGTCTCCCGGTTCAACGCAGTGCGTCTGAGCGCGCCGATACAGCGTCCTTACGCAGCTGCGTTTATGGCTGATTAGGTCGTTACTGTTGAAGTTTGGTTTTTGCGTCATATTTGTCGCTTTTCTGAACACTTTTAGGCCACCACAATCTTTGAGACAGACGAAAACATCAGAGGAGACCAGCTGATTATTTTCTTCTTCCTCCATCGTAAATTGAATGTCCGGGAAGACGGCGTTGAGATGTTCTTGGAATGTCAACACCTGATCCCGTTCGATGACGACGAAGGTATCGTGCAAGTACTAAGCCCATTGATTTGGTCGGTGGTGTTAGAAGATCAGCGACTTTAACCGCTGTAGGACCGCCTCGGCTGCGAATCCCGAAATCGGCGAACACATTGGTGCTCCCTTCACCTGCTCGTAGATTGTTCCGCCGAACGTGAATTATGTTCTGAGACAGAACTGCAGGAGCCGCAGGACATTGGCATGTCCGAAGCGATTGTCCATTATTTCGTATTTGTTTGGAGGGAGGGATTGACAGATCCTGGGGGATAGAAGCAAAGAGTGACGTGACATCAAAAGCCACCATGACCTCATTAAGCTTATTCAGGAATTGTGTTGACCAACAGACCGTGGTGTTCGCTGACTGCTGATTCGGACATGAGACGCCAGGCGAATAAATCTCCTCTTCCAGCGATTGCTTCTAACTCTTATCAACTAGTTCGTGGAACTCGCATATTCACTTATATACCATAGACCTTTTACAAAATCTTACAAAGTATGTGGCTCGTTTTGCATGCTTTATAAGGAACATTAATAAATGAGCAGATAGGATGCCATTCGAACGGCCATCTTTCGGCCCTAAACTCTTAAAGTTGCGAATATTTTAGAACTGGTAAATGTCCTTTTTTAAGCAAATACGTAGACAACGACATCATCTCCAACCAACGAGTACAAAAAGGAATATTTTTATGCATGGTTTCCATAGGATATATCCGAATTTAAAGAGACATTGAAAATAAATGGAAGAGCAACATGCTATCAAACTTGTCATTTATTACAGGGTGTGGCTTTTGCGGGCTACCAGTAAGTAACTCACTCAAATTCTGCATCCGAACATCACTGAAATATCTTGGAATCAGTATTGCAAATCCGCCTAGGTGGTTTTTCTGAAAGTAACGCCATTTTAGAATTTCCGTTAATACTTCACGTGGTTTATCAGATGATGTATGTTCACTGAATGGCTGAACCTACTAAATTGCTAAATAGAGGCAATTGTATGAACAAGTTGCAATCCAAGGCGAGTCAGAATTCTTGCTAGTCATTATATTTTGAATGGTATAGTTTTCTTAAGTAGAAAAATTGTTCTGTCGCGCGCCTTGCCATAAGTTAGAAGAAAGTTTCCGCTGCTGCCAATCCCAAAACGACGAATTAGAAAGCAGTGTCTGGAATTTCAAATCGACAGGTTCCCCTCTCTAGGTATGCTTCGACTCATATTATGGTGAGCGATGTACACACAGGTTGCATAAACAAGGGCCGATAAATTTTGAACACAGACATATAAGTGAGCCTATTGTTGGGGATAAGAGATGCGTAATTATGAAAAGTTTATTGGTATCAAAAGTGAAACGCTGAGCCATGTTTCAGTAATGCGGCGTTCCGCCAAAAGATTTAAGTTAACTCTGACACCCCTGTTCTGGCATAAACCATGCGCATACTTTTTGATTGTCCAGAGTCAGCTATTTAAGGACTAAAATTGCTGCATTTTAAGGTTGTTTGTTGAGAAGGAACATCGTGTTCTCTGGAGACGTGGTAGTTATAGCAACAGAAGCAAGGAAGAAGTGTTCGTTCACGTGCCGTTCAGTACTTACAGTGTCGGCTCTTATATTTTGGAATAACCTTTAGTTGTGGTAAAAATCCCGTTTGAGCAAAAAGGTGCAGCAGATTTGCTAACTCATGAAATGTCAACCAAAAGTTCGAAATGTGTTCTCGTTTCGAAAAGCTAAATTAAGTAGTGTTGTAAAACTAATTATGAAGCAGCGTAAATTTATAATGATCCAGTTACCTCAGCGTGTCGGCCATCGAACAAACTTATTTTCGGCTGCATGCATTATCTATACTCTGCAAAAATGACTACTTAAATAGTATGCAATTTTCTGATTGATTTTCGATGCCCTTAAAAATGCAATTATATTTCATGGAAAACATGCAGAAAAATATTCATCCTTTTGCTTATTCGGTAGAAAATTACGTCTTCTTCCAATTTCATACCCAAAATAAGAGTATAATTCGGTCGTGAAAAGGTTTCTAATTGTGAGATTTTTTAATACCGTTAAATGGTTGTTCATGAAACGTCATGTATCTGTATTTACGAATGTGGCTTGTAAAGTTAACAATATTGCTCAAATTCACTGCTTAATTTTATGAACCTCATATGGTCTCCTCTTAACACCGTAGAGAAATGCATGGCTTTCCCTACACGGAAAATATACAGCTTGTGGTTTTGAAACCCTGAATGCAAGTGTAACAGCAGGTCGGGTTTAAAATTATTCGGGAACTAGAAAAGTTTTTTAAAACTGATTTATGCTCTTCTTTTGGGGATGAAATTGGAAAAAGACGTGATATTCTACCGAATAAGTAAAAAGATGAATATTTTTTGCATGTTTTCCATGAAATATAGTTGCATTTTTAAGGGCATCGAAAATCAATGAGAAAATTGCATACCATTTAAGTAGTCATTGTTGCAGAGTATGGATCTTGCATGCAGCCGAAAATAGGTTCCTTCGAAAGCCGACACCCTGAGGTAACTGGATCATTATAGATTTGTGCTGCTTCATGATCAGTTTTACAACACTACTTAATTTATCTTTTCGAAACGAGAACGCATTTTGAAGTTTTGGTTGACATTTCATGAGTTAACACATCTACCCTACTAATTTGGAATTATTTCAAAAAAGCGAGAGACAGTTAAAAGTACGAACCACAGAGAAAGATATGATTGTAGCGGTACAAATTGTACCTAGCACATAATTCTATCACGATCAATTAAACAAATTATATTGCTGTCCGTACGAAAGTTGATTAACAACGAAAGAAGTTGAACAACTGAACTCGTCGTTATGGAGACATTTTTTCTTTTCTTTTTTCTTTTCCTTCTTTTTTCTGGCAGAGTTTCATTCTTATTCGGACGAATATCGTTTTTGATCCGAAACATCGGTTTTTTCGGAGTTGATTAGTTAAACTCATGACTCAGGCGTGAGTAATTGTTGCGAAGGGATGGTACCCCATGAGACGTTGCGCATGGCCTGTGACTCAAGGTCAAGTATTTAATCCATTATTAGAAGTTGATCAGAGAATAGCTTCAAAAATACATTAATGCCATCACATGAGGCTTTATGGGAGCTAGGATTAATTATGAGATTCAAGCACAAGCCTTTTTCTTCCGTCAATCTCACATCAATTAACTTAACATCTAATTGCGCTTGCAGTACAAAATCGAATAAGCAGAATCAGTTCTGAAAATGTTAAAATTCTAACTCCAGCCATGTCTACTTTGCACTAGGTTACGGTCACTGCACGCCGAAGACGGTTGGTGGCAAGATATTCTGCATGCTCTATGCCCTTCCTGGAATACCCCTCTGCATCGTCATGTTTCAGAGCATCGGCGAGCGTATGAACACCCTCGTAACCTGCCTGCTCCGACGTCTAAAGTCGCTGTTCAAGTGCCAAAATAAGCTCGTCTCCCAGACCCATCTGATTCTCTTTAGTGCCAACATTGGAACCATCGTGTTGACCGTTGGTGCGGCAGTGTTTGCCCAGTACGAGCGATGGCACTACCTGGATGCCTTCTACTACTGCTTCATCACCCTGACTACGATCGGCTTCGGCGACTTCGTGGCCATGCAGCGTGAGGACTCCCTGGTGAAGCAACCGGACTACGTGGCCTTCAGCCTCATCTTCATTCTCTTCGGCCTAACCGTGGTCAGCTCTGCGATGAACCTCCTAGTTCTGCGTTTCTTGACGATGAACACTGACGACCAGCGACGTGATGAACAGGAGGCCGCGGCACAGGCACAGGAGTTTCGTCGTCTTCACGGTGATGTCATACACTCAGTCATTGGTATGACGGGACACATAATTCAGGCAGGCGACGAAGCGAAACTGCAGCAGCACAGAGGTCCAGAAAGGCTGCGAAAATTCCTGCAGAACTCCCCTCCGGTCTACCGCGAGAACTCCAGAGCATTCCTCCAGTCCGAAGAACCCTCAACGTCCCTCCTATCCCGCGCAGGCAGGTCTGTTCAACGAATGTTCAAATGCCTGGGTAGGCAGGGCCGAATACACAGGGTTGGATCTAGAAGGAGACGGAGTGCGGAGTTGGAAACGAAGGTTGCGCGGACAAAAACCATGGAGGAGGAGCGAGTGACCTTCAGTCTTTCCTTCTCCGAATTCACCAACATGGACGCTGATGAGTACTCACCCTGGGTGAGTCGAAATTGCGAACAGAAAAACAGACCGACAAGGCGTTTGTCACAGGAGAACTTGTTGTTTGGAATCACCGGTGAATCCTCTCCCGCCCTGCGAGAGGCCGAGTCCACGTGGATGAGGAATCTGTGCCCCACTAATGGACGTGATCTGGGAGAAGTGTCCTATAAAACACTGGATAAAGTTTTAGGTGAAGATACTACCGCCCAGACCAAATGTAGCAGTACGTCTCATTACCTCCAACACTTTCCATTTCGCCATGTAGAGCCAGCCTACTTCATTGAAGGATGCAAGCTTCATCAGCGAAATCACTGCTACTGTCATAGCCAGGCTTCGAGTGGAGAAGTAATTGTGCAGGAGACCCCCTGTCCCAATTCGACAGCATTCTATAGCTGTCAGAGAGAAAAGGCTAACCTCCATCAACGCAAGAGTCCAGCCATAGCTACTGTCTTCCCAGGCCTCCTCCCAAATTACCCGACTGGATTTGTGACCTCAGTAAACAGGACCGGAGAAATAGGAGCCGGCTTCCTTAACTCGGCGATAGACTATGGCCGCACTGCAATTCCGGTGGGTTCTATCGCGCGGTTATTAATCTTCCGTGCTAGGAGTTTGCCAAATATCCCATCCTTCGCTGCCTTCCCCTGTTCTGTACATAATGACACGCGGAAAGAATTCGGGCTAGAACATCAATATCAAAAATTCTGTAATCTATCAACTTATTCTATATGAATAATAATTTTTTAAGTAAAGGGTTTTCGTTTCTGGGTAGGTACGGAGAAAAGGTTTGTTTAGAGGTAACTGAGAAGACAGCACTTACATACTGCTCAGACGTTTTTGAGACCAAAATACGCGCCATTTAGAATACAGAGGATATATATGGGGATTTGATTGTATACGTGTTTCAACTGCCTTCAACATGTTTGCGTTTCACCTTGCTCAATTTCAGCGTGTGACACAGTTCAACAAATGCCACTTGCAGTCGTTCGGTGCATAATACATGGAGGGGTTTTAGATAGTCACGGATAATGAGCACATCAGTACTGGTTATACGTGGCACCAGCCAGTGACTTTCAGCGGCGAGTGAACCAGGTAATTAAGCGCTGCCCCCAGGAAACCCCTGATACCGTGGGCGATTTGGAATTCGGTCACGCCTTCAATTAAGTCGCTTTCTCTCTGTAACCTGATTGAGTCGAGAAAATTTAGCATTAGTGGTATAATGATAAACATGAGTGCGACGACAGTGGTCATGTCCGGGTGATCTTTTACAAAAAAGCGCCTGAAAGACTAGTGTGATCTTCGATATGAGCAGCGGCGAGGACTAAGTATATGCGCGGGGTAAGAAAATGCCAGCTGTTGTCTAACAAATTCACCAGCATTTTAACACTCCTGCTTTGCTGCCAGACGTATGAATTCCATACATTATTGTTTTGAGTATTTTTACTACCTAACTACACATCGCGCCAACTTTTTTTTAAATTGACCTTCCCTCCTAGTAAATAAATATGTGTGAAGTGTGCAAGACAATGAACCAATGTAGACATCTGAGCAATAATTCCTTTTGAACCAACTGGGAAAAACTCGGTGCGTCAGTGGGATTCGAAACCACGACAGCAAGGGGAAGGTGTTAGTACAGCCAACGTTCTATCCACCTGAGCTACGAGGTCCCACCGGACGACAAGAGTTTAATTACATTGGCTTGAGCGGGTAAACCCGACCCAAATGTAATCAAAATCGCGTCGTCGGGTGAGGCCTTGTAGCTCAGGTGGCTAGAGCGTTGGCCGTTGGCCGTAATAAAACCTTCCCCTTGCTGTCGTGGGTTCGGATAACATTGAGACACTGAGGTTTTCATAGTTGGGTCAAAATGAATTATTTGAAATCTGCCATAACACCTTTGAATTTCAGCAATACCAGCTCCTCGAGGCGGTACAGGCCAGCAAATGTCATCCTGCCGACGAAGGGCCGACCAAAATGTCTGCAGAACAACAACTTTTAAAAGTGCAGTAGGTGGTTCTCCATAGTTTTTCTTACCCCACGCATATACTTACTTCTTTCCTGACCAACCAACCTGCTACAGGTGAAATGAGTTGGGCATCTGAAGGTCTGATCCACAAACTGACAAAACCAGCTAGCAGACTGGAGAGAAGGTGTTTTAATGGAGACGCTTTGGCCAGATAACTCGATGAGCACTTGTTCTACAGTATTTGGCTTTAGATGGCGTGGATCTGATTCTCTAGCTGACCAAAGAGCAGCGGGGCAGGCCGCTTTATGCCGTTGGCACTATCTGGTAACCTGTTTACTGCATTCAGAACTATCAAAGGTACTACATGAGACAGTAGATTGACAGAATAGTCATTGGCTAAAAGCTCAGACACGTGCTTCGGGCCAATTCCGAAAGGGTTTATTATGAAGGATTTTCGGAAAGACTGAAAAGGCTGACATATACTAAAGATAGTGAGAGCGTGTTTCTCTTCTAGAATGTAACTAGGACATTTCGTTTTGCTCTCTGCTGTGAGTGGATAGTTCTTGCAAAACAAGAAATGGACTGCCGACACCAACAGTAATTCATCTGTCTATGCATAGATCCCACGTAAAAAGCAGTAACGCTTTCAGAAACGTCCTACGAGCAGAACCGGATTGCGACTAGCAGCCTGATGGTTAGACCTAACGAGATCCTTTATCACAGTTGGATGAGAGGAGTTCACGCAAAAAAGCGCACTTCCTACACCCGCTCGGTAAGAAACAGCAGGATTTCTAAATGCAAAATGTCATAGCATGTTCATGTTCGAGTGTGAAACATATGTAACTGTAGTGCCAATGGGGTGACTCCTGTTGACTACAGAAGTCCGTTTTTTCGCCGCAGTAAATTCATTCGGTAGAACGTATGCGTAGCATGCAAAGATACTGGTAATTAGGATGGCATATAAGCGTTTTACATCCCAAGATTTTTGTACTATTTGTTTGGCATATATAGAGTAGGTGGGCTAACTCATGAAATCTCAACAGAAATTTCGAAATGCGTTTTCGTTTCGAAAAGATTAATTAAGTAGGGTTGTAAAACTACTCAGCGCACTGTATAATTCTATAATTATTCAGTTACCACCGGCCGCTGGCTTTCGAACAAACGTCTTTCCGGCTGCATCTACAAATCATACTCCGTAAAAAATGACTACTTAATAAGCATGCACTTTTTCCATTGATTTTCGGTGCCTTTAAATATTCCATTATATTTCGTAGAAATAATGCATATGAATATACGTCGTTTTCCAATTTTACACTCGAAGGAAGGGCATAATTCGGTTTTATACAACTTTTCCATTTCTCGAATAATTTTGGACCCGACCTGCCATTACACATGCATTCAGGGTTCCCAAACCACAAGCCGTATAATTTCCTCGTACGGAAAACAATGCATTTCTCTGCGGTATTAAGAGGAGACCATATGGGTTTCATAAAATTAAGCAGTGAATTTAAGCCACATTTTTGGCTTTACATGCCACGTTGGTAAATGCAGAGACGTGACGATTTATGAACGGCTATTTCATGGTATTTAAAAGTCTCACAATTGGAAACTTTTTTAAAACCAATAATATCCCTCATTCGAGTATAAAATTAAAAGAGGACGTAATTTTTTACCTAATGAGCAAAAGAATACTTTTATCAATGTTTTCCATGAAATATTATTGGACTTTTGGGGGCATTGAACTTCATTGAGAAGAATTCCTGCTACTTATGTAGTCATTTTTTTCAGAGTGTAGTTTTGCATTCAGCCGGAAAGAAGTTCGTTTGAAAGCCGACATCCTCAGGTAACTGAATTATTAGAAGATTATGCTGCACGATGATTGGCTTTACAACCCTACTTAATTAATCTTTTCGAAACGAAAACGTATTTCGAAATCTCTGCTGAGAGTTCATGAGTTGGCTCACCTACTGTAAATACAGGTATATTTCACGACGATGTTGCTGTCCAATCGATTATCGATGAAAATGGTGGTGTTCTTGCCAAAGCACTCAAACCAGCTTTTGAAGACAACGTGGGCGTTTATTTTCCTCTCCTGACCACATACTTTTTGTGCGTTCGAATGTTAGTGAAGAAGCCACTATCAACAGCGCTTTTAGCACTGTGCTCAATGCTTACATACTTTTTCAAAAAATGCAGGAACAATTTGTGGGGGCGTATTTTCTGTCAAAACGTCTAACTCGCCTTGAGCGTGCTGCGTACTATAGGGTAATCAATCATAATTGGACGCGAGACAGTACGCCTACACAAGGCGCGTCATGGAGTTTAGCATTAAGACCGCACTCAGTCACATTCGATTATGAATAACGGAGGTAGTATGCATTCGGGGATGATATAATAAAGGGAGAAGTCTCGTCGGGAAATCGAGACATACTCGGGAATTTTCAAGTCGGTTACACCAATGCGTCGTCAGACGAAATGGAGAGTTGGGAGAGGGATAATCGCAGTAAAGAGCAGGGGGGACATTAAGGTTACGTAGGCAACACTGACGTCCATGTGCGGGGGTGAATAGCGTATTTGGATAGGTTCCAGAAGTAAGGAGGAGGTGTTGCGGGCTTCAGTTACGATTCCATCTGTCGGGGAGGTGCGGAATCCGTGGTATTCTTCATGGCCGAACACGGACTAGCAGCTGATCTCTTAGGGTGGTCGCAAGTCAGTGAGCCGTGAACGTAACCCTTCGTAGTGAGCGTCCAGGTCGACATGGCGGTTGATGCTGCTGTTGTTAGAGCGTCATGCTTCGAGAAACTCTTGCGCCTGTTTGGTGCTGGCACCGGTGATCCCGACTGAAGAGGTGATCAAACTCAAAAGCGTTCGCGAACGCGCCAAACAGGGGTTCCGGCACCTATATAAACAGGCCATTCACCCCCCCCACATGGACGTCAGTTCTCGCGAGGCAACCTCGATGTCCCCTCTGATCTTTAGTGGGATTATTCCTCTCACCGCTGTTCATTTTGTCTGACGACGGGTTGGTGTAACCGACTTAAAAAGTCACGAGTACATCTCGATTGTCCCACGATCCTTCTTCTTTTATTACATTCGATTATGTAAAGAATACTAAATGCTTTTGGCTAATGCCGGTAGATTTTGAATGGAAATGTCCCAAAAGCGATATGCTTCTTGTAATTTGACGTCATTACCTATAAACAAGTTCCTTTTAAAGTGGTTATCAGCGGAAAACGCCGCTTATCTTCAACTGTAAACTGCCCTCTCGAAACTGTGCACCCTTCAGGTCTCATTGACTGATAGCAGCAACGGACTTAAAACCGCTACGTCAGGCTTAATAGTACTGTCTGGGTTAGCCTGGATGTCATTGAATATAGGAAAAGTTAAAGAACTCTGCGAAATTTAGGGAAGCAGTTATAAGTGTTGATGCGTACTACAAATATACTCATTTGATGAGAACTCAGTTTGTTGAACTGGAGCTTCAAAAACACTAAGGTTTTCTTCGGACCTGGAATCATTTGATTGTGAGATGAAGATTATTGAATAGGGTTAGATGAAGGCCTACCAACCGAGAAAGGGGGCAGTGAGACGGTACCTTTTGCATATTAATCGTCACTAGCCGTAAACCCCCAAGCACAGATAGTGATGCACCTGGGATCTAGATCCGGACCCAGCAAGGTACTATCGTTTCTCGAATCAGCCGGCTCACAGTCCGTCAACTGCGACTGGGGATGTGCAGTTTGGGCGTTGGTAGGAGAACTAGTTGGATTAGAGTTAGTGGGCGTATGAGAGGAGGAAGTAAGGAGAATGAAGGTCAGGAGTTAGGATTAACCTGGTGCGAGGTGAAAATATGCTCCCCAGGGTAGAAGCGAAACCAGACTGAGGACTTCATACGCCCCGAGGACGGGATTCTGTATTGGGATCGTCTTCGGATCTTCAAACGCAGCAATTCTCGGCCCCAGTTAACTTCAGTGAAGTATGAGTTGAGGAATATAGGGTGAGCAAAGTGAACAAATTAGAATCGGTGAACTACAATGGCTGGCCGATCTCCAAAAATGTTAACTTAAGCCCTGAAATGTGTGTTCAGGTGGGGTAGACATTTGCCTACCGAGCGGCGTAACCTCATTTTGCTGCCAAATAAACATAAGAAATAACCGACAAGGCAACGGGCTCGTGGCCCGCTGGGTAGAGGCGTGGACTTCTAAACCAAGAGGTCGCGAGTTCGAGGCTCGGGTGTTCCACACATCGGGCTTGGGTATGGCTGGCTGACGACGGCTAATAAACCAGAAATGGTCATTCCAGTCTCCCTTGCCTCTGTCGGTAATACCATTCTGCATAACAAATAGCGTTTTATGCATCTTTGCTATGGATTTTATTCGAATATATAAAGCCATTAAGAATCTCTGAGGAGAATTATCATCATTGGAGTAATCAGTTTTGACTGAGAATGGTTGTTCCGGAGGCCCAGCAGGAACCTTATCATCAGATTGTTTTGCATGACAGTCAGTATTACAACCTCGCATGAGTAATTCTTTCCATTTAAGAACACATTTATGACTTTTGTTAACACTGTGAGATAGGCCAGATGGTATAAACTGGTGCGATGTGAGTATGCGCTCCGCCGTGGTAGAAACCTTGGTGGACGCCGTCGTGGAATGAGGACTGACTCCTTTCCGAAAACGGCTTGTTTTATCGGCATCGTGTGTGGTTGGTGGTCTCCCTGGGATTAAATGAAGAATCAGAGCTTAATTTACCACCCTGAGACTTACTGGGCGTGTTAGGTCAGAGTTTGCACACCAAGCTAAAAGTTTTTTGCGATTCAGTCGAAAGACGTAGCGAAGTCACGCATGTACCAGGAAGCTGAGTGCAGAAAAAATTAAATAAAATGGCGATTGCCAAGTAAAGGCTGCACAGTTTCCACACATAAGGCGACTAGTGCGAGTTCACAAGTCCTTCCATCTGCGATAAAGCGCTCAGAGTCAGTTCAGCACACGCATGCGTATGATCTAACAGGGCAACGCTCACGCAACTCACAGGTAAACCGGCTCATGGCAGAACGGCGAAGTGTCCGATTTCATCATCTCAATCGCCAAAGATTTCGAGTTCGAATTTTGGTTCTGTAGGCCTCGGGCGATGTAAGACTTGCTGATGATAGGCGGTTGGGCAGAAATGACCATACCAGTCCCTCCTTGTCGGTCAATCCCTCCATATTTTACTAATTTTAATGCGACTGCATGTGAGGCTCTGTGTTAAACGTCAAGGCACGACGGATTAACACGCCGTGCAACCAAAAACTTTCGCCTGGCGGACCTCATACGTGAGAAATGCATCTGAGCTCGTCGAAAGACAGCTGAAAAAGCATCATATACAAGTAGCGCACCAACCTGCAACCACTTTGCCTACACAGCTTGTAAACCCTAGGGACAAGGTTGGCTCTCTCGATAGAAAAGGTGTTGTCTACAAGATCCCACGTTCCAGTTGTGAAGTCGTCTATTGTGGCCAGACTGGGAAATCTGCCTCAAACCGCATACATGAGCATCAGTTATGGGTGAAGAGACGAGATCATCTATCCCAGGTCGCTATGCACACACTGAAAAATGGGCACAAATTTGCATGGGAGAACACTCGCATTGTTGGCGCCTGCCCAATAAGGAAAGACCGCGAATTCCTGGAGACAATGATGAAGCATGTATCAATCCGCATGTTGATTTAGAAGCCGCACACAAATTTCTCAAGGACAAACGGAAGCGGGCGCAGCCAATGCCGAGGGGATGACGAAAAACAATTGATGCGCATTGCTGCAAGCTTCGGCCACTCATAGAATCACTTGTTCGACAGGGTTAAATAGTTAACTGTTTCTGTACATAACCCGAAAATCTGATGACGAGCTGGGGAACCAATTTCGCATATTTAGCATTAAAGAACATTTTCTTCCCAAATAATCTTACTTATTTTCAATATATATTTATAATGGTAAAGGGACGCTCACAGATCGTTCTTACGGAACTCACTCGTTCCGTTGTGCCTTACGGGCTCTCTCGATGCCATTCCAGCCTGCCTTGTCTTCGTTTGTGAACTACCGGATAATTACTGTGAAAATCGAGAAGTGGGGTGGCGTTCGTTGTCTTTCTGTAAACCGCCGTTCGACGTTCACCCTGTAGGTTTCGTCTGTCAAACGCATCAATTAAGGGCATCTGTTGCTCCTGTTCTACTTCCCTCGTTAATTTTATATTAGAGAAGACCGCGTTGAGAATGTTGTGGAAATGTTGCAGCATTTTGTTGTTTGCGATAACAAACTTGTCATCGCCGTAACGGCGCCTAAATACCAGCTCATGGTGGAAGAACGAAATCTCTTCTAACTCCTGTAGAACCAGTTCTGCCACTAAATGGGAGACCAGTGAACCCATTGGAGTTCCCTTGATTTGCTTATAGGTCCCTCTAGCAAAAGTGAAGTAAGTGTTTTTAAAGTATTTGAACAGCATCACGAGGTGTCCAATTTGAGCGCATTCTGAGTCTCGTTACACATTACTTCAAGTCTCTTGTGCAAAACTTTGGTGGAATGAAGGTGAATCACGACGTCACATCAAAAGGGACTAAGATTTCGTCCGACTGAATCCACCGACGTGAATAACTATGAGAAAGTGAAGGGATGATCGAACTGAGGTAGTAGAATTTCCCCGGCGGAACTTCAGTCTTTGGTACATCCACTTTGCCAAACCATAATTGGGACTGCCCTTGAAGACGCTCTTCAAACAGATCAAAACTCATTGAAGCGAACCGATGTAAAGAGTATACAAGGCCCGTTATCTCTTCGACCAGATTGTACAGAATGACTATTTGAAGGTATTTATAAGTCGTTGCATGCGCGGTCGCCCCCAGGGGACCCGAACATCCCCAGTGTGGCATACTTTGCCATACATCAAGAATGTTTCAGAAGCCACCGAGCACATTTTTGCGGAGCTAGGTGTTGAAACCGAAAGCCACTATGCGCAGCAAGGCCAGGAAGATAAAAGAGCAGTTTAATCCCGAGGAGCAATCTGGGGTAGTGTATCGCATCCCGTGCTAACATTGTCTTTGTAGCTACAAAGGTCAAGCAGGACGCATGCTCGGATGGCGCATACACGAACATAAGCTGGCTGTACGACGAGGCAACACATTATCACAAGAGGCCGCCCACACCTACGACATGCGTCATGAGTTAGACTTCGCAGCCACCAAAAAAGTCGCCCACGCTGGAAGCAAAGCAAGTCGAGAGTTGATATAGGTCTGGGCCTCGGATGTGAAGTCGGGCAGTAGATTTGTCGAACTGGCGCCGGCGTACAGAGCCCTCCGCAGTCACGTCCCGCCTTGCTCTATCGATCGATGATTGGTTGACACACCCTATAATTTCCACCTGTTCTGTTGTTGCTACAATTTCTGATGATGGACTCCTGTACGAATTCGAGAACTCAGAACATTAAGCAGACTGTTCCGATGGCGACCAGCCTTCTTCATTTTATGAATGTACATGCAGTGAGTGACCGATCTCATAAAATGTTGGCCTTACTTAGGTGGGATTGTAATACTGATTAACATGTGGCATAATCCTAGAATATTTCAGATTTTGCAGGATGTCCGCTTTTAGATGCACCTCTTTTCAATCTCCTGTTGAAGCCGTACTCGGTAAAAAAAGTACTACTTAATTAGCGTGCATTTTCCTCATTGATTGTCGATGGTCTTGTAAATTCACACATATTTTATGAAAAACATGGACAAAAATATTTTTCACTCGTTTGATACAGAATCGCGTCAATTTCATATTTTATTCTTGAAGTAGGAGTATAATTATGTTTTAAAAAAGTGTTCTGATTCCCGAATAATTTGGAGCCCGATTGGCCGTTGCATTATCGCCTAGTGATTTCAGTCTATAAGGTGCATGCGTTCCGCGAAAGGAAAATCATATATTCTTCTACGCCTTTAAAAAGAAACATTATTTAGATTGTCTAAGTTCAGCGAATATTGCCATGTTATAATTGAAAAGCCAGATTGGCAAACACGTGTTGTCAGTAACTCTTCATCAGGCCAAAACGGTTACAAAGAAGTTTAAGTTATGCGAATTACATGACTTATAAGTGATTCAGGGACAATTAACATCCAGCGTTCCCACGCCACGTGAACACATACCGGCCTGGCTATGCAAAGGTGAGAAGAAATCTATCTCGAGTTCTATTCTCGCACATCTTGTCGATATGAAACACCGAGTCGATGCCAAAGAAGCCTTTCAGATTGTCTACCGGACAACAGCAAGCTTCTCCAGAGTCCTACGCCAACGGGTGCTAGCTACAGCCGAGGCAGTGGCCATACGGCTAGCCAATCCAGTGCTATGCTGTCAGAAGGCTCTGACACAGGCGCTCTGTCTTCCGTGACCAACGCCGACCCCAACGTCGCCCTATGTTCCCCCTCTCCCTCGCCCCCTTAACCCAATGACCACGACACGCCGACAACGCCATAGCACGCCACGTCATGCGAGTGGCGTGAGAACGATTATTGGCGTGGGAACGATGGATGTTATTTGTCCCGAATCACTTATAAGTCATGTAATTCGCATAACTTAAACTTCTTTGTAACCGTCTTGGCCTGATGAAGAGTTACTGAAAACACGTGTTCGCCAATCTGACTTTTCAAAACATATTTAGTCTATAAAATTTTACAACGGATGCGGACTATGTTGTACATTTCATGAGGAACAGTGGTAAACGAAGAAGTGCGATGCTGTATGAATGGACACTGCACGGTTCCAAAACGTCTCATAGTTAAAAACATCTTAAAACTTAATTATAATCCTTCTTCGAGTATAGAGTGTGAAGTTGACGCGATTCTGTATTAAACGAGTGAAAAAAGAATATGTTTGTCCATGTTTATCATATGTTTGAATTTATAAGACCATCGAAGATCAGTGTGAAAACTGCATGCAACATAAGGGCTAGATCGCAGTTAGTAGCCAGGAATGGGGAAGCGGACGGCAACCTTAACCCTTATCCTAACCTTAACCCTAACCTTGGCCTCAACCCTAAACGTTAACTATAGACCTTATCGGTAACCCTAACCCTAACTGAGAAAGTGAGCGGAACCGCAGTCCCTAGACATAGCCGTTATTGAAAAACCTAACCGTAATACTGAAACCTAATCGTATACTCAAACCCTAACCGTAGCCAGAATACCTAAGCCTGAAGTCATAACCATAACCCGAAAGTCGGAAACCATTAACGGGTACCCTAATCTTAACCTCAAACTTAAAACAGAAGCCAAATGGGTCACATATGATTATGGAACCCCAAAAAATAGTCCCAGTAAACAACCCCTCCCCCGCCACCTTTAATACGGGGCCTGGCTACCAACTGCGACCTGGCCATAAGGGCTAACGCACTTCAGAATTTCGGCCATCATTTCTTGAGATTGTTCACTGACCGTATGTATATGCGAAAAAGACCTGATCTTGGTAACCACGGTTGTATTGCCCAGACGTTTCAAAAGCGGACAAACTGTCGTCTTCGGAGGTGAGTGGCCTGCGGCGTCACACAGTATTTATAGGGGAATGAACGGAAGTCATTATAACACGGTTTTGATTATATGGGCAGTCCTTAATCGGTTTTGGCGGTAATGGCCCACACACGCACAGAGATCGTCTCTGTAGTCGCCGGGGCAGAGCGGGAGGGGGGTGACTGCTGTCAATCTGTCCGTCTCTCGTCGGGGGCGAGGGGGGGGGAGAAACGTGGTCAGAGGGATGTAATCAGGACTGGCAACTAAGGGCGGCAGCTAAGGTGTATGCGATAGCGAGCGATGGCCACCAACGTTCAAATGCCGCCCCACTCCCGACGAGAGACAGGCAGATTGACAGCAGTCATCCCCCCTCCCGCTTTACCCCGGCGACTACAGAGACGATCCCTGTGCGTGTGTGGGCCATTACCACCAAAGCCGATTAGGGACTCCCCGTATAATCAAGACCGTGTTATAATGACTTCCGTTCATCCCCCTATAAATACTGTGTGACGCCGCATGCCACTCACCTCCGAAGACGAAATCTTGTCTGCTTTTGAAACGTCAGGGCAATACAACCATTATTTCCAAGATCGCCTCTTCTCCTCATTTATGTCCGGGGACTCAAATCTTCGTTTCTATTAGAAATACACATATGTACGTGTGTATGTATATGACGATTACATGTCCTCATATTTTATTTTGTTCATCATTCCCCAAAGAAGATGAAAAAGGAAGAATTTCATGTCGAGAAATATATTTGGACGTGGCGATGGTGTCATTTGACGTGGTCTTCTTGTTCACCTCTATTCCGCAGGGTCTAGCTATGAACACCATCGACGGTCTTCATTGAGAAAAATGCGGTGAAACCGACCAACAGCTCAAACGAATGCACGTCATCGAGCTCCTGTAACTGTGTCTTAGAACTTTATTTTACGGTTAACGGCCAGATTTACGAACAAAAATAGGGGACACCGATGGGTTCGCCTCTGTCTGGATTAATTGCCGAAGCGGTTTTGCAGGGGCTCGAGTGGCTGGACTTAAGCTCATAGTCCCTGAAGTTCTGGATCAGATACATGGGCGACACTTTTGTCATCATCAAAAGGAGCGACGTGCAGACTTTCAAGGCACCGTTAAATACACTCTTCCCCACACACAGTTTACCATGGAAGAAGGGGTCAACAATCAGTTTACCTTCCTCGACGTACAAGTGACAAAACTAGCAGACCTGAAGATAAGGACAACGGTCTACCGTAAGGCAACTAACACCGGGCGACTGCCCCACTTCCGAAGTTATCGCAAGTAGGCTAGGCCGCGAGTGAGGCCCTAGCTATCACGACCTTCAGCCGCGGTCCCGAATCGAAAGAGAAGGCGGACGGCAGTGGGGAGGATAATATACTCTGTACAGAATAACTGGAGGAGTTGGCAGCCGGACGAGAGCACGTCCGGCACCTGGTGAGGGGCGTCCCAAGGACACTTATGACTCGGCCTTGAATCTGATTGGTCAGTTGGAGAGCCGAGTGGGCGAATGACAGACAGCCCTGGTACGTACGTGCAGAGGCCGAGCGTTGCGGCGGGCGCCCCGAGTAGGACCAGTACAAGGTAACCCCTCGTTGGTCACAAACGCAATTGTGTCAGAACCCTCTTCTGACGCGTTCAGACACACTGCAGTGGCGACAATGAGACGAATGGGGCGATTAGGTACTCGCGTGCCCTATTTAAATCTAACGTTTACCCAAAGTCCTTTATAAGTGTCTTAGAATGCCCCACGTTAACTGGTCGGACTGAGAAAACCCGAAGCTTTGGTTTGAAATCCTTTATGTGAAGGACCTATCAGAGGCGACGGCAAGAATCCTGAAGGCGTTCGGTAGCGGCGTGGCTCATTATTCAAACTTAGCAATCAGACAGCAAACAACGAGGCCCAAAGACCCGATACCAGTGACAGAACAATCAGCGGTGGTCTACAGCATACCTTGCCAAAACTGTGATGCGAGGTATGATGGTGAAACGGGCAAACGTCCTGGCATAAGATTGCATGAGCACCAGCTTGCGATCGACCGCAAGGACAAGCTATCCCTGGTTTGTCGCCACGTACGACAGAAGAACCACAATTTTGTATTTGAAAAAGCAAGGCTAATCAGCAAAGCCAATGATAAGATTTGTCTTTGGCCAGCACACTTAAAAGAGCCATAGATCTGCATCCCGCCTATCAGACGTTATGCAAAAGGCTCAAGTCAGTACGACAAGGTCATTTGGACAGTCGAACAAAGTTACGCATGGCCGACAGCTAAAGCCAACAGAAAATAAAAGAGAAGCCGGCCGGAGGTCAAGTGACCAGCGCTGGACGCCACCTCACCGTAGGACCCACGAGACTGAGATCAGCTCACACGAACCCCAGCAACAGACCAGTCCATCGTGTGAAGAAAGGGAGGCCAACAAGCATGCTGGCCCACCAACAATTACGACCGCTGAAAAGGGGACAAAGGTGATACGAACCAACCGGCGGTCAATTTCTGAGAGGTCAACACTACTCAGGAACGAACGGACAGGTCATAGTTTGTACCTCGAGCACAGATATAATATGAGACAGGCGCCAAGATTGCAGCAATCAAGGCCAACAGGACCAACCAAGACATGGCCTTGGCCCAGTTCTATGGCCTCCCTAAGGTGACAAAGGAGGGCGCTCCTCTTCGGCCCATCGTATCGCCCAAAAGCACCCCAACGTACGACCTGGCAAAATGGCTGTTTCGATGGCTCAAATTTCTAACCGCCGATTCGGACACTACAGTCTGTTCATCGAAACAATTCATGGAGAAACTTAAAGGGCTAAGTCTCTTACCAGATGAGGTCATGGTATCGTCTGATGTCCCGTTCCTTTTTGCTTCCATTCCTTAGCAGCTTGCAATCGCGAACGCCGAGCTACTCCTACCAAACAAATACGAAAAAATGGACAATCGCTTCGAACATGCCAAAGTCCTGTGGCTCCTGCAGTTCTGTCTCAGAACATAATTCACGCTCGGCGGAACAATCTACGAGCAGGTAAAGGGAGCACCAATGTGTTCGCCGATTTCGGGCTTCGCAGCCGAGGCGGTCCTACAGCGGCTAGAGTCTCTAGTTTTCCAACACCACACATCGAAATTCTGAGCTCAGTACGTGGACAATACTTTTGTCATCATCACACCGGAGCAGGCGCTAACGTTCAAAGAACGTCTCTAAAGCGTCTTCCCGGACATACAAGTTACGGTGGAGGAAGAAGAAAATAATCAACCGATCTTCCCTGATGTCCTCGTCTGTCGCAAAATTGTGCTGACCTAAAGACCAGAGTGTTCAGGAAAGTGACAAATATTACTTAAATACTGAACTTCAACAATAACCGTCTACGTAGCCATTAACGCAGTTGCGTAAGGACGCTGTATTGGCGTGTTGAGACGCACTGCAGTGAACCGGAAGACAAGGTAGCCGAATTCCAATATCTTCGACGGGTTTTTAGAGTAAATGGTTACCCACACAACTTCGTCTACCGGTGCATGCGCAAACGAGATGAGCCACAAAATCGTACCGACCCTAAATTTTGGCGAGCGATTACGTACATGTAGAACGCCTTCGAGGCCACCAGTCGCCTTCTCGCACCAATTGGCGGTGCTGAGGCATTGTCTGGCCAAAGTATTTAGCTGCACAGGGAGCGCGCAAACCGGTGAGCCAGATGGCCAAGCTATCCTCATGCCAACATCCAACACGAGTGATGAGATTTTAGCAGGTAACAATTTGCATGCTATCCGTCCAGCAATTAGTGCCGCAACGGGCAACAATTAGCGATGAGGGCAGAAGAATTTATTATCATAGGTATGCAGTAGCTTATCGACTGCATTCTGTAAATACTGCAGCTTCCTGTGCACGAAACACTCGCTTCTGTCGGATGATGGGTTTGGGCGAGAATCCGAAACGTCAGGCGAATAAAGCGATCGCTTCTACCTTTTATTAACCAACAGACTGCTCTGGTAATGGAGACGAGAGAGTTCCCTAAACTTCACTTCAAATATATTTCGGTCCATTAGCTGGTGACGTCTTCGGTTTCTTCGAGGTATGATAAACACAATGATTATTGGCCATTGCCACTGTCTCTGATTATGGGTTCAAGTGAGAATCCAAAACGTCAAGCGAATAAAGCCCTTGTTCCAGCGATCGCTTCTTCTTCTTCTTCTTCTTCTTCTTCTTCTTTATCTGATCAACAATTAATATTTATGTACAAATACGTGAAGTGGCATTTATTCTAAGGAGAAGATAAACTATGTAGATATGACCAATCATGCCTTTCAGGGCAGAGAGGCCAACAAAAAAGGAAGTCGCATCCATAAAGAAGGTGAACAAGCTCACTCGAAAAAAGCTCATAAACCTCACGGATTCCAAATTTCTGACTCTTTATGATTCCCATATTGCAAGTGCTAACGGTCTTCCAAATGTTCATAAAGCAGACGCACCGTTGAGGATCATAGTGCCACGCCCTTGATCACCTACTTATAGCCTTGCCTAGTGGTTACAGAAACATCTAAATACCTTCCTAATGGATGGCAGCATAGCATCAACAACTCTGCTTTTTTTCAAAGTATCCAAGGCCTCCACAGATGCCCTGATGAATGTATTCTGTCTTTCGACATGTACACTCCATTTTTTGCAATGCCACATCACCTGGCAATTGAGAGGGTAGCTCGACGCCTAGAGGAAACTCCCGGTGGCGAACCAATACAGCACGTTTTGAACATGCTTCGGCTCTGCGTTAAGAATTATGGTCACTTTGATGGCAAGTATTACTTACGGCCCATGGGCACCCCAGTCGGTTCGCCGGTATTGGGATCACTCGCCGAACTAGTCTTACAAAGATTAGAGAAAACCGCTGTTCGAATACTCAGACAAGAATTGTGGCTCAACTACGTAAACGATATCTTCATTGAACGACCGCGCCATACCGTTTACGAAGAAAAAACAGGGGACATCTTCCCTTTTCTCGATGTCACTGTGCAAAAACTGAGTGATGGCATTCTCGCAACCAGCATCCACAGGACAGACGCCCGTACCGAAATCATCCTCCACTACGGGAACAACCATCCTTCAGTCCACAAAAGATGCTGCGTCCGAACTCTTTTTCACCACGCCTTCCTGTACTGTAGCAGCGATTATCTACTCAGGAGAGAACTTGCCCACTAACGGATATCCGACTGGCTTCATGAAAAAAACTGTCTCAGATTTCACAGGCGACCACAAGATCGGAGTTCAAGTGGAGAAGTGACACAGAGGAGATAATAATGCTTGGCCGACGTGAAAGGAATTTTTCGAAGTGATTGTCGCTTGTTCGACATTTGCATCGCTCACAACCTGGTGTCCTCCTTACGCGCAGCATTATTCTAGGCAATGGATCCCACATCCAAAGAATCACAAGCTAATGTCATCTACCGTATCCGGTGCGCCGACGACCGTTGCGTTTATATTGGGCACACGGGTCGACGACTTGGGACTCGCATTACCGAACACAAGCTGGATATCCGCCGACGCGACCCTTTATCTCTCGTGTTTGGGCACGCTCTTGATTGTGACCACCGTTTCAATTCTGACGGTACTGAAGTGGTTGCCATAGATAACATCAAACAGGCATGAGAATTCCTCAAAGCTTTGTACTACAATGCAGACAGCACCAACCGCCATGTTGACCTAGAGGTCCACTACGAGGGTCTCCGATCGCGGTGGACTGACTGGCGCCCACCTAAAGAACAATAACAGCTAATGCCTGCCCGACCATGCATGATCTTGCCGACACGCCATTCCTCCCTCCCCACCCTCTCCCTGCTCCCCAACACGATAAACCACTGGGACACACAACGCCTCTCCTCACCTCCGGCACCCATCAAAACACGATGTAAACCTCTCTCTCGCAAGGTCGTCTGCTTATCTCTCCGTCTGCATCCTCAACTATTAGTGCGACAATCCCACCTCTATTCATTTCGTCTGACGACAGCTGGTGTACCCATCTTCAAAATTTGAGAGTAAAACTTAGTCTCCGACGGGCTTTCTCCTTTTTCGGCCCCGTTGTAATGTGGTTTGTGACCAGGAATATTAAAAGTGGTGGATGGGTGCCCACAGGTCTGGTTAGGGGTGTCGTTCTTTCCAATGCTGTTTTAAGGCTCAGTCCGTAGTCTTCGAAGGCAGTCGCATTGCGGCTGCTAATGTGTGGAGATAAAACGGTACCGCCAAACACAACGGCGACTAGGATGGAATTTCTTGCTCTTAGACGTTGTTAACCAGCTAAGCATTAATCCCTTTCCCGCACAGGAGATTAGGTCGACCGGATGATTTGATGTTCCTGAAGGGTGGGTGAGGTAAAAAAAGTAACTTCCCGGATATTGGCCGTCGCACTGATAGTGAACAATGTTTGACGAAAAGGCGAAAAATGAGGAAAATTCCCTCTTGATATTTGCTTCCGCTAACGAAGCGCACCAAAGTGAAAGTGGAAATATTCGTCAAAATGCCAAAGTTACGCCAAACTTCATCTGATTGTTTGTTAGTGGTAAGATCAGCCTTTGTAGCTCATTCATCAGACTTGAGTTTGCTGCTGATAGCCAGCCAAGACAGACAATTCATGAGCTCTGCTGAGAGAGGAAAACTTATTGGTAGAGCTTTCACAGCTTTTCAAGAATTTTTCGGTACAAATCCTCCTGAGAATGCATAATATTCTCTCATGCTCCTCAACGCCTTGCAGTAATGCAATGAAGACCTAACGGGTAGTGGCCTTGTGGTTGATTTTTCAACCTTCATTGTTGATAACTCCCTGATTCTAGAATCTCATTGACACATCCATATGATTTTTTTGTTCTATGAAGCGTATTCGGGGCCTTGACATCTGTCAATCTTTTCCTTTCAAGCATTGAATGCACTGTTTCATCTCTGGAATGGACCTTTAAAAGACCCTGAGACTCATAAAGTATAACGCACCGCCTCCCACAAAGTCCCACCTTAAGAGCCACACTTATATCAGTCCGCCATTCGAACGTTCACCCGTCGGTTTCGACTATGTCCATCGTGTGTTCCACAGCATAGTGAGAAAAGAGACGGTGACTTGCGCACGAATTAGTTTATGGTGGTAGTAGACTTGCGCGGCGTCTATCGCACTCTGTCCTCCTCTCCCACCTGGGTCTGGGGACATGGCCAAGTCAAGAAGACAGGAGGTGGGAAAGGCCGGAGATGTCTGGGACGGCGAAAGCCCGCACCTAGGCGTACGGCCACATGCCCTGGTCTGAAAAAAATGTGCAACTAGAATGCCTGCCCACCGTGTTTTTTCTGCCGCATTCACCGCGAGACCCTTTTCGGGGGGGCACTGCTGGGCACCATATACACGAGGCCACCTACACATCTGTAGGTTTACACTGAGTGACCTATCTCATGAAATGTTCGCAGAAATTCTGGAATGTGGTTTCGATTAGGAAGGATTACTTGGTCGAGGTTGTAATACTGATTATCTTAGGACATCCTCTTATAACATTTCGGACTCGGCAGGATGTCGGCTTTTAAATGCACTTCTTTTCAATCTCCTGTAGAAAGCGTGTTCGGTAAAAAAAATGACTACTTATGTAGCATGCATTTTTCCCATTGATTTTCGATGGTCTTGGAAATTCAAATATATTTTATAAGAACCATAAACAAAAATATCCTTTCTTTTGGTCAATCAACCGAAAATCACGTCTTCTTTATATTTTATACTCAAGAAAGGAATATAATTAAGTTTTAAAAAAGTTTCCAATTATGAGACTTTTTAAGACCGTGAAATGTCCATTCACATAGCATCGTACCTGGCCGTTTACCCCTGCTCCTCATGAAATGTACAACATGGTCCACATCCATTGCAAAATTTTATGGACCCTGTATGATATCTCTTTGATTGCGTAGAAAAATATGTGATTTTCTTTACGCGGAACGCATGCACCCTGTAGAGTGAAATCACTAAGCGCTAATGCAACGAATGATCAGGCTCCAAATTATTCGGCAATTAGAAAACTTTTTTAAAACTTAATTATATTCCTTCGTTGAGTATAAAATATAAAGAAGACGTGATTTTCTATTGATTGACTAAAAGAAAGGATATTTTTCTTTATGGTTTCTATAAAATATATTTGAATTTCCAAGACCATCGAAAATCAATGGGAAACATGCATGCTACTTAAGTAGTCATTTTTTACCGAGCACGCTTTCTACAGGAGATTGAAAAGAACTACATTTAAAAGCCGACATCCTGCTGAGTCCAAAACGTTATGAGTATGTCCTAAGATCATCAGTATTACAACCGCAACCAAGTAATCCTTCCTAATCGAAAACACATTTAAGAATTTCTGCGAACATTTTATGAGATAGGTAACTTACTGTAGTTTCTGCCGACCGCAGTAGGCACTGGTGAGAACCAAGTGTGGCCGTAGTTGAAGGACGCAGAGTAGGTGCGCCATTCCGTCATGGAGTTGCGAACGACAACCAGAGTGCCTGAATATCTCTTAAGCCTTGGGTGGCTGGCGAATCCTAGCAAATCGGAGATGACAGAACCTGTCTACCTGCATCAATCATACAGACTTTCCGTGCCTATTCAAAAACACAGATCTACGAGCTCCTCCGATGGGATATTTTCTCGTAAATCTCACAAAATCAGGTTTCGTCTTCCAAAGTACACCGTCATGTCATTCTGATTGAAAAAAGTATGCTAGCAGTTCAAATGACCTTTATGTGGATTTGTTTTAGTAACGTGCTCGGTAACGATAGGGTGTAGGACTCCTAATTAACTTGAACTAGCATGTGGATCGCGTCATACGTTGAATGGTGGTAGAGGAGGTTTTGCAGGTGAGGCAACACAGGACGGAGATCAAGAAGACACGGAAAATGGATAAATTTCGCCGAAAGTCCTATCGTACGCTGTCATTTGGGGAAGAAATAGGGCGTGATAATTAAAAAATAAAGAAGTAATAATTTTCAAGAAAAAACAAACTTTGAATAAAGTACCGCTGGTAAGTTTACACTTGATCAGGGAGGGAAGGAAATGTCAAACAAGTGGAACGGTAAATAATACAGTTACACTAGATTTTAGGGTACATTTTTGAGTTGCCATCTACGTGTAGGTCCCACACCCTATCGTTGCCACGTGCTCTTATAGAGCCGGTTGCTCTAATCAATAGAGTTCGCTTTTTTCCAAAGTTAGACGTGATCGCATGCTAAGTTGGCTGTGAAAGGAAGCATTACAGGTACTCAAGACCTCCGTTATTATGAACATCTGTTAATGAGTGGACGACAATGAAGGCTATAAAAGGGAGAGTCAAACACTGACACTCGTGAAACTATTCGGTTCACTTTCAGACGGAAAAAAACTTGCATTCCAAACCGACCAACAAGTAACATAATTCTTAGTTGATTCCTACGTGGCAGTAAGCTGGTCTTTTAGCACCGCTTACCGGGCCACCTTTGCGAATTAGGCCGCAAAATAATTACTTCATTTTTGATCTTTTTAGCTTTATTTTCAATTCCAGTATGAGTTCACTTACATGACACAAAAATGATATACAGATACGTCTTTTCACTCACTCATTTCATAAGAAGTCACAATGTCAAATCTTAACATTACGCGGAAGGAAGTATGTTGTTTTTGAAACTCATGCTTATGCCTGCCTGTTTTGAAATGCAAACTGCGTTTTCATACGCAACTGCTGTTTCCAAACAAACTGTTACGACCTATCTCTGAAAATAATCCATGTGTTATGGCGTGCTTTCAGAGGGCGACCACGAGACGTTTAATGGGTGCGTAATATATACATATTTGCACTGAAGAGATTACCGACTAGCGCGATAGAGACTAAAATTGCCATTTCAGACTGATTCGTCGTCATCAGAAAGCTTGTTGCATATTCTGCACTCCTCGCAGACAGACGCATGGCAACCAACCGACGAGGGGTATTTTAGGTCCCCGAAAACCCGGATCAGGTATGGCTAACTGAGGCCGTTAATAAGCCAGAAGTGGCCATCCAAATCTCCCTTATCATCGTCAGTACGTGGCATCTGTAGAGAGTAATATCAGCTGTGAAAGTGGTTGCGAGGTCTCTACATTGCGGCCCAAGGCACAGTGTGTCGATCATAGCCCGTAACCTGATTCATGAACGTACTCATACCACAGTTTATATAGGCGATTGCCACCGAAAGGGCAACTGGCCCATTGCTCAGTGGTAAAGCGTTGGACTACTTAGCGCTCAATGACCAAATAACCCGAGTCTAGTACCCAAATCATCCAGACCATTTGTTTTATCGATTTGTGCCAATCTAGCACATACATATGTGTGTAAAGTGTACAGGGTGTCGTGGTTGTTGGTGAAGGCAAAGAACACACTTAGTGGACATAAGATGACTTCTAGTTCGTTAATGATTTTGGGTGGCCCCTGCAAGACGATGCCCTGTCAATAGTAACCTGACAAGGATAGAATGCCGGCGAATGCCAAGCCTGGGCAGGTAATGATGCGACACCATATAAGTCTTTTAGAACGGACGTTATAATCCGCTTACCGGTCAAAGCACGGTGACAGTCCTTGAATCGAGGGTTAAATCAGATTGGGTTATTCGCTAAATGTGTCTCCACACCACATAGTCACCACCCTCGAAACACCCCTTACTATCCTCAACGTAAAACTGCTAATTGAGCGACAGTGGTCGCGATGGCGGACCAGATTAACCCCAGCCGATTTGGCTTTCATTTGGAAGAGGTAGTCTAAACATATTCCAGATGATCTTGCTGTCGAAAAGCCGACCGTGGCTTTTGGACGCAGAAGATGCGATCGAAAAACCACAGCAAACAACAACCCCTGCCCTTCCGCAGACCACCAGAGCGGCACCGCACTCACAGCCAGTAACTGGACATCTCTGTTGTCTCGCGAACTAGAAGACTGTATGGTGAACATCGGATTTCTCAAAAAAGTATAATTATTCAAACAAGAACAAATAGGGAATGTGGGTGACGGTTAGACCCTGTGGTGAGGCGGACGTCAGAGAGCAGGACGACGGGACGCCCGGGTCTCCGTTGTCAGGATGTAGGAAGACTGTCCTCTCACCGCAGTGAAGCAACGACTGTCTTACTACACTGAGTTTTCCTCTCCGTGAGAGAAAATTTGCCCCCAAACCTCATCTCCAACATTCTCTTCTACAACAAGCTCTTGCAACGAGAAAAACAAGTCCAACGAGGACTTGCAAGCTCTCCCAGTGTCTGTGCTAAGGACGGACAAACTGATTATCCTTGGTGATATCATTGCACTCGTCGGCATAGCCAACGCAAAGAAGGAGACACGATTGCTGGAACAAAAGATTTTTTCGTTTAACTATTTCGGAGAAACTGGAAGAGTACTCAGGACGCGACAGCAGTGAGGAGGAACGACGCCAACTGTCATGTCGCGGCTCATCTGACGGGACACGACTACATATTCAAGTTTAATGAAACTGAAAGGGCCGCAAACTGCCCGAGTCATGGTTTTCCGGTCCTTAATAAATGAACTGGCGCAACGAACTCCCGTTCCATCTTTTGGTGCTGAGGCCTTGCACAGGTAAAATAGTTAGACACGCGGGGAACGTGTGAATGACCACTATTCCTAGTGTCAGTGTCGGTGAGCCAAATTGCCCAACAGTCCACACAGATGATGAAATCCGGCCGTCAGCAAGTTGACTGGGTGCGATGAGCGCGGGAGTCGATAATTTTGACCGACATTTAGGCAAATATCAACTGCATACTGCAACATCTGGGCAGTCGGGTCATGATGCATCCGGGAGCTGCAACAACTATATCCTACATATACGAAAAACGCGACATCATCGTCCCGAACAGTGCAGGCAGAATCTCCGCCCGCGTCCGACTCCGTCGACTAAACAGGAGTCGGGATCAGAAGCTTTCTTCAGAAATATATATCAGGTTCTCAAAACACTTTGGAGAATGGGCATTAATTTTGCGACCAGCCGATTGCAAGAAAGACGCCAGGAAGTGTCCACCAGTTCATGCTTCAGCTTGCAGAATGTCTTCGACGCAGTTAGTCGAGTTGGACTCCGGATAAACTTCCTCAAAGGCGAATGTTCATGGCGATTCACACAAATGGTCATGCGCCGTAAGTGACCGCGAGTCCATCTCGGAAGAGGGACCGCGTACTGCCACTCAACCTATTCAAACTATTGTCCTTAATGGTGCTGCTAGACTGTTATCGTGAGGGATGGATGAAGACCAAAATATACCACTGAATTTATAGACGGCTGCCTGACATCCGACGCAGGGAGACAACATGAGTTTTGGAGCAAGCTTCTAAAAAGGCCATATCTTCCAGATTCAACAGGAATTCTCACAACAACTTTTAAAAAAGGTAATGTTAGGTGTTGGAAGTGCACATCACCCCAAAGACCGGTTAAAATCTGAAAAGCTACCTGGGATACTGTATCTCATAGCGTGCCAAAACTGTCCTTGTAACTACACAGACCAGACTGGACGCATTTTCAAATCGCGCATACACGAACATAAACTGACTGTGCAACGAGGCGACGTATTATCACAGATGGTTGCCCACGCCTACGAAACCAGTCATGAGTTTCAACCCGCGGCCACCGAAATAGTCGCAGCGGTAGCATGGCTGCTGCCTCCTATAAATACCGGAGCCCCTTGTGCAACAACCACCCGTTTCTGCTCTTTTGTCTCTGATGATGGATTCGAGTAGGAATCCGACACGTCAGGCTAATAAAGCTCTTGTCCCGGCGATCGGGTCTCCTTCTTCAAGACTACTTCCTGGGACTCGGCTCTTAGCTTCTATTGGCAACTCATCGAATCGGTTTATCAATCTGGCGTCGGCGTAAAGAGCTCTGCGCAGTCACCTCCAGTCTTGCGCCATCTGTTGATGATTGGGCCTAGATGCCTTATAACTGCCGCTTGTTCTGTTTCTGCCATTACCTCTGATGATGGATTTCTGTACGAGTCTGAAAGCTCAGGACAATAAACAAAGTGTTCCTGTGCTCTACCATCCATCGTTTTTTCCACTTATGAATACAGATGGTTCAAAAACGATCAGCTACAGATAAGCCATAGGTCCTGCATTCAAAGTATGCTTCAACAAGCTGCATTAAGTCGTCTGGAGTCCCCTGAAAAAATAAGGCTACCTGAATGATCTGCAAGGCAAAGCACGTACTCCACATACCGAAAAGTCCGACCTTGAGCTTTAGTTTATGCAAACGAGCAAAGACTCGCGTCGGTAAGCCGAGAGAATATGAAGTTTGAATACCCACCCAAGAACGTACAGCAGAAATTTACAAAGTTGCGGGATGTCAGCTGGCAGCATATTCTTCTCCGAAAATTTCAAAGAATAGACGAATTCGCCTGCAGTCTAAAACTGCCAGCATATACATAAACCTATTCCTATTAAAGAAACAAAAATTGGCAGAGAAATTCAATTTCCTTTCAGCCCAAAAGACGAGGGTGACATTTTTCGAAGTCAAAGTGCTGTAACGTTATGCTGTAATTCTGTTTTCGGTACTGAATATTCATCGGTCCCCACGATTTATGAAGAATGTAGACGGCCACCAGGGATCAGTATATACCCTTGCAGATGGGCCATGCAACTCCAGAAATTCGGTGAAATACATACTTTGCCTTTTAGCGAACAAAGTTGTTTGGATTGCGGGCAATAAATCTATTCCGCGTTTAGTTATGAAACCGAACTTGACTTTAGCGTCAATATCGCTAACTGTGAAAAGGTAGTCTAGGTGCTGCTTCCATTTAGACCAATTTCCAGCAATTTGGGTGAAATTAAATGTCTGTACGACCAGACTCTATGGACACCAATAAGTACTTAATTAGTCTTCTCCATTTGCCTCTTTATTTTGGCAATAGAGACTACATCAGTAAGATTTCACATTTAAGCGCACAAAGTAGGAAGGTTCCTCCAGAAATTTCTGTATGTCACGGGTATTACCGGCAACCTAGCGCTAAGGTCTAGGCGATTATACTTACTTCCTGTGAAAGTCAGAACTGAAGCTTGAACAAATGAAAGGTATTCCCGTGAAATTTGACGGAAGACAAAATTTAATGTTGGAAGGGTCCATGTTGACGGGGAATTTATAATTCATATTGACTCAACTGTGAGACACTCGGCGCCTCGGTGGGATTCGAATCAACGCAGTAAGGGGAAGGCTTTAGTACAGCAAACGTTCTAACCACCTGAGATACGAGGCCCCGCCGGACCACACGATTTTAATCACATTTCGGTCAAGTTACCCGTCCAGCCTACTGCAACTTATGGAATCCACCAAATCTGATACAGTAAGTTGACTGCCCCGGCAGGATTTACAAGTATTTCACCTGGAATCCGCCAGACGACTACCAGGCCCGCGTAATACATACATGTTATGGCAGAATTTTAACGATTCATACTGACCCAAAACATCTATAAAATTTATAAATCAGAGTTGAGGTTTTCTGAGAGTTTTGCTCTTTTTCCACACAGTCTACAATGGCATGCACATGGGCCACCTATTTTTTCGAACAGTCCTGATCTCAAGAAACACGCACTGTGAGCACATTAGATTAATCATCTTTTAGTCTTGTTCAAAATAAATTTTACTTGGCCCAACTATTTTCCCTTCTTGGGTGGCGGGCACTGGTCCGCTGCGCTGAATTCACTCATCGAAACCCCTGCCCAACACTACCTACATAATCTGTTCGGTCGCAAGGCTTTCATTCTGACGCCAGGTGAGTAATGCAAAAACAACGCGCCCAACAGAATGCCTGAGAGAAGGGCTCGCCCGCTGCCGAACGGTCAGTTACCCGTCACAACCAGGTTTCCTGGATCACGAAATATCGAATATGGGGTTTATGCGAAGACCATTCCATCATGGCTTAGTCAGCTTACGGATGGCCTTACGCATACATGATACTTAATAGCTTGTGTTTATCTAAGAGTACGTTCGAAACACCAAGTCACTCCAGATGCTTGTCATTTCAACTGTGTTTAATTTGGAATTGTCTGCTCGACCGTCATAAAACCAACATAGACAAAGATTGTTGACAATTTGATGAAATACATTAAACTTCAGCAGACACACAGTAAATACAATGACACTCGGCAGTTATATGGTATCAGCTGCGCTTTTTTGCCAACTTATTGAAATACTATAAACTGTGTATCAGGAAAGCATACAGTCATTTGTTTATCTTGATTGGTAGCAAAGGCATAAAAAATCTTGATCGAATGAAGTCTCCGCGTAAACAGAAGAATTATTCAAAACTTTTGCCAAAGTAAAAGCAGACAAGAGGCTAATTATTCCGGTGCACCGCCGTCATTTTTCATTCGTTTTCATTAATGATTTCGCTTAAGGGCTGATAACAGCGTCGCCTCCAAATAATTTATAAGTTGTGGGTCTAATTTTTAAGCGATATTTGATACAGTTATCCATGTGAATATGAATACGGGTAGTCGACTTGTAGGAAAGCGTACGCCGACGCAGCGGGAGGAGAGAAAAAAAATCGATCAGCATGAGGCCGGCCAACACAGCTTGCCACTTTAAATTAAATTTCTGATCAATTAGGTGCAGTTTACGCTTTGACAATGAAGAGCCGACCCAGCTCTTTGAAACGTCAGCAGTTAAATAAACCTGTTCCGGAGAGCCAATTTTCTACTTCTAATCATCTTCCCGGATCTCTAAACTTTTCCAATCTGAAGCTTACGCTCACTCTAATAAATCTAGAACCCTAGCTGAGCTGGTTGTATTCACTTTTCAAATTTTTGAAATAATTTTTTCCTATTCCCAAACTTGTCTCAGTGAATATGTGAACACCTCAACAGTTCCACCGGCTTATTTTTTATCTTTGTAATCGTAGTATTTCATGCGGACCCACCAGACGTCTAATATTTCTTTCCGTGGATTATTTGAATTTGCGCAGTTAAGTAACATATTCTACCTGAGGTTGCATATCTTAGAATTGCCAGATGTACTAAACCACTACATTTGCCTTTCAGGCTTGTTTCTCTTCAAGCTTAGCATAACTGAAGGTCAGAACAGAGCCATACGGGAAGACTTACTTCTTTTTTGTTCGTTCATTGACCAGTTTTGCTTGCCTAACTAGCAGCTTCTTCGTACAGGGGCGGTGGTGATGGTGGTAATCCCAGTAGGGTCTCATGGGAATTATTTAAGGCCCTCGGTAACTCAGCCCAAAAAACAGCTCAGAGATCAGCTTTTTCTTTGTCTGAACTGACGCACGTGAATCCTCGATGCTCGATGCTGTCTGGTTTCCCTGGACGCGAATGCCGTGCTCGTGATCGAGCACTTTAGTTACACGGATGCTTGCGGCAAGAATGAGAGCAGTCTAGACAACTTCTGGCGGTCTGTAAATAATTCCAGTGTAGACAACGTATCACAGGGTTGTGCTCATATCCTAGTTCCTCTTAGTGGACCTAGTGCCTAGCTAAATTGCATGCCTTTTACAAACCTAAAGATGCTGTCCAGTAGGGAGTGCAGATGCAAATTAGGGAACTTAGTCGATTTGTCGGGGGTTGACGGTTGTGATCAGCTGGAATAGAGTCTATGTAGCGGGAAGCGTGTCTGTCTTAAACTACGAACTCCTAATACAAATAGGTAG
>CACRXP010000134.1:940298-962256 GCA_902702965.1 Spirometra erinaceieuropaei | reverse complement strand
TCACGCATTGGACAAAGGGCGCCATAATAAGGAGTGCTGTGCACAGGACCTCTCAGTCCCTGAAGATGGGTAGACGAGTAAACTACCCGAAACGTCGGATCTCAAATAAACCCCTCCCGGTGAACGCCCACTCTTCTTTTAAATGTTATTTTCTTGTATAGAAGATGTGTCTACGTAATTTTTGTAGACAAAATGTCCGTGCGTTTGAACTAAAACGATGCTGCGATGTATTCGGACGAAAGTAATTTATTCCGGAAAGTTTTACTAATCAGACCCTGCCGTATTTGAAAACTGATTTTTTGTCCTACACTTACCATGGGAGTCAACTTGCTAACACAGGTCATTTTTAGAAGACCAGACATTTTATCGACTTTTAGAAGTCATTTTAGCAGACCTGTGCGATTTCGTCCCATAAAATGCAGTAATAACGCACATACTATCAATGGATTGAAACTGTTTCGCAAATTGTAAAAGTCTATGTTTTGCCACAAATGCGACTACCGCCGAATAATCGTTTTCAATTTAGGACGTACGGAACGTTACTTTTCGTGCGACCTAGCTTTTGTCCATAGTTAATTTAGAAATGGAACGGACAAAACATCAACATTTTCAGCGACATATCAGTAATTATACGGCCACCGTGCAAAAAATACAATGTATGCGTACATGCGTCAGCTGGATGCAGTATTAAAGCACTCGTTAAATATTTGGCTTATCAGAGAAGGTTTTCTTATTGATCGGAATCATTTTCATTGTTGACTTTCGTTGTGGACGTTATTTTTTCGACGATGAGTTTGCATGTTTGAGTGAGTTTTTAAATGTGATCTAAATGATCATTTGCATGAAAAAGCACACCCAAATAATGGATAATTCGATAAATGTCTCAAAAAGTGTCCTGTCTCAAAACTTTTAACATCCGCGCAATTCAGAACTATGGAACTCATGGATTGTTCGGTGATATTTCATGGCCGATCTGGAACTCAGTGAAATTTATAGTAAAGGAAAAGTATAGGCCAACTTCATGTAAGAAAAGATCTCTTTATTTATAAAAAGTGATGTGTTTACGACTGTACCTGTCAATTCTATTTAAATTTATTAGTCACTGCCCCGCCTGGCTACACGTGTTCTTATAAAAACTTTTATTTTCATGACGTTTCTATCAGCGAAATCAAACAAAGGGATGTTTACATGTTTGAACCACATCTTGACCAATGCAAGAGCGTAGAAAATAAGGCGAATTCTCGGGAAACTATTTTGGAATCTACATGCAGGATAAAGGATGTTAGCAGACTCCATACCTGAAATTACGCTAATTCTTTATGTATGCTTAAATGTAAAATTCAGTAAAAGATGATTTTCAGAGGTTATTCTGTTTTTACTGTCATATTTACTAAGTTATTTATATGGACAGGATTCCGGTTCATTGAAAGCTAAGGTTTACTCATTTGCAACCATTTTCAACCTTTTAGTGATTTTCCACTTTTCGACAAAGGTTTGGTATTTCTAAACAGCGTAACATAAGGTTTAAAATTTTTCTCATCTTTTTATTTCTCCCAAAGTTTTTAATTATTATTGTGTCACGCGATGGCGTCGGTTTGCGCGTAATTAACAATCATTAGTAAATTTCGGCAGCTTTGATGAATGAGATAAGTTATAGAGACACCTCCAATTCTTTTGTTTCCTTTAACTCCACTAAGGTCACTATGGATTAGGGACTTCAAGACCTTTGACCAAGGTCAATCCTTACGGAAATGGCCGTTGGCACTAGCAAAAACCTAGCAAGTAGGGTTACACATCAGACCTCCGGGTATGTATTTACTTGATTTCACTTGACCTGGCACATTTTTTGAGAGTGAAGATGCAAGTTCCGGTCTTCCCCGAGGCCGAACCATTTTTTATAGGACACATGAGCGAAGCCTTAATCATGCCACTAATAAAGCGTACTTTTTGTGCGCGCCTAGCAAATTTTGACACATGCCAAAGTAACCATTTTCAAGTGACTGCACTAAAAAGACAAAAGAAGAAAGTGCGACGGTCTGATCAAGAAGTTGGTTTGTCTGACTTTTTGGATTCGCATTCAAACGGACAACCAAAACACTCACTGGTAAAGACGACGGGGACGGATGGAATGCAGTAGTTATAGGTCGCAATTTCCGTGACATCGCGTGTCTGGTATAATTAACAACCGTCACGTTCCCCACTGGGCACAGAATGAGGTGCCTTGACCGCTTTCCAGTCCGTACCTGAATCGTTCATTGCCGTAAATTCATCATTGGGGATGATTCGTAAAGTTATAATCTGTTGGAAGTTTGGCGCGCTGTTTGGTCGCCCACGCTCTCCTCGCAGTGTCTCAGCACAGAATACGTAAGGTGGAGGCCACATCGCGCCGGGTGATCGGCTGAGGACCGGAGAGTCAGGACTTACGCGGCTGGCGCCGTAGGCGGTTTTCACGTCATGCGAAAATGCAAACGTATTCAAACTTGAAGATGTGGCCATTCAAGTTGAATGATTCGCGACCTGACAGTCAGCATGATTCCTCTTAACTACTGCTGCCGCATGTTGGGCGTTTGTGTGATGATTAATTTTCCGGATTTCTGCAGTTCAGTAACTTTGTCTGCAACTGCAACAGGTCCGGTAGAGGACACCGGACAATTCCAGCAGTAGCAGTGGGTCTTTTGGTCTCATTACTTGACGCCTCGTAGTTTGGTTCTGATCTTTTTGCATCCATTATGATCTCCAGTGAGGAAAACAAGAGCTGCTTATTATAGTAAGCGTATAATGGCATAGTAACGGCCTCCTATAAATAGGACACTCCTTGTGGCTATATTGCCCCTACCAGAGACTGCTTTTGATGGTGAAATCGAGTGAGAATTCAAAGCCTCTGGCCAATCATGCTCTTGTTCGAGCGATCGCATCATCCTCCTCTGAACTGTAGCTTGGAACTCGCTTCTTCGCTTCTGTCGTTTGGAAAAATAATTTCATGTTCGTTTTTACGCAGCCCAACACTTGGAAAAAGAGAAACCAAGTTTCGAACTCATTTACGCTTCATCATTATGTGGTCATCATCAGAAGGGACACTGAAATGAAAGACGATATTTGCACTTTTCGCAGGCACTTGGAAGAAGGTGAGGACTTTTCGGTGAGGGGCTATGCCGTGTGGGAAGTGCAAGTCGGTATACTTGTCTGGAGCACATGATGATTGATCCGACCGACGCGGAATAGACACCCACTCCCAATCAATGGCCTTCGGAAGCTATGCTCTGTCTAGCAGCCATAGCCTTGTAAATGTTCTTGACTGCCAGGTTAGACCAAATGAAAGTATCCGATGTACTTGCGAGCCTCTGCACTGGGCAACAGCCTCTCCCAATTGCCGAACACGTAGCAGCGGTAGAGAGAAATGACGCCAAGTCTAAGGTCGTGGCCCATTCGACGGAACCCGGCCACGCATTCAGCTCCGATGAGGCCAAAATTCTCGCGAGAGGGGATAATCTCGTAAGCCGTGAGTTGCTTGAGTCATGGTTTACGGGACCTCAGTCTATCAACAAGTGCAACGACTTCCCCACTCCATATTCCGTGCTGAGGCATAGGCTGGCCAAGGCAACTGACCACTCGAGGAGCGCGCAAGCCGGTGAGCCAAATGGCCGAGCAATCATGACGCCAGCATCCAACCCGGGTGATGCCGGCCATCAAGCAAGTATCGCACCAGCGGGCAGCCATCCTTGATGAAGGGGAGCGCGGTTATTTGCTATAGGTATGCAGTAACATAGCAACTGCATGCTATAAATACTGCAACTTCCTGTGCACGAATCACACGAATCTCTCGCTGGTGCGTCAACTGCTTGATGGTCGGCAGGCAAATTGTTAATCGTCGCCCATGTTGGATGCTGACATGATGACTGTTCGGTCACCTGGCTCACCGGCCTGTGGGCTTCGTCGAGAGGCTAATTACTTTGGCGGACTAAGACTCGGCCGCACATTCAAGTTCGATGAGGCCCAAATTCTCGCGAGAGTTGATAATCGCGTTAGCCGCGAATCTTTTGACTCATTGTTCACGGGACCCCAGCCTATTAACAAGTGCAGTGATATCCCCACCTAGTGTTCTGTGCTAGGACTTCATCTAAACTGAGTCATCAACCACTCAGTGAGCGCGCAGGCCGGTGAGCCAGAAGGCCGAACAATCACCACGCCAACATCCGATATGGGTGATTAAATTTCAGCAAATGTAAACTTGCGTGTCGGCCATCAAGCAATTAACGCACCAGCCGGCAATAATCCTCGGTTAAGGGAGGAAAAGTTAATTATCCTAGGTATGCAGTAGCATGGCGAATGCATTCTATAAATACCGCAACTTCCTGTTCACCAATCACCCGTTACTGCCATTGTCTCTGGTAATGGGTTCGAGCCTGTATCCGAAGCTTCTGGTGAACAAAGTTCTTCTTCCAGCGATAACTTCTACTTCTTATGAAAACACTTGTGTTAGTTCCCTGGCATATCTAGTAATTCGTCCTACCTCCCAACCAGTTCGACTAGAACTACGCGTGTCCTCACACACTGACATCTAATTCTCACAGACGTCCATTACTGTTCATTTGTCAAATTTCCTACCAGTCATTTGGTAGACATCAGGTATAATCACTGAAACTATCATAAACAGATGTTTAAGGCTGGCGCAAAATTTCTTGATTGCAAGAAACGCGGCAATACTGTGCAGCATATCCTCCCCGGCAAAGTACGTGCTGGTTTAGTACGTGAATATTAATTTTAGTACTTTTTACTATCAAGACGGAAACATTGAAGCGAGCTTCCATGGAAAGCGGAGTGTCCTTCAGGCTGACAGGTAAAAAAGGCACTGAGCAGGCCTTCGGTTTTCTTATTCGTCCCCTTTTATTTTAACAGATTTGCAGACCAAGTAAATGAAGGGAGTCTTTGATGTCGTCCGTTCTGCTAAATACGAAATGTACTCCGTTCGCAGTGTGACGGTTTGCTTTATTTTCATGCACCTGGAGGGGTGTTTAAGGTCTAATTAAGAAAACATATAGAATGCAGTGTTGCATATTTTTTATCAGAAATTTCTAGATGCCGACTTTCTAACATGAGGATCCGTGAGGCCGGATTTGCTGTCCGGCCTGTGTGGCACATCAGCCAAACTAATAGGTCCTCACTTGGCAACCGAAATAGCCTTCGTAAGCAAAGAAATTTTTATTTTGCTCGAGAGTAAAAATGAGTTACATTGCTGAATCTGCGTTGTTTCGGGTGGATTAGCCGCGTGCGCAGATGAATAAGCATAAGGAAAAGCGGGCACTCAGGGCGACTCGGCCAAAAACAAACAATGTCTGTAGTTGCAGTTATTGGAAAACAGGCGTTATTTGGTTTTTGCGCCAAAAAAGTACTAAAAGAAAACACACGTTTTCAACGGATTTGATATCACCAAAGTTGAAATATGTTATCCACTAAATCTGGGCCCAGATTTTTGACAAATACGATTCTCCGGTCACTTGTTACCTAAAGCCTAATTTTTTCGCTAACTTGGACACATTCTAACACTTTCTTTATTGACATTAAGTTAATTAATGAAGGAAGTGTTCATTAGAGCAAAATTTATTTCTGTCTCACAGACATCATAGCTTATGCCTACATATGCGGATTGTACTTCTACTCGTCAAGGACATGTTTTTATTATGCTGCCTTCCTTACATATACGTGTGCTAAAAACAAATTCCAACCACGTCTTCAATGTCTACGGGCATTTAAAAGGAAGATTATGAAATTGACGGACGCTGACGTTGGAGTAGATGGGAAAGGATGATTTATGCCGGGAAATGAACAGCACTTGCGGAAGGGATTGAGAGAACGCAAATTTCGTCATGTATTTGTTTTGCTACTCAAAAATGTGTGGGGACCGATCAAGGAATGTTTAAGATGCGAATTAGCGGAGTGCAAACATGCGGAAAACAATCAATATAGGTTATTAACTATGGTGAGTGACCGATGTCAAGAAATGTTAGCCAAACTTCTGAAATGCGTTTACGACTAAGAAAGATTACTTAGGTGGGATTCTGAAACATATTATTTTGCGGCATAATCCTATAGTATTTCTAACTCGGTGGGATGTCTGATTTTGAATGTACTACTCACTTTTTAATTTCCTGAGAAATTTTGTGCGAAGTAGGAGTAGATCAGTATATTCAAGGTCTATAGGCACAGACCGAGAATTTTATACATGAATATTTGGGCCAAAGTCCATCAGCCACAGCGGGTAACCGCGTAATATTCATTAACTGCCTACAGGCAGCTAGTAGTATAATCTAGGGTAAGGTGACACCATACTAACAGCACAGGTACTAGCCAAAAGCCCATACACGCGTGTTTCGCCGATGTTTTGCCGCTGCATGGCGCAGCTGCGAGGGGTTCGGCTCGTCAGTGGGTCCCCCAGCATTCCCCGTGTGTTTTCTGGTAGATACTCCAATTTAGAAATTGTCACTTTTTAATTTCCNGGAAATTAAAAAGTGACAATTTCTAAATTGGAGTATCTACCAGAAAACACACGGGGAATGCTGGGGGACCCACTGACGAGCCGAACCCCTCGCAGCTGCGCCATGCAGCGGCAAAACATCGGCGAAACACGCGTGTATGGGCTTTTGGCTAGTACCTGTGCTGTTAGTATGGTGTCACCTTACCCTAGATGAATGTACTACTTTTTAATCTTCTGTAGAAACCCTACTCGGTAAAAAATGGCTACTTATATAGCGTGCATTTTTCACATTTATTTCTGATGGTCTTGTAAATTAAAATATACTTTCTAAAAACATGAAGAAAATATGATTATTTCCTTCGTTTGGTAAAGAAATACATCGTCTAAATATTGTACGCTCGAACGGGGAGTATAACTAGGTTTTAAAAAAGTCCTTTGATTCTCGAATAATTTATAACCTGATTAGCCATTGCATTAACGTCTAGTTATTTCAGTCTACAAGGTGCGCGCGTTCCGCGTATGGAAAATCATATATTCTCCTATGTCCTTGAAAAGAAACCATACTGAGTTCACAAAATTTTGCAATGCATTCGGACTATGTTGTACATTTCATGAGGAGTAGTGGTAAACGGAGAGGTACGACGCTATATCAATTGACATTGCAGAGTCTTAAAAGATCTCATAATTAGAAACCTTTTTAAAACCTAATACACCTCTTCTTCGAGTATAAAATATGAAGTCGATGTGCTTATCTATCAGATGAGTGAAGGAAAGAGTATCTTTGTCCATGTTTTCTGTAGAATATATTTGGATTTATAAGACCACCGAAAAGCAGTGTGCGAAATCCATGCTACCTAAGAGGTCACTTTTTACCGAGAACGGCTTCTAAAGGAGATTGAAAAGTGGTACATTCGAAAGCAGACATCCTGCCGAGTTCGAAGCAATAAAGGATTATGCCGCAGAATAATGTTTTAGAACCCCACCAAGGTAATCCTTCCTAGTTGGAAACGCATGTCACAATTTCGACTAGCATTTCTGGAGATCGGTCACTCACTGTAAACCAGCAAGGAATGGGTAAGATGGTGTGCGGCAGGAAAAATTAAATTCAACCATGTTCATTTACGTAACCAACAACTAAAGCCTTACTACTTCTTTTATCACAAATGTATTCTTTTTCTTCGGGCTAATCAAACATATAATCCTAAAAGAACAGACTTGACGGACATAAATATTCGGTCGCTGCCAGCACCTGGAATCCACAATGATCAAAATGTGTCTGGAAAATTACACTTACTGTCAACTTTGTGATGTGGTTTTTGCCACACACAAGTATAACACCTTTGAAGCCTATTGTAAAGGCTTAACTTACTACTTCCAACGAGTGAAGTTGATAAAAGTAAGCAAATGCCTACCAAACCTCAACTCAATTTTACTAAGACGAATTCGTCGTGAAATGTAGTGGTGGCCACCGTTTCTTTCGATCAGGTTCGCTATTTGTCCACGTAATAATTGATGACTCGCAAATGAGGTTTAACATTTCCGGCCAAAAGTGGAATGTAAGACCTGACTGCACTATAGAAGTAACCGTTCAGCCTTATCCCTTGACGTTCTTCGGGAGTTCCCATAAACAGTCCGGACTTTGGCCACTTCAGACTGACTGTTGTGATCTCTCATAGGCTCAGGTCACTGTGCAGGGCGACGACGTGAGGAATTGCATGTCCTTGTCCAGAATATTCAGCAAAAGAAGGTGTTAGACTGATACAAGCGAAGACGCGATTTCCAGGAACTAGTTGATCAGAAGAAGCAGCGATCGCTAGAACAAGGGCTTTATTCGCCTGGCGTTTCGGATTCCTACTTGAACCCATCATCAGAAACAGTGGCAGAAAAGGGTGACTCGTGCACAGGAAGTTGCAGTATTTATAGGATGCAGTCGCTATACTACCGCATACCTATAGCAATTAACCACGCTCCACTTTACCAGGGATTTTTGCTCGCTGGTGCGCTAATTGCTTGATGGCCGGCATGCTAGTTGTTACTTGCTGAAATCTCATCAATCGTGTTGGATGCTGGCGTGATGAGGCATAGGCTGGCCAACGTAATTGACCACTCGGGGAGCGCGCTAGCCGGTGATCCAGATGGCCGAGCAATCATCACGCCAGCATCCAACGCGGTTGATGAGATTTCAGCAATTAACACCTGCCATGTCAGCCAACAAGCAATTAGCGCACCAGCGGGCAACAGTCCCTGGTAAAGTGGAGCACGGTTAATTGCTATAGGTGTGCGGTAGTATTGCGACTGCATCCTATAAATACTGCAACTTCCTGTGCACGAGTAACCCTTTTCTGCCACTGTCTCTGATGATGGGTTCAAGTGGGAATCCGAAACGTCAGGCGATCGCTTTTTCTTCTGATCAAGGTGTTAGACTTTTTAAAACAATGTACATTGCATTATGTCACCTGTTTAATGGAAAACCCCGAACTTCGGAAGGAAACGACCTCCTCACAAAAGCTGGCATGTCTGCGTTCACCATAATTCTATAGTGTTTGCAAAACGACCATCGTTAAGACGAAGACACAATCAGATACTTAATTAGTATTTCCTAGGTGACGAATAATTTTCACTGAATTTGGGCATATCGCCAGCAACCAGTTTTCGTGGGAGCTGGAAACCACAGTCGCCTGCGAATAGCTGACATGCGAATATATCTGAGATCCCTCTAAAAACGCCTATAACGGCAATAGTATGGTTTGTGGGCGGGGTTACTTACTCCTGGGAGAATTTATGTTGCAAAGAATTGCTGAACATCTAAGGTCTTAGTGGTATCACACATCTTTTCACTCCATATTATCATTAATTAAAGGGGACATTGTTTTAACTGATAACTTATAATACTGAATGAATTTAATGCTCCTCCGTGGATATTGTCAAAAAGGCATTGCATTGTTCCACTTTTGCCTGATGACTACCGCCAGGTCTGGGTATGTCTTTCGCTGGCACGTACGAATAAATATTGCCAGTTATGCTCTTTTAGCAAGATTACTCCCCGGAGTGGGCGATTCCGGCCACAAACTATACCCCTGTTCATATAGATGCCGTCTTTGGTGCTTAAATGTCAAATCTGTCTCAAACTACCATCCTAATGTGCATTAATATTAAATTCTGCATTTACATCAATGCTGATATTAGTCGTTCTATTTAAAAAGTTAACTTATTAAAAAGTAAATCAAATTAATTGGTAAATAATCTAGATATAGTCCACAAAAATAAAGAAACTAGGGAATACTGAGTCGCGAAAACGCGGCGTTAACTGTATTGCTATTCATTTAGTCAAGGGTAAGTGTAACGTCGCGTATCAAATTGAAGGTGCATTAAAATGGGTAATTATGAAAATTCATGGCAGCTTAAAAATATCATCAACTGGATAGCTGATCATTTGCTCCTAACACGCTCGTAATACCATGCATTCTAGTAAGCCCTCTGTTAATAGGCACGAAAATAATTTCAGCGCAATTTAGGTTGGACAGATTGGAATAAACATAGTTGCGGCGCGGGGGGTGGGAAGGTTGACTGTTTAAAAAATAGGCCTTGATCGCTAATAGACCTGAAGCTCATTCGAGCGCAAACACTTTGCCGGTATTGCCTGCTCAGTTGGATTTTGGCCGATTAGTTTTCAAAAGGCGTTACCTGCGCAGTGTGTTCCTTATCGGAGTTTTTGCGACATTCGACCCCGATCAACGAGTTCTCATTGCGTAAAAAGTACTCTTATAGAATGCAGGCCGGTAACATAGGCACTCTTAAAAAAATAAATACGTTTTTTTCGGCTAGTGCCACACCACAAAATGGCAATACAAGAGCCTCCGGCGAATAAAGGCTGCCTTTCTTCCGTCTTTTCCTAATTATTCTCGGAGGTAATATTTGCAAATAGTCCTTTTAAGTAGACATAATGGCATAAATGTCGCTTCTCTGACACATGCAGCTCATTTGTGAATTGTTGTGGCTCGTCACACCCGTTTATAGACATTGGTCTGTCTCAAATACTTCGCCAGACGATGACCTTAATGGTTCTGAAAGTACTTCCTGAGGGGTCAAGCGACTCTCCCTCTTCTTTCAAAGTTGACGATACGCAAACATTTATGGACTACTTTATAACGCTGCGGGATAAAGGAGGCCGGGTGTAGATCCCGGGTACTTCTTACATATGTGTTTGCACCCTATGTTTTCTATTGCGATAAAACAGGTTGAATTTCACAATACAAAGTACCACGGTCCCATCATATTTCTGTGCGAATGTCTCACTTCTCAAATTCCCTGATGACCGATCTTCCCATATACTGACGCGCAACTTCTCGACTTTCTCGGGCCCCTTGAGCTGACATTCACAGTCCGGTGTGGTGCCATTGACACCAGTGCGTTAGGCGCCCAGCCTATGAGGTTTGTTCTGAGAATGCATATGGCTCTATTCCATGCCATCTTCATTCCAAAAACATTATAGTCTGGCTCCTTAGAATGCGATTTCTGCAAGCGTGCAGATTATTTCAGTTTTTATACTAGGTTTTTTTCAGTCAGAGAGTTGGAAGTCCGTTCGTTTTCTCAATAACTGTGCGGAGACCGGTCACATGTGGTCATGTAGCCCCACCTGAAGTAAGCAAACCCCAGCCACCCGTGATACGGGACCGGTGGTAATAGGGGTTTTTACAGGTGGGCCGGCGAACGCACAGGCGACGAGATAAAGTAGTTGTATGCAAAAGGAAAGCCATTGGGAATGCGCGGTTGTGTTTTAAGTGTTTGAGGAATAGTTGGCTTAACTCCAAACGCTAACCCGTTGCCCTAACCTTAACCATGGTCCCCTAACCCTAATCCATACTACATATCCCTAACCCCAACACGACAGTATTGTGTCCTTCAGGTGGGCTACATAACCACATTTTACTCGGAGATCTAAGACTTCACGCTAAATCCTAACCCGTTTTTTGCTTCACACGGATGATCGCCTGGCTACCGTCCATGTGCTCAGTATTCTGCTAATATTGATTTTGATAACCTTGCCGAAAATGCAGCTGTTTGCCAACTTTGTAGAGGGCACTTGGATCATGTCTCAGGGTCGTCGTTGGAAAACGGTGTTCTACTTAATAGCCAGCCACTTATTTAACATATCTTCCAAACGAGCCCATCTCTCCCTTTACGATCATATTCTTCTGTCCAATCTCTGATTTTCCATCTATATCAGACCCCTATTCATGACGATTAGTTTAGTTCCTTCAAGCCAAATGCCTAATCTAATGATTTGTGGATATCAGCATTCAGCCTCTTATCTTTTATTGTTCCACTGTAATTTTTATTCCTATATTAGTTGTAAGAGTGGTCCTTCGCATACTCCCCAATGCTTGATGATACTGCTCCTCCTTTTACTATGGCCTAGTCGCTGCAAAGTCATACCGCATGGTGTAGGTAGTCGTAGAAGCAGACATTTTTACGATCTTTGATGAAAGTTCGGATGCGTTTTGAGAGTAAAACTACGAAAACGAGACGAAACAGACATTTCATAATTTTTGGCATAAACTTGTCTTTCTCAGAACTCATGTGTTTATATACAAACAATCACGCTTAATCTAAATCAGTGTGATTTTTCATAGTTTGCCTCCCCTGATTTTCGCGTAAGCAAATCTTTCAGTTACAAAGGACATTTAACATAGGCATTTCACACAGTCTATTAATGCTTTTCCACGGTAATGCCCTCAAATTTGACGTCTTTCTAGACGTTCTTTACGGTTGGAAGACGATATTTTCTCTTTCAACGAACAGCAGCAGGTGCGGGCATTCAAAGAACCTTTTTATGCTGCATTTCCGGATATAAAGTTGACGATGGAGGAGGAAGAGAATAACGAGGTAGTTATTTCAGATATCCCCGTCTGTTGCAAACATTGCGGTGACCTAAAAACAAATGTGTTCAAGCAAATGACAAACACGACTTAAGTACTGAGACTTAACGGTAGCCACAAACGTAGTCGCGTAAGGGGGCTATACCGACGTGTCGAGGCGTTTTGCAGTGGCTGCCGAATTACAATCTCATTAACGGGAGATTCAAGCGAATGGTTACACGCTCAAATACCTCAGCTGGTGAATGCGCAAACGAGACTTACGACGAAATCGTACCTACCCCGAATTTTGGCGAGCGCTCTAAACACGTAAAGAAAGTCTCGGAAGCTGGTAATCGCTTACTCGTACCACTCGGAGATGGAGTTGCACACAGACCAGAAGCAACTATCAGGCGCCAGATCATGATGCTCAAAGGCTCACTGCTACGGCAAGAAACATCTAATAGTTGACCGGATCTGGTCCAGATGTGAACTAGGCGAACTCATGGACGAGGCTAGAGATTACTCCGGACGCGAAGAGCCGAACATGCAGCGACAGTGAAGGAGAATGAAGTTTGCTCACAAGCCCCTGCTTATTCGACGGGATCCTGGCACGCCTTCAAGTTTCATGGGGACGAAATCCTCACAAGGAGGGACGACTGATGGTTCGCGAGCTGCCTAAGTCATGTGTATCCGGTCTCCAGTTGATCAACAACCGCGACACCTACCCGCTCCCGTATTCTTTGCTGAAAATTTGCCTGGGCCGAGTAACTGGCCATGCGGGGGGAGCGCGGGCGACCGATAGTTCCACTGAGTGCAAGTTAGACCTAGAGTAATTTTCCCGACATGAAACAGCAAAGATGGTTACATTTCAGCGGTTAGCGACTCGGATGCGGACTGACGAGCAATCATCGCATAAATTACAATCTCCAGCAACGAATCCAGAAACTGCTAATTATAGTAGGCGTGTGGCTACGTCGCAACTTCGTTTTATAAATACTGTAATCCCTGCTACTCCATCACGTTTATCTGTGACTGTCTCTGCTGATGGGTTCGAGCGAGAATCCGAAATGTCAGACCAATCAATTCCTTGTCCCATCGACTGCATGTTCTTGTCATGAACGCTCACTTATTGATAATTAAATGGTCCTTAAAGATGTTAGCTCGAAAGGCTAATTGATCGTCCTTGTGGTCTACAGATCATAGTTCAAGACAAAATGTGTTTTCTGTGTTACATCTTGCAGTCGCGCCTGATGGGTGAACAACGCTGCGACTCTTGGTGTGTTTATATGCTTCGCAGAAGTTAGGGAAGATTGAAAATAAATTCAGCAGCACCTATTGGCCTCACAGCCCTCTGTTTCAAGAAGCCCAGTCGTTATGTTTATATTTCAATATTTTGATTTATGAGCGATGATTCGGCAAAAACAGTAGATGGTTAAAGCCAGATTAAATGCCTAAGGAATCCAATCTGTGCTTAAAGATAAAATAAATGCAGCCCTGTCTCATTAACCGCATCAATTTAGGTACTCACTTTTAAAGGCCAAAAACGTCCGCAAATTTGAATCATGACTTAATAGGAAATAATAATGCTTTAAAATGTACTTGACCACAGCGACGGGTGGCATTTAAAAGTTCCGAAATCAAAGATGAAAGGCCGGGATCTGTCTGACAACACTTATTTCTCTTAGGGACTGAGTTTGGCGCCGAGACGGACCAAGAGGCGTTGTACGTCTACACACCAGGCCGCTGCGAATTCCCATTCCTTCAAATTAGTGACGAGGCCTATTAAACATCGACCCAGCTCTCTGAGCCGTGACCGCACGAGATATTCATCCGCCGGCTTTGCGCGCCGAATGCGAGAGGGGCATTTTACGGGCGACTCCGCGCAACCTTCGTCGCCAGAGAACCGACTCGCATGAAATCGTGAACTTCAATAGGTTTAGGTGGGGAGGGCGTTGCATCATTGAGGATCAAAGGAAGCGCACTTTGCGGTAATTTTAGCCTAGGAATATGTATAACAGCTATCCCGTCTGGGGCCGAGACTACTCTACACAGCGATCTACGCTGCCGATGCGCCAGCACAAAAGGGGATTCACACTGCTTCACGAAACGCGTTTATGGGGCAGAGCAGAGCAGAAGCTGGCCCATAATCACCGCCAATGCGTGCGTATCGCGCGTCTTAGACGCAGGCCCTCACACCGCCTCAGCCACCACGCCTGATCTCACCACCCGCTATTTGACTGGTGGGTAAGGATCGGGTTAAGGCCCTCAAACATCTATGGTATGCAAACAATACCTTCTTATTGAAGTGGATTGAGGTCCGACACGATTAATTCGGCTTGGTATTTCATCGTACAAGTTTGGGTCGTCTGTTGTAGAGGGTCTGGTGCATTATCTACAAGGACCTCAGCTCAGAGAGTTGAGAAGCGATCGTTGTAACCATTCCTCTATGCATACATAGGCCCCGCCCGTAAAATCCCTATTATTACATTTTTCGTAAGACAGGCACCTTTGGATGGTCGTGTGTGTGTTTGGGGGCCTTCTCCCGATCGTTTCCGACTGGTGTTTCCCGGGGGGAAGAGATAGAGAGTGACTTCGAACCTGAGAATCCAGTCCCACGGCAAATCAGGGCATTCTGACGCACCGGGACCCATCCCAACACATTAAGAGTCGTGGCCTAGAGAGCCACCAGCTGATGATGCAACTCTCTCCTCCTTAGGGCTGAGAATCAGGATACAATGGTTTCTACTCGATCCAGGCTCTCCGGCCCCCTCGCTGATGTGAGCCCCCAGAGGCAAGTTGGTGGGGGAGGGGAAAGTGCAGTGGATGCTGCGAACGCCTGTCTCCATACAAACGAATTCATCTGCAAGTCACCAGTGCTGTGCACAGTTCTCTACGAATGCGGCGGTCATCATGATTTGCGAAATTCAGGTTGTCGAAATCAAAATAGAGGACACAGCACACAAGACAGACAGGGTTCATCCCAACCGTTATTAGTATTTACCATCGGTCTCAACGACCGCCACCGTGTGCTTAACAGCAGAATGAGGGTAAGGGCACTGGCTTGTGCATGGATTGGTACACTTGCACGGCATGTACCATACTTTACTCCCCCCCCCGCCCCCCACACTAGCCCGGTGCCAATATATAGTCAATAGAACCGGAGACGGGAAAGGATGCAGGCGGTTGGCACGGCGGAAACCCGCACCTAGGCGTACCACCACATTTCCTGGTCCACAAAAAATGTCTGGCCAGAAGTTTCAACAGTAATAAAAAAGGGGGGGGTGGCAGGACCCCCAATTGGCGCGGTCTGAGCCCGCAGCTGGGCCTGTCACCGTACCCCGAGTGCTGGTATTCTTTATGGAAGAGGGCATTGCAGATAACACCTGCCAGACTCCGAGTGGACGGTGGAAACGCTCAGAAAGAGCGTTGGATGAGGAATGGCAAGCGGGCGTACGTATGCGATTGCATCCAAGGAGGTCAGTGAGGGCCTTAAAGTCTACCGTAGATGGGTCAACTCATGCAATGTCAACCGAAATTTCAAAATGCGTTCTCGTTTCGGAAAGATGAATTAAGTGAGGTTGTAAAACTAATCAGCCTGCTACATAATTCTATAACGGTCCAGTTACCTCAGGATGTCGGCTTTCGAATGAACTTATTTTCTAATGCAGGGAAGAACTGCATTCTGCAAAAAATGACTACTTAAGTAGCATGCAATTTTCTCATTGATGTTCGATGCCCTCAATCATTGTATTATATTTCATGGAAGAACAAAAATATTCACTTTTACTCATTCGGTTGAAAATTACCTCTTCTTTCAATTTTATGCTTAAGGGAAGAGTATAATTCGGTTTTAAAAAACTTTTTAATTCTCGAATACTTTTGAACCCGACCTGCTGTTATACTTACATTCAGGGTTTCAAAACTACAAGCCGTATATTTTCCGTGTACGGGAAACCATATATTTCTCTACGGAGTTAAGAGGAAACTATCTCCGGTTCATAAAATTAAGCATTGGATTTGAAGAATTTTATTAACTTTACAAATCACATTGGTAAATGCAGATACACGACGTCATATTAATGGTCATTTCACGGTATTAAAATATCTCACAATTAGAAACTCTTTAAAACGGAATCATACCATTTATTCGAGCATAAATAAAAAAATGAATATTTGTATGCATTTTTTCCATGAAATATAATTGAACTGTTAAGGGCATCGAAAATCAATGGAAAAATTGTATGCTACACAAGTAGTCATTTTTCGCAGAATGTCGTTCTTGCATGCAGTCGAATATACGTTCGTTCGAAAGAAGGCATTCTGACGTAACTGAATCATCATAGAATTATGCCGGACGGTAATTAATTTTGCAACCATGATTAATTAATCTTTTCGAAACGAGAACACATTTCGAAATTTCGTTTGACATTTCATAAGTTAGCCCACCTACTGCATAGTCAAATTGCTGGCCTCGGTTGTTGGTAATAGTTGTGGGGACACCATAATGGGAAATGCGGTGTTCCAAAAAGGCACGAGCCACAGTATGTGAAGTGATGTTTGGAATCAGATTCGCGATGGGCCATCGCATAAATCGGTCAGTTACAGTGAGAAAGTAATTGCCACCAGGGGAGTTTGGCAAAGGACCCACAAGATCTACGTGTGCATGAGAATAGCATGCATGGGTTGCAAGGAAGGTCCCTTTGGAGCCTTATTGTGACGTCCGATGACAACGGAATGCGTATACGCGGTGTCCTTGGGACAAGAGCGAGGGGACGCCAAAAGCGGATTTGGAGGCGGTAGTGAAAACGCCAAATTGGCTCAGTCGTTCCAAAATGAGACGTAGATCCTGATGCTTACAGGAACTTGCAACCAGACGATCAACGACATAAACAAAAACGAAGGGAAAGTCACAGAAGGCTTCGTCAATGAAATGTTGAAAATTTTGGACAGAGTTACTAGCCCAACAGGCATCCTGAAGAACTCGAACGGTCCGAATGGAGACGAAATCGCCGTTTTTGGGATGTCTTCTGCATCAACGGGGATTTAGTGGAGGGCTTTTGCTAGAATAATGCTGGGCTAAAGGAAAAGTCATGGAGGTGGGGAATTGAGTATCTGTCAGGGACAGTGCAGTTGTTTAATCGCCGGTAATCGCCACATGGACGCCAGTCCGTAAGAGAAGTTTCGCAAAAAATATGGTTTCAGTTGAACGATTAGAATGCAAGGAGGTCATCGGCTCAAAAAGTTTATGGGACCTTGTCGAAAATGTGAAACAGGCGACATGGGGAGGTGGACCGAGTACGTTCGTCGCCGTTACTGAGCAGTAGGTGAGCTTTCCGCCGAGGATTTCTCGTAACGATATGGGAATTGACAGGGATGGACAATTAAGGCATAGTCGAACTGTCAGTTGTGGTGGTACCAAAATGAACCATAGGGCGTGGACGGGTCGGATTCTGCAATGGGAGACCTCTGTCACCGAGTAACACGATAGACGAGACAGTGAAAACTCGAAGATGCGAAACTTCTAGACGTTTCGTGACATTCTCGATTGTAGGCGCAGTTGGCGCAGCTACGATACGACTATCAATATTTTCTGTGATAGGAGGCTGCTAGTACTCAAGGATGCAGTCAGCAGTTTCTGCGAGCTTCTGGACAGTCGAAGAAGGAATGTTTGACGCAAGGATAGCAGAGGAGGTCAGCCGTTCGAGGGTAGATTGCGTGAACTTGCCGACATCCAAATTTTGCTCGTCCGCCAGCCGCTCTAAACGCCTAAGAAGCTGTGTAAGCTTCCTGACACCAAGATCCTCCTCGACAATCACACGCTGCAGAGGTTGATAAGGAAATGCCGGAGATAGAAGCCTCGTTTAGGGCCGTATATGGGGCTTCTGTGGACGAACAGTCTATAATGTCGCGAAGGTCCGTGACGATATCCATTTGCAGTGCTGCCGCAGCGTAGTGAAATCTCGTATCCTCTCTTGTAATCCGGCTAAGGCCGAAGCGGGATTCTAAAGCGCGCAGCCACAAAGTTACACGGATGGAAGGTCAAGTGTGTAAATAGCTGTTATCGGCTGGCTGGTAAAATCGCTGGACATGTTTAATCGGCTTCGGTCAGAGGTCAGATAATTGAGGTAGATGGCTGGCGCGTTGAGACTGAGAGTGAAGGGTTGCACTGGTATTTTTTAAAAAGGTGAGGCCATGAGGATAGCAAATATGGTCTGACTAAAATAATCGACAACGTCATAGAGAAGGACCCAGCTAAACTGTCAGTAGACTGTGTCTCACTCCATGCGTGATTTATGGTAAAGAGAGTTTTATGGGTGGGGTAGCACGCTAGATAGCAAGCTGACAAAATTAAATAAAACACAAAAATTGCCTGTATTTAAGCCGAAAGTCTTATCCTACGCAATTGTACGACAACGGGAATGAAGGTAGCAATTAAACAATAAACAAAAAGTAAATTTCACAAAATGACGGATTTAGAGTTAAGGTGTGAGGTCGTGGAAAGTGAACGTTGTTGGCAGTGTAATTTCTGCAACAGCCTGCAAATGTATGACAAGATAAAACCCCGTATGAAACGATCCACCGTCCACTGACAGCTAAGTGGGGTCCTTCTCTATACCGTCGCCAAATAGATTGATCAATTAAAAGTAGGCTGGGGATGAGTCCCACTGGGAATAGTTAAGAACAGAAATGAAACGGAAGGCGCCATGAACGATATGGAGTCGCCAATGTGGAAAATAAATAAGAAAATTAGTATACACGGATGTATACGCGAGTAAAATTAGGTGAAACAAAGCCACCACGGCAGTATACAGCCTGACGATATATGGCTATTGAAGGCTGTGTCAAAGACTCTGCCAATAGAAGCGAACAGGGAGTTCCAGAAAGCAGTTCAGAAGAAGGAGGTGCGATGGCTGGAACGAGAAGTTCATTGGTCCGACGTATTGGATTCTACTTCGCACCCATCATCAGAGGCAGTCGCGGATAAGGCTGGTGAAGGCACAAAGACTGCAGTATTTATAGTGCGTAATTGGTGTGGGGCGACATGGGTAGCATAATGAATAACTCTCGCGATCCCCGCTGGGGGTCGTAATGGAAGTGATGATGGCTCGTCAGTCCGGGTCCGAGTCGTTAATTACCGCAGTTGCATCATGCGTGTTGGATTTTGGCGTGATGACTGCTCGGTCATTTAGCCCGCTGTCATCGGGATTTTTGCTCCCACACGCCCTCTCCACGTGGATGATTCCACCGATCAGGGAATGTCCTTGCACCAAATATGATACTGGGAGGTCATTGCGCTTCTTGATGGATTGCGGACCTGCGAACCATGATTCGGGAATCTCACGGCTCATGCGGTTCAGCACTTACAGGCATTTCGAACTCTTGAAAATTGAAAATATAGCCGGGCTCCGTAGAATGAGCCTCCACTAGGGGCTAGCATCTCCCCGCCCCACTGCTGCTGCGTGTTCAGCCATCCGCGAGACATCGTCGCTTCAAATACGACACCCAGTGGTGATCGCGTGGGCTGTTAATTATTATGTCCACGTGGTCCCACGGTAACTACGTGCTATAAATACGGTAGTCTTTGTGCCTCCACTTCCTTTAACTGCAACTGTCTCTTATGATGCGTTCGAGTGAGAATGTTAAACGTCAGGCCAATAAACTTCTTGCTCTGTCAAAGACTTTGTTGGTCCTATTTATTCGAACTAAGACAAAACGCTTCTTCGTGTCCTTACAACGCCTCGATCGTTTATGTTGCTGACAAACAAGAAAAAATCAAAATACTTATGTAACTCTATGCAGAATTGGTAAATGCGTGGTGCCAAGTCTCTCTTACTCCGTCCCCAGTTGTCGGAATTTTCGACATTTATCCACGTAAATCGGCCTTGGAAACCCATTGACGTATTACCTGAGGGTTTATCATCAGATTATAAAAAGATGTTTCGTGAAATGCATCAATCATACCGGATCCAGAAGGCTCTAATATGTAGAATGAAAGTCTTATGCACAGGTACCTAACTTCTCCTAGCGAGCCTTCGATGATGTAATATGCAGTTGCCTTTAAAAAGTCGTGTTTGGAATGTAAGAGAAGATAAATGGCTCTCAAAGATATCGATGTCTTGTCATAAAACTCACTTCGGACTTTGCTCCTTCATAGTGCATGAAATTATTTTAAAACGGTGTCTTGTTTAAATATCTAATCCAGCATCTAAGATGCAGATGCACAGAGGAAATATCTCGGCTGGGGTACTTCCTGTCGACACATGAACTAACAACTTTTAAATACCATCCCCAACAGACTCCACGGACTAGTTACTTGAGTCGCTGTTATAAGTCCACCTTATCCGATCGTTTCGAAGACGCCTGTGATTCGGCTGGAGCAGAAGGCATCGTGGAACCAGAATAAAACGACGTTTTTACAGACAACGCTTATGATGAATCTGCAGTCACCTTCAACCAGCTGGCTCAAAACATGACATTCATAAAAGGCAGAATGCCAAAGTGGATCACGGAAAGGATCACAGTTGCGCGCGTGGTCAGCAAACTTTCGGATCAAGCCATCTTTTTGTTTATATTCACTTTTGTTCCCCCTGGCTCCCTCTATCAGCTATAAGGATTTTGCTGCATTGTGTTTTATTCCTTGTTGGCCTAAATTCCATGAGCGTGTTTGAACGGACCCGTGTCTTGGTATCTGTGACACACTCTTAATGGTGCCGACCGCCTGTGCGATTTAGTGTTCCACGCCTTTCCAGCATGCAACGAAGGGAGTTATTTGAATATCAGTTATATATTGGCAGATTCACCGATTTCTCAAAACTGCCCCACCACTAATGCAACAGCCGATGATCGTGCACAACTGCGTCCCATTGTGAGGATGTGAGACATTTGCTGTTGAAAAAATGCTACCCAGTTCGTACTACCCGCTGAGGACGAAAAATAGTTAGATGAGTAGTATGGGCTTGCGTCGACTGTAATTTCATTACGCTTCAAAGTCAAGTGTTTTTCACCTTGGGGGATGTTGAATTATGCGCGCATTGCACATACTCTGTGGGAATTAATATTCGCGCTCAGGTGTTGCCGCCAGGTTTGAGTCAGTCCAAAATGTTCCCCTACCTGATCATATACACAAAATTGTAGCCTTCCAGACCCCTGTGATGAGACGCATGCAAGAGCTGTTCAATGTGCAACGAGCCATTCCACTGTGCCCGAGATAGCTGAAGTCGCGCCTAATGAAATATTATTCTGACAAAACAGCAACGCACTAGGTTTACCCGCAAATGGACAGCTCGCATGTCAGTCAAACGTTAGAACATTGGTTAGGCCTGCCGGACGACAGGCAACCAACCCGCTCTTGATGACTGACTGCAAACAGAACAGGCGTATGACAACCCAGCAGACCCAGATGGCGGCTATTCCGAGGCAGCTCTTACACCTGCGTACTACAACACATGCAGGCACGTTTAGTGACGAAAAAAATCAATGACTTGGGTCAAAACACACCTCTGGAAGTAAACCATCATCTAGGCACTTATTTTGGTCTCTAATGTCTAAATCGATAAGTTTTCGTAACATTGAATAGGCATTCATTTTCCAGGACCAAAGGACGGATTTTTCGCCGTCGTCGTCTTCT
>CACRXP010000134.1:911330-940167 GCA_902702965.1 Spirometra erinaceieuropaei | reverse complement strand
ACCACCACCACCATCACCACCACCACCATGATAATAATAATAATAATAAAGAGCAGAGACAGTGTCCTCATAATTCGTTATTAAGGTTATCCTCTTCACATTCTTCATGTGGGTAATTACCCATAGCTGCCAGGCGTTGGCATTTCGCTTGCCAGAACGATCCCATCTAAAAATAACTAAAGAAATGTGTCTGCGTATTAGGAATTATGTTCAGCACACGTCATGCTCTTTCGACCGGAAATGTTTTCCTACAGCGGCGTATGGGACATGACCTACGTCCAGACGTGAATAACGGTAGGATTAATGTATCGACTTTTTTCCGAGGATTCCTCTCTCAATGGCCGCGGAAAAGCAAGCTTGTAGGGTTGCAGTCAGCGTGTGTTGTCCTTAAAACGGCACGGCCCGTGCAGATCCTGTGAAGGTTAACCTAAATACAGGGCTTTGGAAGAATTTCTGTAAAACACTTGACGAATTATCCATTCAAATGCGTCAGGTCACATTGTTTTTCTGGAAATCATGTAGGCAGATCACCGACAGTGCTGTGAGTAAAGGGACAATACAAATAATTTGAGGCCAATGCGTATGAATATGAAAATTTCGAGCAAGTTAAGAAAATACCTTACAGGGCATCATTTGATAGTTAATTTACAGACACACTAATGAAGCAATCACTTCTCGGTCGTGTAAATCCGTGATGCAACTGATCCCTGCGCTTCCATCCTAATTCGAGAATCGGTCGACGTTGTTCACATGATGAAAGTTCGGTCGTCGTTGTTGACGATGTCCCCCGTATGTTCGACGGCTTTGATGAGAGCAGGAATCAGTTTATAGACGGCGTAGCGATGGGCTCACCGCTCGACCCATTCCTCGCAAATGTCTTCATGGGCAAAGTCGAGATGACAAGTTTAGAGGACACCATTAATGACCTCAGCTTCTAAGGTCGGTACGTGGACGCTATTTTCTGATGTTAGGGGGCGCTCACCGATCGTTCATACGGAACTCACTCGTTCCGTTGTGCCTTATGGACTCTCTCTCGAGCCCAACCAGCAGCCGCACAGCGGCGCATGATATATAGGCAGAATGCTATTACCGACAAAGACAAGGGANCGCGAGTTCGAGGCTCGGGTGTTCCACACTTCGGGCTTGGGTATGGCTGGCTGACGACGGCTAATAAGCCAGAAATGGCCATTCCAGTCTCCCTTGTCTTTGTCGGTAATACTATTCTGCCTATATATCATGCGCCGCTGTGCGGCTGCTGGTTGGGCTCGAGAGAGAGTCCATAAGGCACAACGGAACGAGTGAGTTCCGTATGAACGATCGGTGAGCGCCCCCTAACATTGTATATTCCCGATCGAAAACCGACAAGGCAACGGGCTCGTGGCCCGGTGAGTAGAGGCGTTGACTTCTAAACCAACAGGTCGCGAGTTCGAGGCTCGGATGTTCCACACTTCGGGCTTGGGTATGGCTGGCTGACGACGGCTAATAAGCCAGAAATGGCCATTCCAGTCTCCCTTGTCTTTGTCGGTAATAGCATTCTACGCTATTTTCTGCCTGACGGATGTTACCACCGACACAGACGTCCTGATTCAAAAATTCAACAATTCACACCCCTCACTAACGTTCTCTGCAGAGTTTGAGGCAAACAATGAAATCGCGTTCCTCGACGTTCTTCTGCACAGACAAGAGGATGGGTCTATCCAACGTAGAGTATTCCGAAAGAAAACCTGGACGGGACAATACATTAACCTTCAAAGTTTTGTTCCTCTCAACACCAAACGAAATCTAGTCCAGGGATTGGCAGCTAGAGTGCGACGTATCTGCTCTCCTGAGACTGGGAAGGCAGAACTCCAGCAGCTGCGGGATACACTCCACGAAAACGGATACCCAGAAAGTTTTATCCTTCCGAAATATAGGGGAGCGCACTGCAAAACCTACCATGGCAACTGCAGAAAAGAAGGACTTATAAGATTGCCTTTTCAAGGGGACGCAGCAAGTGAACTGGTTAAAAGACGTCTGAAGACAGCGATCACTAGCGCTTTCCCCGCGGCGAACTTACGTGTGTGTCTCACTAACTCTCCCCTCCTACGCTTGGGAGGTAATGACCGACTCCCGTTACAGGCCACATCAATGTGTATTTATTCATTCACTTGCTCCTGTGGAGCGGGATACATCGGCCGTACAACGACGAGCTTGGAAAAGAGAGTACGTAAACACATACCGGCCTGGCTAGGCAAAGGTGAGAAGAAATCGATCTCGAGTTCTATTCTCGCACATCTTGTCGATACGAATCACCGAGTCGATGCCAAAGAAGCCTTTCAGATTGTCTACCGGACACCAACAAGCTTCTCCAAAGGCCTACGCCAACGGGTGCTAGCTACAGCTGAGGCAGTGGCTATACGGCTAGCCAATCCAGTGCTATGCGGTCAGAAGACTCTGACACAGGCGCTCTGTCTTCCGTGGCCGACGCCGACCACAACGTCGCTCCAACCTTCTGATGCCAGGGTGGGTGCACAAGGTACACGACGTACTCACAGCCTATGCCCCCCCCTCTTCCTCGCCCCCTGAACCCAATGACCACGACACGCCATAGCACGCCATAGCATGCGTCGTCATGCGAGTGGCGTGGGAACGATCGATATTAATTGTCCCCGAATCATTTATAAGTCATGTAATTCGCATAACTTAAACTTCATTGTAACCGTTTTGGCCTGATGAAGAGTTACTGAAAAAAACGTGTTCGCCAATTTGTCTTTTCAATCAGTAATATATATATATATAGTAATATATAGTAATATATATATGTATAGTAATATAGTAATATATAATATTATATATAGCAATATATAGTAACATATATAGTAATAATGGACTGGCGCAGCATCTACCGCCTTCTCACCTCTCCCCTACTTTGCTCCGGCCTAATAACAAAGTCAAGATGACCAGAGGTGGGAGATGAGACAGGTGGCTGGTGTGGCATAAAACCGCACCTAGACGTGCAATTACAGCCCACGGTTCAAAAAGGACACTGAACGGGATTTTATACCACAAGAACAAAGCGTGGAAACATCACGACTTTCAACTGGAACGGAGTTAATCAACAACAGGGCCTGCCAACAAACTCCCGAATGTCGGCATTTGTTATCGGTACGCTTTCGTGATAACGCCTCCCGTGCCCAGATCTAGCTCCGATGTTGATCCAATGCGTCTACCAGGTGATCTGGTTTAGGGCAAAAATTTGCATGAGAGAAATTTATTGAAGAACTACTGGTCACGCGTAAGTTAATAATCAAGGCGTTGTCTGTGAGGTGTTTCAAACAAAAACTTGACATTACTGGCCTAACTGATGAGACGCACTCGGCGTGTTTGAGATAAGGACAGACATTATACCCTACGCCGAACCACATCCCTTCCCCCACTCTCCCAGCTCCAAAGTACTCAACACGCCGACTCCGCCAAGTAAGCGGCGTGGGACGACAATTGGGACTAACCCTTCCCCCAAGACAAATATAAATCCTGTGCATAGCTCACAAGCTCGTTCACCATGTAATTTTAATGGCCTGATGAAAAATTACTGAAAAGAATATTTTGCCGATCGATTTTTTTTATATCAGAATCGTGCTTGACACTCGATAGTCGATTACACTTTTGAATAGATTAGATAGTTAGCCTCGGATACAACGCACTATTATTTCGAAAGAGAAGACCAGCGCTGCCTTTGACGTGTGACTGTTAAATGGCCGGCCCACACGCTAATCAAATGTCAAACAATTGATAAGACCGCTCTCAGGTCTACCAGGCTGTGCGCGACCAATATTTACGATGACCGACTGAAAGGAGGGCAGGCCTAAGAAAAGCTGGCGTAGTCAGTCTGAGACTGTTCGTGGGCAATCTTGACGACTAAAATGCTACGCCGCGTGCCAGATCGTACGCAGACACCTACGGCGAGGAAGAACCAATGTCATAATTGAATTAAATCTTTAGGCTTAAAATGTGATCCAGGCAATTGACGAGATCGACCGCAATGGGGGCAACAAAGGTGACTTTCCCGTGAATCAGTTTGTAGTTAGACAGACTGGTGCCACATGTACGTTATTCTCCCCTTCTCACTTATCTGGCTCTCGTGGCAGGATAATATCACGACGATGGAAGGTGGAGCCGGGGGCATTGGCTGACAAATTTGAACCAGTCGTCTACACTTGCGCCAGGCTTCCATGAAGGTGGGGAGGTCGCCATTAAAATCTGATTGCAAGGGAGACATTACAGCCTGACTCTAACTCCTTGGAAGTGGCTAATTATGTCCTCTGTCAAAGACTTTCCCAGTCACGGATCCCAGCGCTCCGCAGTACATTAAGGTGACTCCCATTTAATGTAGTGAGGAATACACTGATGTCTTGTGAAGATGACTTCCCCAATGCCGACTTCATCCCCTCTTCCCTCTCCGCCTGCATCATTCGATTATTCGGGATGTGGATTTGGGGTACATTAATTGACAGGAAGTAAAAACCTACGTCTAAATTGCGCGCGTCAGTGTTTATGGCCTCTCGTGAAGTCGGTGGAACAGGCTGTGGAGGTCTACAGCCAGTTTCCAGAACGTGTGTAGCTGCCACACAGGTCGACAACTTACAACCCGAAGCACTGAACAGGATTAGGGTTTTTCGGCTAATCTTCAAAATTCCCTCTCTATCAGCCAGTCACCGAAGGTCTTTATAGACTTGTGCTCCGGTAGCGGCGGCGGCAACGGTACTAACCACTCCCTCTACCTCAAAGTCCTACGCAAGCGCATCTTCTCCGTCGCTCACACCTCTGAAGCTCAAAGTTGCGACAGAATCGCGCCATCCAGTCGTCCTTTAGTGTATGCTGTGCGCCACTCCCCTCCGCCCTTCCTCCCCCCCCCTTGGATGACATCGATTGCATCCATCCTCCCCCCTCGCCGACATTCGCAGCGTGAGAGCGTCGATTATAGCCTGCCTACCCTTCGTCCTCCCGGGGCGAGAACAGATTTTCAGTCATTTCGCTCAAATGGGGCTTTTTGCTAGGAACTGGAAAATTCCCCAGTGAATGTCTAATTTTCTTTGGAAATGCCTATTGTCTTGACGTTTGAACAGTTTCAGTAGATGGAGATGGCAAGTCGTCGGGAACTCAGATCCGTGAGGTAGGGCTGCGTGCATGCTAAAAACAGCGGAAAGCACTACAAATAAGGAAAAGAGTTTCGCAAAGTCTAATTTCGAGCATTTATCTCGAGAGTTGGTACTTAGACGTGAACGACAGCTTAGCGAGACGGCTTATGCAAACGCCACTCAACAAAACAGGGATTTCAGCGGGAAAACACAACTTTGCTGGCCAAAAAGTATGAAATTACTTTGTCCCTGCGATTCACTCTGGAGAATCGGAGGCAAACTTTGCATGGATTACGCTAACAGATAGGAGAAAATGGTCTCACCGGGTCACTTCTTGAGTAATAAAAGTACTAAGCCGTTAAAGCAAAATGTGTCACCGTGCACAAACTGTTCACAGTTTTTAAAATTTGAAATGATTTACGATAGCGTTTGGAACAGAAAACTAGTTTGTTTGTTTTAATGAAATATCTATAAGAGGCTACTGGGTACCCATTTTAAACCATGTTAGCAATTTGAGGTCTTTCTCAACGTAATTCACCACTCACATTTTTGTTAAAGATTTTCACATATTACCTTCTTATAGTTCTGCCAGAACAAAGTGCTGAGCAGCGTATCTCGGCTTCTAGTTGGCGCTTGTGCTGAAACATGTGTATACTGTTGGATGGGGTGTAAAAGTGCCCAGTTAAGAACCCTCATGCGCGAGTGATAGGACGCATCTTGCAAATGATGACTACTCCTCGTACTCCCTAACTGACATCCACCTCTCATCCGTAACTCCGCGAAAATGGGCTCTGCCGAGCAGCCATGCTGCAGTAACCGTATGACTGGCGGTCTGGGCATCCGGTGTTGTGCGAGTGTCCCCACAAACTCGGCAATTCTGTTCCCATTCCATCTTCACTCCTCTACCTTCCTCCCTCCTCTTCCAATCGAAAAACTAAAACGGAGAGGACGACAAGAAATCTCGGAGGCTTTCTAAGATAACTCGGATTACTCGCCCACTTACTCAAGCCGTGACCCAAAGTTGAGTTCTGCAGCCGTCTGGGATCTCGTACTGCCATGGTGGCGAGTGAGATAGAGAAGGTGTCGTGAAGAATTGCTGGGCAATGACTCCAGTTGGAAATACACCGTGGCTAATAGATACAAACCACACTCCGAAAAGCTACAGTGAAAATCAGACAACCTCTGCCCTCTGCTCGCGGCCCCACATCCCACGTTGCTAGAGTCAGTTCGCTCAGTCTGCCGGCCTAGCTTGTTCATTCCGTTTTAGCCAACCCATGGTGCAACCGGCCTGAATGAAGAACGGCGTTGGTCTTTCGGGAACTGGCGTGGGACATTTCTGCACTCAACGAAATCCACATCTCCTAATAAGGCAACAGGAGGAGGCAGATTCCGGCCACACCGTATTATGGAGCGACCGCAAAAAGGTGGAGCGACTCGGCGCTGGCGTTGCTTTTGCCACCCGGAGCTATATCTTGGGACGAATGCCCTGTCCACAGCAAGGATTCAGCGACCACTTTACGAACTTGCGCCTGTCTTCGGGAAGCCATGGTCAACGTCTATGACCCAATGATCAGCTCCGACAAGGAGAATACTAGGTTCTTCAAAGACCTGCACGCTCTCCTGGCGACTCTGTCGAAGGCGGACAGGGTTGTTGTCGTTGGTAACTTTAATACCTTCTTCGGGGCAGACCACGGTGTCTGGAGGGGAGTGTTGGATCCCCATGCAGTCGGAGGCTGAAACGACAACGTCCTTCTTCTCCTTCGAACTTGTGCAGAATACCCCTTTTTCCTTACCAATACCTTCTCGTGCCTGCCGACGTGGAATAAAGCGACCTGGATAACCCCGGATGGTAGTGTCATCCGTGGAATGTCACCAATCTAGTACTCTGCATGTCCTCGCCGCCGGCATCAGCACTGGGTCGTCGAAAATGACGCAGACTTTAGCCAAATGCTCATCGAGGAGTACAGGCTGCACAAGGTCTACGTGAAAAATTGGACCGATGTACGGAATACGGCCTCCTTCCGCTATCGTTGCATCGTACATTACTGACGGTAAGAGGGTGTGGGACGCTTGCATAACTCGTAAGACTGAGGAGATCCAAGGGCAGGCTGACTGCAATGAAACTAAGATCATTGCCTAATTGAAGTCAGATTACGGCCCCAGTGAAAGGAGCCGTGTCGCTTTTCAGTTCCGATGGAACGAAGCCTCTGACATAAAAGCAATATATCTGAAGCGCTGGGCCGAGCACTTCAGTAATATCTTCAACCACACGTATGATCTCCGACGCCGTCATCGACGGAGTTTCTCGAGTGGAGATGAACGACGACCTGAATCTGGCGCTCTCTCTCACCAAAAAAAACAATTTGAGCCGTATGCCAACTCTCTGGCGGAATAAACGGGGGATCAGACACGATGCCGGCGGAATTCTGCAAACAAGGCGACCTCCGGCCGACAGATCAACTCACAGGGATATTCTGGGAGACGTGTCGCTGCGGACTCATTTATTGGCGGTTCATAGATACGACAATCGTTCGCCTCTAAAAGCGAAAGGTTAACCGGCAATTCGGTGATAACCACAGAAAAAATCTTCAAGAGATCTTCGCTCGCACCCTCCTAAACCGTTTTAACGGCCATCTCGAACAGGGATCTCTGCAGGAAAGTCAGCGTGGATTCTGACGCCACTGTGGAACCATCAATATGTTCTTCGCCGCCCGCCAGCTGCCAAAAAAGTGTAAGAAAAACACGAACCCACCACTACATTACCTTTGTGAACTGAAGGAAATTCTCCGACATGGTGATTCACAATGGATTGTGGATAAGCATGCATAAATTCGACCGCCTTGGTCGATTACGCACATGGAGCGTCAGCGCCACGATGTGGTGATGGCGCGCGTAACGGACACTGGAGTCGTCTCTGAAGTCTTTATAATAATCTACGCAATAAAACTTGGTTACGGGTTTGCCCTAGTCCTCTTCAGCTTCATGTCTTATGCCATGCTTTTGGAGGCCTACCATGATGAGCGCTCCGGGGTCCGCACCGGCTGCGGGATCGGCAGCCACCTTCTCAACAGCCGGCGTCTATAGGCTCCATCGCTTCTCGCCACGAGTATTTCCACGACCTGCTCTACGCGCACGACGGAGCGGTCAACGCCGTGACAAATGCTGACATATAACGGAGCATAGACCTCTTCGCCTGCGACTGAGCCAACTTCGGGCTTACCATGAACATGGGCATAACGATGCCATGAATCGCCCGCCTCACAACGCTGCATACAATACCCCTCGCATCCAAGTCAACGACACCCAACTGAAGACCGTGGACAATTTCACCTACGTGGACAGCACACTCCTTCGTTGCGTCAAAATCTACAGCGAATTGGCTCACCTGATCTCCGTAGCTATCCAATCCTGCAGGACTCCGTCTGGAACCTCCACGGCCTAATCCACCAGAACACCAAACTGAAGATGTATAAAGTTGCCATCTTGACGACGGTGCTGTACGGTGCGGAGATCTGGTCAGATCACAAGAAACAAGCGCGGTAAGTTAATCAATTCAACCTCACTTGTCTCCTCCGAATAATAAAGCTGAGGCGACAGGACGGGATCTCGAACACAGAAGATATGGAACAGACTAGAATCTCCAAAATCCGCGCCATGCCGAGGAGACTGCAGCCACGTTGGAGTAATTACCTCGGGTGGATGGACGGCGAGCGTCTACTAAAACAACTCTTCTATTAAGGTGTCACCACGCGAGCTCGCCGACAAGGAAGTGAAACCCCTCACTACACAGATACCTTGAAGCATTCCTGGGGGGGGGGCGGGGTGACAAATCAACTCGAAGACTTGAGAAGCCCGCCCACAAAACCGACCAGTCTTGAGAGGCGTCATGGAGAGCGGGACAGCAAACTATGGAGCCAACCGGATCGCTACCGGCAAAGCCAAAATGGAAGCCGGCAAGTCTCAGGCGCTCCTGATCCGCAACATCAACATCTTAACATGCCCGCGCTGTCGGCGAACGTTCCGTGCGCTCATCAGCCTCGACGGACATTTCCGGACTCAATGCGCCAACTCACGAACCTCGGACCGCTGTCTCTTCGACTGACATTGCTCCAACCCTCACGCCGTCCACTGCGACAGTCGGCCTCGCCATCGATGCCTCGAATCCCGTGGCCTAGACTCTTTTCTCTAAGGGGTGCCGCTACTGCATGTAAGATGCGGGCGGTCTGTGTGTGAAATCCTGTTGTGCGCGTATGGGAGTCAGGTCGTACGTGTGGTAAGCGCAGACGAGTTGTTCACAGTTCTGTCAGCAGCCACCTCTCTCAAGTTTAGCATCAGTCGGTTTACTGGCTCGGACAACTGTCTGGTCGACTCTCAGCGCATGCTTCCTCACTAACAAATCATCTGACACGCCTGAGACCATCCCGATGCACTCTCTGCCGTGGCTTTAAAGGTCACTAGGTGGCGAGAAAACTAGAACCTCATTCCAGTCTCCCTTGTCTTTGTCGGTAATATCATTCTGCCTATATCATGCGCCGCTGTGCGGCTGCTGGTTGTGCTCGAGAGAGAGCCCGTAAGGCACAATGGAACGAGTGAGTTCCGTAAGAACCATCAGTTAGCGTCCCCCACCCTAGAACCCCATTGCTAGTCCAATGCGTAGTTGGGTAGAGTGACGGACTAACAGACTGAGAGTTAGGCTGCAATGAATCCTTCCTAATGTGGCTTCTATAGCATGCCCACCCAGTGGAATCCAAGCCGCCCCCTCTTGTCTTGCTGTGTGGACTCCTGGTCAGTGTTCTGTGTGGACCAGGGGACTGCGTTGGTACGCCTAGGTGCGGACTTCTTGCCGTGCCAGCCGCCTGCGTCCTCTCCGGCCTCTGGTCAGAGCACCAGACACAGGTGCAGAGCAAGTCTATTGTCACTTTAAACTAATTCAAGTCACCGTCCTTACTCTCACCAAGGCGGTGGAACATCCGGTAGACATCTTGGGCCAGGCCGGTCGAACTGTCGTGTTTACTACTGGATGCCTGCGAGCATTCTATTAATGCTACTTTGGTATCCCACGGAATTCGACATATTTCGAACCAAATATTAAAATAAACTTTCCGACTGAGCCTACAATGATTTGTTCCGTTTGGTGTCTTCCAAGATGGTGCACTAATTTCTTAGGAGATTAGATGGTGAAATTAAAAAAATGGAGTATCTACCAGAGGGTGTGCAAGAAACGCTGGAGGCACGCTGATGAGCTGCAGCAGCAGAATGTCGACACAACGCGTTTCTGGGCTTTGAACTAAATAGTACTTTTGCTCTTACTGGCGGTGAACCAGGCAACACGTCTACCTTTCAGCTCTGTTTTTAAGTAATGAACACCTCAGTACAAACATATTTGCTGTTCTTTTCATTAACAGCAAATAGTTTTCACACCTGGTCCTTTTGTCAGAGTGCGCTTTTTCATTGAATTTAATGGTTTCTGAAGTAGGTGAACAAGTTTTTAGTGAATTGTTTAAAATACTTTTATAATCGTGTGAATGTAAATACCAGCATGTTTTAGTTACAAGATCGATCTATAACGAAGACACCCTGGGGTTCTTTATCCACATCTGGGCAAATATCTGTTCAGTCGCACATGCCAGCCACAAATAAAAACATGGTCGCCTGAGTATAGCATATTTCGTGGTTGCTTTTTTATTTTGTATTTTAAAAGACTGTGATTGAATGCAACTAGCAATTTTAGACTCAAAAGAGGCGGATTCGCTATCATATGTCATCATAGAGCTGCAGTGCCCTATTATGATGTGGTGTTGCGAAAGTGTGTAACTGGATTTGCATGTGTGGAAGAAACATTTGGGTACAGTTGTACCGACTCTTAAGGGCATTCAGTAGCAAATGAATATGCCCCAGAAGTAGACAAGTTAACATCTCAGAAATTTGCAAACAGGCGCCAATTCGGATCATGTTTGAAAGTTTAAGGGCAGAGTTAAAGGTCTCGGGAAAAAAAGTTTCCGAAAAGTTGGTGTACTAAATGAATATGGACAGAATTGCATAATCGACAAAGACAAGAAAGACTGAAACGGCCCTTTCTGGTTAGCGCACCTCTACCATGGTACGTCCCCGACGGAGACCGACAAGAAAACGAGCGCTGGACGTCTAACCAACAGATCACGGGATCGAGCCCGAGGTGTTCCACATATCGAGGTTGGGCATGACTGCCTGACGACGCCAAATAAGCCCGAAATGGCCATTTCAGTTTCCCTTGTCTTTGTCGGTAATATCCTTTTGCCTCTATCGTGCGCACCTGCGCGGCTGCTATTTGGACTCGAGAAAGAGCCCATAAGGCACAGCGGGACGAGTAAGCTCCGTAAGAACGATCGGTGGGCGTCCCTCTACTATTGTACTAAATGATTGTTTTACGTATTCGTTCTAAATACCACTGCATATAGCCATGAAATCTAAATTATTTTATCTGCAACTGTCTCTGATGATGGATTCAAGTGAGAATTCGAAACGTCAGACGAAAAACACCCTTGTCTCAGCGATCAATTCTTTTTCTGGTCAATCAGTTCCTGGAACTCGCATCTTCGTTTGTAGCGGCAATGTTTGCGTATATTGACAATAAAATACTGTTCTCGGAACAAGTGTTGAAAACTTGTTCATTTAATTTGTGATGCCATGTATTCTCCAAAGCTGCATAGTATTTTAAAGTTTCTTGGGATATGGGGCACTTTGAATGGACTTATAATTATACCTAAGGCCAAGTATGAGGATGGCTAAAAGTGGAATGTCCATTGTAGATGAAACTGTAATGTCCACCTGAGTAAGTGTTCACGACAAGAGCAGAATTCATTATTGCGTAAGTATTTGTCGTACTGACAGCATAGGTGCTACCTAAAAGCCCAGACACGCGCTTTTCGGCGATCTTATACCTCTGCCTGACGCAACGGCAAGGGATTTAATTCCTAAGTGTATCCTCCAACCTTTCCTGTGCTTTTCTGTTATATAAACTCCAGTTTCACCTTGCCCTGTTTAATTCCCGAGGATATTTAATGCTTTTAGCTAATACCTGTGTTGACAGTACGGTAATTGACAGCACAGCATTATATTATGTAATATTCACAAACCGCAAATAGACAGCCAATAGTATACAACTGTGCAATTATTGACCGCAGTGACAACACAGGTATTAGCAAACAGCATTAATTTTCCTGGAAATTAAGAAAGACGAGGTGAAATCGGAGTTAATATGCCAGAAAACAAATGGGGAAGCCTGGAAGACCCACTGATGAGCTAAATCTCTTGTCGCTGCGTCAGTCAGCGGTACAAGATCCGCGAACCACGCGTGTCCGAGCTTTTAACTAGTACCTTTGTTGTAAGTACGGTAAATAGTTACATAATTGCATACTAATGACTGCCTGCTTGCGGTTTGTGAATATTACGCGGTTATTTCGCAGTAGCTGATGGATATCAGCCCAAATATTCATATCAAATTTCGGACCTTGCGCGAGAAGATCAGTTCCGAACGATTTACCCCAAATTTGCGCATTAATTTCCTCAGAAATTAACTAAGGCAACTATTCATTATGTCAGGATACGTTTGGGCATACGTGCCTATTTGACTGTCTTACTTGTTGCAGTTTTCTTAAAGGGTCTCGGTAAGTATTTAATCGAGACTATTTCATTCTTTCTAGGAAATTTAAACATTCGGATTCATTTAACTGCATGTCTGTTTAAGGATATTTTCATTTATTATTTGAACGTCAATGAATTAGAGAGCTGGGAAATTTAATAATCACCAAACACAGGAAAAAAGATCTTGTGGACTCTTTTTCTATAAGTACGCAATATGGACATTCGGCGAGGAATTAACGAATAGCATATGGCACTGTGAAAATCGACCGCACTAATGGTTGTCGTGTGGTCCCTCCCCGAATTCATTATTCTTTCCCGTAAACAAAATATTCTGTTTTTCCGTCCTAGACTGAGTCTCGAAGCGTTTTTTCAGCTGGCGGCCGTTGACTGGACATTCGCCTAACTATTTTCAGCAGCAGAATTGCGGCAAATACAGTGGCCCACCAAAATAACTGAACAGAACATACGGTAAGGCAAGTGAATCCAGGCACCTATTCGACGGCCACGTCAGTGGCAAAACCTCGTGTAATCAGTAAGTGAATGCGAACACTGGACATGTGTTGCCAGAAGGTGCGCTGAAAAGCCCTGTCTAAGAACTTTTTATTATTGGCCAGTGACTACTTAGGATGGGTTAAGTCACACATGTAAGCCTGACTTCTAAGAGCATTTTGAAACTATTTTAGCACATAAAATGACGGTAAATGCAGGCGGGGTAGAAGATCATAAAGGAAGACGAACCGCTAGTATGGGCCAGTAAATAAAATAACAGTAACAGATTAAAGCAATCATTGATAGGACGCCCAAACATAAATTTCAGTACACTAGGCCACTTACAGTGGGTGGGCTAACTCACGAAATTTCAACCGAAATTCTAAAATGCGTCCTCGTTTCGAAAAGATTAATTAAGGAGTGTTCTAAAACTAATCCGCCTGCAAAATAATTATATAATATTTCAGTTATATCAGGATACCCGTTTTTGAATGAACTGCCTTCCGGCTGCATGCAACAACTACAATCTGTAAAAAAATAACTACTTACTTAGCACGAATTATTCTCATTGATTTCCGATGCCCTTAAAAATTTCAATTATATTTCATGGAAAACATGCTCAAAGATATTTACTCTTTTGCTCATTCGGTAGAAAATTACGTCTTCTTCCAGTCTTATACTCGAAGGACGGGTATAATTCAATTTCCAAAAAGTTTTTTTTTAATTCTCGAATAATGTTGAACCCGCTCTACCGTTACATTTGGATTCAGGGTTTCCAAGCTACAAGTCGTATATTTTCCACGTACGGAAAAGCACACATTTATCTACGGTAATAATGGGGGATCATATAGGGTTCATAAAATTTAGCAATGGATATGAGCCATATTGTTAACTTTACAAGCCACATTGGTAAATGCAGAGATATGACGATTTATGAACGGCCATTTCACAGTATTTAAAAGTCCCACAATTCGAAACTTTTTAAAACCAAATTATGTTCCCCTTTCGAGTACAAAATTTGAAGAAGACGTAATTTTCCACCGAAGGAGCAGAATAATTAATATTTTCGTATATGCTTTCCATGAAATATAATTGAATTTTTTGAAGGCGTCGAAAATCAATGAGCAAACAACAAGCTACTCAAGTAGTCTTTTTTTGCAGAGTGTAGTTTTTGCATGCAGCTAGACGGAAGTTCATTCGAAAGCTGGCATCCTGAGTTAACTGTAATATTATAAAATTATGTTGCAAGCTGATTAGTTTTACAACCCTGCTTAAGTAATCTTATCGAAACAAAAAGGCATTTCGGAATTTCATTTGACATCTCATGAGTTAGCCCACCTACCGTAGTCGTTCGGCCGATACGTCAGGAGATAGTAAATAGAGCACGCGTAGAAATGATACGATTTGAGGGTCGGAATCAAGATTCTCTTTGGAGGTTGGAACTTTAATTTCATAGACTTATGCAGCAGACAGAGGGACATTTTTTGACGGAAAGCAAGTTACTAACTTGTCTCTCTTAGATGGGCTAGATATTTGACTTCAACTGACACATGTACCGCTTTATGTGCTATTGAGTCTCGTAGAGTCAGTCACAATGCAATCTTCCAGTATCATATGCAGGACATTAATAAAATAATTACGGTGCGCGCAATGAGCCCTCGTGAACTTGAAAATCATTATTTACTTTCATGGAAGACAGGTTGGACCGAAAGCAAATAAATACTGCCTTTTCAGCCTGGGGGATGTGGAAGCATCAGGCTCCGCAAATTATGATTTTCCAGTCCTCAATATTGTTTGCTGGGAACTAGTGTCATCAAGAAGTCTTATTTGAAGTACAGCGGTAGATTATGAACATGTAGTATTTCTCTTTCTGCTGAACTCGATTAAGGTGCTAAGTGATTTTTCAGTAGCCACGAAAAAGACCTGGAAGTTTTATTTGACCTTAATTTGGAAAAAGATAAAGAGCATTCCATCGTCAAAATGATTAGACGAAGCATATTTTACAGAGGAAGTCTAATGTCAGACTTTTTGACATCTTATTGAGTGTATATAAGTCGCAGACTCTGGTGAAGTAAGTTAGATGCGTTCGGCGATGCAGCGGCAGTATTTTAGATTGACTTTTCAATACGACCCACGTCATCATCTGTGGAAGAAGTCAGAGTACTAGCCATATGGGAAAAAGCTTTCGAGAACTGTCTAATTGCAACATTTTTGATTGGCATAAAATGCTTAATCACTTTTCTGACAACCAAGCGAACACAGCGAAGTACTCACTGACTTTTCAAGGGCTTTCTAAGTCTACCGGAATTTTATCGAAGTATAAAAAGAGGATTTTACTGGTTGAGCCAATGCTGTCTCAAATCGTAAAAATAGTGGACTCAAAGTTACACCTCCAACTCACATCACATTTTTTTTCCAAAGTCACAGCTCTCTCCGCATGCCGAATTGTTGGGTCGCAGTGAAAAGTATAGATACTGTCCGCCACAATTTCCATCCTAAAGTTTCTTCGCAGCAGATGCAGTATGCACAGCGGAAAGGAGGTTCGCTCTAAAAAATCTCCCTGTGTGTTATCAAATGTGTTTCTAGCATAGTCCCAACCACACTCCATCCGATTTAATATGTTTCAATGCAACGCAACCGTCAAAGATGAACATGGCTTTGCCGTTGCTTCATTGCAACGGCTACATTTGCTAACCCACTGTTTACAACTCTTTGCACTTCAGAGGGCTAGCGTATATTCTAGTAGTTTACCAAAATGTACGTGTATAAATACTTGTAAATATGCACAGCTACAGAAACCTACATTTTAATTTTGAATTTTGGGATGGATAGGAATAGCTGACGACGCCTGAAGCGGCCGAGGACGTCAAGAATAGCACACACCAAAGTAACGGAACATTGGGGAGAGATCCTGGCCAAGGTCGATCTGAATAGGGTCGTTAGCAACTTCAACCTCAACTAGGCGATAAGGTATAATGGAAAGAGATGTGAATTGGCAATGCGTATAATAATAGTAAATTGTATAAGCAGCATGAGTTATTACAGTGGAGTGGATTGTCTGGCTGAAGAGGCGACATCTGACAGTTCGACCGTCGATTTCGATGATGTCCACCGTGTGCCCCACAGCTGCAGCTGCAACGGTGGGTGCAGGGACGGTGATTTGCGCAGGGGTTTATAGTGCTGCTAGACTTCCGCTGCATCTACCTACACTCTCTCCTCCTCCACCGCCTGAGCCCGGTGTCAAGACAGAGTAAAGAAGACCGGAGGCAAGGGAGGCCGCAGGTGGATGGTTCGGACGGATCCTCACCTTGGCGTTCCACCACACCCCCTGGTCCACACAACAAATGACCAGGATTTCAGCCAACACAACCGAGATTTGGAGGCTGGCACGGCCGAAGGCGCACCTAGGCGTGCCGCCAACGCCTGACTCGGATCCTACACTGTGGTGGGAGTGCCATAAAGGCCACATTAAAAAGGAGCCATTGCAGCCTGACTCTAAGACCGCCTCCAGTGAAGGAAGAGGTCCAAGTTACCCCGTCAGTTGGTAACCTTCCAAGCCACGGCTTTTAGCGCACCGTGATAGCTTCAAGCGCGTCAGATTGTTTATAGTGAGGAAAGTGCGCTGAGTCGTCGACCTCACTCTCCATTCCCTCTTCCACACCCCAGCCGCTGTCCGAGCTGGTCAGCAAACTGGAGTGGGGAATGGGCGCGGGGGCTGACACGGTCGACTGACCATGCTTGCGCGCGCCACGACCTGGCCCCCAATACACACACAAACACTAGGATTTCACACAAGGGGGGTTGAACGGCGTGTCTCTCACTTGTGTGAGAGGGCCGTGGAAGGTACTGCTTCAGCTCGTCCTCATCCCACCAGTCCGCCACTCCACGCAACACACACACACAACGCGACGAACTGCGTGAACCGAGAGCGGGCGTCAATCAGCAACCTTCCTGTCCACGACGCTTGACATGTAGGGATAGTCTCAGACTCAGGTCACCCGTGCAGCCGAAGCCGCATGGGGACCGAATCGAGATGTACACTTCTCACTTGCGTGGAAGGTGGCAGTTGGTGCATGCGTGGGTAAGTTTTGATGTGAGTTGGTGATGGTTGAGGAGGGTAGGGAGTGTGTGGATGTGTGGTGTAACCGGCGGTTGTCTACCGCAGGTCGTCGTGGATGCGCATGTGGCCGAATAGACCCACGCGATGCGTGAAAGTGCGAGGGCAGTGTGGGCAGTGGAGGCGAGTGCGGTGGGTGTAGGTTGGTGCTCCAGGCTCTGGTTAGCCAGTCTTTGTACGATGTAATTACAAGTGACCTACCAGGCCGATGCGTGAGGTGAATGTGCGTGGACAGTGTGGGCAGGTGAAGTCGGTAGTTTTGGTGTCAGTTGTAGGAAGTGCGGTGGGGGTGCTGGGTAATGAAGTGGGGGTAGGGTTCGGCATGATGGATGAGTCGGTATTGCGGTCAATTCCGCTCTCGTGAACGCGCATGTGTCTGAATACACCCATGCGATGCGTGAATGTGCGAGGGCAGTGTGCGCGGTGGAGGCGAGTGCCGTGGGTGTAGGTTGGTGCTCCAGGCGCTGCTTCGCCAGTCTCTGTGCGATGGATTCGCAAGTGACCGACCAGGCCGGTGTGTGAGATGAAGGTGCGGTCGCAGTGAGGGCAGGTGTAATCCTGATCCTCATCGCTGGAGTCGAAGACGGTGGATGTGGTGTCGGTTGTTGCGTGAGTGAAAGTCGTCTGAGCAGCCCTCACAAGGGCAGTGGTGGTGGAGGAGGAGGAGGTTAGGGGTGGCGGGGCAGTAAAGTAGTCAGAGGTAATTGACGGCGGAGAGGACGAGGAAGGTGCGGGCGGGGGGACGATGGTTGGTGCAGTTCGAGGGACGCAGTTGATCCGCAGATGTCCAACAAGTCTGATGCGAGCCCGGAATGTTCGATGGCATCAAGGACACGTTGGGAGCGGTTGTGCGGCGGCGTTGAGTACTGGGCGAATATGGGACTTGCGGGCTTCGCGTTTCGTTTTGGAGGCAGCGATGCGGTTGTCTTCGTAGACCGCAGCGCCTGTCTTCACTGTCCTCCTCCAGGTTGGTCGATCGAGTGCGAGCTCTTCCCAGTTGGTCGGGTTGATTTGCAGGCGCTTCAGGGAGGACTTCAGAGTATCCTTGTAACGGCGAATTTGGCCTCCTTGACGACGACAACCCGTCGCGACGTCTCCGTTGAAGAGTCGTTTGGGTAGTGGCTCGTCGTCCATGCGCACCAGATAGCCGCTCCAGCGCAGCTGCGTTTGTCTCAGCATGGTGTAGATGCTGAGGATTCCGGTCCGTTCCAACATATCAGTGTCGGGGATGCGGTCCTGCCAGTTCAGCCTCAGGATGCGACGAAGACAACTGAGGTGGAAGTGGTTCAGACGGCGTGCCTGCTTTGTGTACACCGTCCAGGTCTCCGCGCCATACAGTAGCGTCGGCAGGATGACGGCCTTGTACATCTTCAGCTTCTTGCTCAGTTGGAGACCATGACGATTGCAAACTGTGCTTTGGAAGGCTTGACTGGCTTTCGAGATCCTGTTGAGGACTTCGTCATCGATCTTCGTGTTGCAGGAGAGGGTACTGACCAGGTACGGGAAGTTCTCCACCACTTGCAGTTGGATCCCAGTCACGCTGTTTTGCGGCGCGTTGGTGGGAGTGGCGGAGTTGGGTGGCGGCTGATGCATCACCACCGTCTTTTGCGTGTTGACGACCAGACCGAAGTTTTCGCAGGCGATGGAGAACAGGTTCATGCTACGTTGCATCTCCTCTTCCGAGGTGGTGTTCAGGGCGCAGTCGTCAGCGAAGAGAAATTCGTGAGCGGTTGTTGTGGATACGGGCGATTTGAAATGCATCCGTCGTTGATTCAGGAGGTAACCATCCGTCCTGTAGGCGATGCGGATCGCGGGGTGCTCATCACGATAGGGGTACGTCAGCATGGCAGACAACATAAGACTGAAGAGGGTAGGCGCCAGCATGCATCCCTGCTTCACTCCGTTGGTCACTGCGTATGCCTCTGAGACGGCTCCGTTGTCCGTGATTCGCGCCATCATACCGTCGTGCAGCTGACGTACCATCTGAGTGAATCGCTCCGGACAGCCGAATTTCTACATGATCTTCCACCGTCCTTCACGATTCACCGTATCGAAGGCTTTCGTCAGGTCCACGAAGATATAGTACAGGTGAGTCCGCATCTCCTGGCACTTTTCCTGAAGTTGACGGCCAGCGAAGATCGTATCCGTGGTCCCACGATGACAACGGAAGCCGCATTGGCTTTCCGGCAAAAGGCCCTGTTCCAGATGGTTATTGAGGCGGTTGAGAAGGATGCGAGCGAAGATCTTCCCGGCGATGTTCAGTAAGGAGATGCCGCGGTGATTATCGTAGATTTGGCGGTTCCCTTTTCGCTTGTATAGGTGCACGATTGTTGCGTCCTAGAAATCTTGCGGTACTTCGCCTTGACGCCACATCTCCAGGAAGAGCGCAGTCAGCGGTCCATGAGTTGGGGACCTCCGTGCTTGTAGACCTCAGCAGGAATTGCGTCCGACCCGGGTGCCTTCCCGCTGGAGAGCTGCTGCACGGCCCTGATGGTTTCCTGGAGAGATGGCAGGAGGTCGAGGTCCGCGTTGGTCTCCACTTGCGGCAGGCGCTCGATGGCAGCATCGGAGATGGCGGAGGGGCGATTGAGGACGCCTCGGAAATGCTCGGCCCATCGCTGTAGAATTTGCGTCCTCTCAGTCAGGAGAGTGCTACCGTCGGCGCTGAGGAGAGGAGCAGTGCCCTTTGTCGGCGGACCGTAGACAGCTTTGATCGCAGAGTAGAAGTTCTTTCATTCGCTGCGGTCCGCGTAGCCTTGGATCTCCTCAGCTTTGCGAGCAGTTCAGGTGTCCTGCATCTCGCGAAGTCGTTGTTGAAGCTGGCGGCGACTGCGGTAGAAAGCAGCTTTGTTATCCTCAGCGGGGTGATCTACGTGGGCTTTGTGTAGGCGGTTCTTCTCAGCAAGCAGATTTCTGATGTCGGCGTCGTTGTCATCGAACCAGTCCTGGTGTTGGCTGGGAGTGCGACACCTACATGCTAATTAATTAACCGATGGGAATGTAGCGCTGTGGATAACTGCAGGGGAGGGCCGAGGGAGAGAGACGGTAACGGTAAGTTGCTCGAAAGGGGGTCGGCGGAATTGAGAGGAAGGAACACTGGCCATCTTCACTAGCACGAATTTACCCCATCACCATCCTAAGTCCGCGCGCCAGAAAGTGTTTCTTCATTCAAACAACCCTAGAGAGCTCGAAGGGAGTTACATGCATGTTAAGTCGTACGTAAGATTTCCCGTAGACGCCACCGATTTTGCGCCGCACAATGAACTTTTAGACGGGACGCTAATTATCTATGCTTAAAGATTGAACGCCGTGTAGAGGACGTGTTCATAGTTTAATTAACAATTTTGTGTTGAAAAGTTTTTGCTTATGCCGTTTAATGTTAGGTATAAAGATATAAAGCCGCTGGCTATGAGTCAGGTTTCTACAGTTAGCTACGCAAAAAGTTATCAACCTTAACATACCTACCGTCTCACTCGTCTCCTACGAAGGCATCTGCCTTCCTATTAAAACGTCCGCTGGGCACGTTTAATAAAGTAGTCTCGACATTTGTTTCTGCGTTTCGCATCACAAAATTATGCCGTCCTCAGATACCTTTAGAAGAGCACTTTCGCATTTATTTCTTCAAAGGCCTATGAAAGCTCGGTCTAAGTGATTAGTCATCGCAGATAGCTGGCTTTTGATCTGTTTAGTTCGAAAAGTGAAACTCAATCGCAACACACTATGCAGGACACTGCACTGTGTAGGTTTAAACGACGAAAGTCGCGAAATTTCTTTTAGGATCAGTTTTGACCCATCTTTCGTGATGAGAAAGGGAAAACGGTCACATATCTCCTCCCGAATTCCCGCAACTCTAAAACCTCTTTGCTGTTAAGTAATAAGAGAAGAATTCAAACAAAATGGTAAAAAGGCTTTTTTACCAGTTTTGATCCCAAAAGTTGAGCTGCAGGATATGGCAGGTAATTCGGTTTTTTTTCCAAGCTAAAATCCTACAGTGATCTTCGAACTTCTCAGAAAATAAAATATAATTCTGTACCTTGAAAAGCAAAATATGACAGAGGCTCTCGAACGCTCGGGATAATGAAATTACCGTGATGACCTCGTTATTTGCAGAACGAAACATCTGTGCTTTTACACAGGAACATTATTAAATTTATAACAATCGGTCTGAGAACCGTAGGAAAATATTTTTTGGAGTTTTTGTTGGGGGACTTGCTGGTTATGAAGTTTAAGCCTTAAAGTCGGCAATCAGTCGTACGAAATGCTAACCATGATCTCGAGATGCGTTTTATTTAGGATGGGTCGCTTTAAGTGGGGTTGTAATACTGACTACCACTAAGCGAATTCCGAGGCAGTTTAGTTATGAGAAGGAAGACGTTTTTGATTGAAACCCTTTCCAATCTCCTGCAAACACATATAAAGGTTATTTTTGGGTAAAATGTGTTTTTCCACACCTTTTTGATACGTTTGTAAATGCAAATAGCTTTTATAGAAAATATAATAAAAATGTACCTTATAATATTCATTTTACAGCAAAACATATCTCGTCAAAGGACGTGTATGTACTGATATCAATAATTTTTAGAGACGATATTTTCTAATATAGTTAAATTGCCATGTTAAGTGTCGTCGTATTCATTCCTTTATTAACGTTCTATATGAAGTATGTAGCATGGATCAAATCGATCGTAGAGTTTTGTGAGCCATGGTTGGCAACTTTTGATTGCATGCGTGAATGGTGGTTTCCTCTTTACTTGAAAAAAATGCAGCTTTTTCAATGTATACCCCAAAAACATATGTTACGACTGATCGGATTCCAAATTATTTGATAATCGGAAAACTTTTAAAACCTTACTATTTCCCCTCTGTTAGTATAATGCTTGCAGACAACAGCATTTCTATCCAATGCCCATGGCAGGGCATATTTCTGGTTAAGTATTAATGTTATGTTAGGACATCGGATACAGTAAAAAACTAACGCTATTCAAATAACAATTTTTACCTTGTGCGGTGGGAAAGGAATGCTTTTAAACGTCGACTGGCTTATCCTGTGATTATGCTTTACGTCAATAAGTACCATGACATCGCTCAAATTATCATTCCTTATTAAAACTGCCATTCAGAATTGCGGTCAAGTTTCCATTAGATTGGGCAGTGATTGTATTTACTGGTTGCAACTGCATTTGGTCAAGTGGAGGGACTACTGGCGGGTCCGTGTAAATTTTTGTGGATGGCGCAGTCTTCGCCTATTTCTGTGGGGTTTGTCATATTATTCTGACTTGTACATTTCACAGGCGAATGAGGATGGCGGATGACATTGGGGTAGAAAGGCGAAAAACATCGTTTTATTCAATTTTCTGGACTGCGTGACTAACCCTGTCGTCCGATGAACCTTATTTGAATAAATATATGCAACGCCTCTGACATCTATCTGTCATGCGCAATGATGAAACACGTACAGTAGATGTACTAACTTATGAAATATCAACCAAAATTTCGAAATGCTTGCTCGTTTTGAAAAGGAAATTTAAATAGTGTTGTAAAACTTATCATGATGCAGCATAATTCTACAATTATCCAGTTATTTCAAGGTGCCGGCTTTCGAAAGAACTTATTTTCAGCTGCATGCAGGATTTATACTCTGCAAAAATGACTACATAAGTAGTATGCAATTTTCTCATTGATTTTCGATGACCTTGAAAATTTAATTATATTTTATGGAAAGCATGCATAAAAATATTCATTCTTTTACTTAGTCGGCAGAACATCACATCTTCTTCCAATGTCATACTCAAAAGAACAATATCATTCGGTTTTAAAAAAGTTTCTAACTGCGAGATTTTTTAATACCGTTAAATGGCCGTTCATGAAGCGTCATGTATCTGCATATACGAATGTGGCTTGTAAAGTTAACAATATGGCCCAAATCCACTGCTTATTTTTATGAACCTCATATGGTCTCCTCTTAACACCGTAGAGAAATGCATGGTTTTCCGTACACGGAAAATATACCGCTTGTAGTTTTGAAGCCCTGAATGCAAGTGTAACAGCAGGTCGGGTTCAAAATTATTCGGGAATTAGAAAAGTTTTTTAAAACCGAATTATACTCTTCTTTTGAGTATGAAATTGAAAGAAGACGTGATTTTCCACCGAATAAGTAAAAGAATGAATAGTTTTATGCATGCTTTCCATAAAATATAATTAAATTTTCACAGGGCATCGAAAATCAATGAGAAAATTGCATGCTTCTTATGTAGTCATTTTTGCAGAGTACAGATCTTGCATACAGCCGGAAATAAGTTCTTTCGAATGCCGATGCCCTGAGGTAACTGGATCATTATAGATTTATGCTGCATCATGATTAGTTTTACAACACCACTTTAATTACCTTTTCAAAATGAGAACGCATTTCGAAATGTTGGTTGACATTTCATGAGTTAGCACATCTACTGTAGCTGGGTGTAATACCGTGCATTGTCGGGCAGAACGTTCGGTAAATTACACCCTTAGAGCGATTAAAGATCGAACCTCCTTCCGACGCTGGTGTAAATGCTCATGAAGATAATTAGCTGATCTCGTTGTCAGTCAGTTCCCTCTTAAACGGCCAGGTTTCCCATAGATCGCTACGACGATTTTGAAGCCATTTATGCAAACAAATCTACATTTTGTAAGGACGCATGCACAACGCCAAGTACTGCAATGAAATGCAGTAATTACTTCACTACGACAAAGAGGACATGAAAATAACAGCGTAGAGCACATTACCATTCTCTCGCGGATGCAACGTTTTACTGTTTCATTTACCGCAGGAATTCCAATTTTTTCCCTATAGGCAGTTATATCCCCAGCTGCAAGTATTAAGATGTAAGTTGAGGCTAGTATTTTGTCCTGTTGACGTATTTGCTTTTCTAAAACGCCAGAATATCTAAAACGTCAGGTGTACAGATAATCCGGAAATGATATCCGTGACTAAATTGTCTCACAAAAAGTTATACTTTCTTATTTGGGGTGTAGCGACACGCGTAACAGCGGTCTCGGGCAGAGCCAATCACCTGCGCCCGATCCTGTCTCTGGTCTTGCTGACTGTGTTTTGACATCGGAACCAGGGGAGCGAGGAGAAGAGGGTGCGGTAAATGTAGCGCAAGTCTGCCATAACTACAAACTAGTTAACACGCGAGTCACCGTCTCTGCAGTCACCATGCTGACAGTCGTATTGTGACCTCAACCCCTATAAACAGAGAAGTCTGGCAGTGCGGAACCACTCGCTGCCCTCATTTTCAATTTTAAACATAACACGTGTTTAACAGGACTGTAATTGCTGTGACAGTAATAGACTCTTCGAAATTCAGCTGCCGAACAGATGCGGCGGGCCACAAGAATTCGCACAATAAGAAGTGGACGCCGGACGTTTCGGATTCACGGTCGAACACATCATCAGAGACGGTATCGGATAAAGGTGATGGATTCTGTCTTCGATTGTCTGCTCGGGTGTGAATCTGGACTACCAGGCGCATGGAACACTCTCTCCAGTGATCTGGAACTCACCGCCGTGTTTGTATAGATGTACTCACGGCGCACCGTGACAGAGTATTTACTTGGTCCTCAGCAGACAATTTGTCAATAAGTGAGCACATATTCCCCAAAGAAAAAGTGCTTTTGCATGTCATGACTACATAAAAATGCAATCTTTCCTTAACTCTATCAGACCACAGTTGACACTAGCCGTGGTAGGCAGATTTCGTCATCATTTACTTGTTTATCGAACACTTAGCTTGAGCACGACTCAAGCAATCCTTTAAGCAGGGTCCGTTGCCGTACTTTTGCACGCAGCTATAAGTTTTGAAACGTGTGTTCCTTTTAACTGTTCTCTCGAACAGACAAGTTTCATAAAAACCTCTTCCCAGAAAGCATTCGCGTGCGCCAATTTTGTAGTGCTTAATGCCAAACATCAAAGCGTTTTTGACCTTGATGGTAACAGCCGTAACTATAGGCGTTTGCCTAATGTACTGTGGAAAGTTTCTCCCGAAACCCATTTGAAAAAATGTTGTCATGTTCGTCGTAATACAGATAAGGGAAACATCGCCTTTTTACTCGCCTGACAAAACGGATATTCATAGCCACACACCTCTGTAGCCGTAGTAAATGGGGTTCTGTAACAAAAATAAATGACAAAGCAAAACGTCTGACGCAAGCGTCGTATTTAGAATGAGCTTCTGCAATAGCTTGTCGACTGCTAACATGATACATATCGTCTGTCCTAGTAATTCCACCACAAGAATCAGCTCGCTCCTACAACCTGTCCTGAAAAAACACTAGGGATAGTCAAAGTATCATAATGGATCCTGAGATTCAAAGTTACCTGCTTTTAGTTCAGTAACTTTTGTTCCTTAAAACAGTTTGGTAAAGTGGTTTGCAAAGCATTTACCGAGAAGTTCAAATAGGCTGATTACCGGGTTATCTTGACTGATCTCAGTCACGCCCTTTCTGCTTATTCGACAGCTAAAATATTGAGATCGATTATTTTCATGTTGCACGATCGTTATAAGCTTCTTAAAAACAGTGCGTGCAGTTCGAAGATTAAATAAATGAATCTGTTAGTCAACACCGAGTTTTAAAGTTTCCAATATTGATTGCGAAACGTGTCAACATTGTTCCGCTGGACTTGTTCGAATTTCTGTAAAGCGTTTAAAATGTTTACATAAGTTGGATTGAGTTGCTGTTGATGAGTATGCGTCCTCGCCCTTCCGTTCCATTTCATTATGCATATATGTATATACATTTTCTAAAATAACATCCGTAAAGAATTTAAAGCATTCACAGTTTCTTTATAGCAATCAGTTTTTTACAATTTTATTCGATACCCATACACGGCATGTGATTATTCAATTTAATCCTCTTCGGAGAAACTACAAGTATGCATTCCTGAGGACGCACTGATTTGCTATGCAATTTTGTAAAAGAGAGTATTTTCATTTTTCGTCCTTATTTATATTCGAAAGCATATTTAAACAAAACATATTTACTACTTTTTGATGAACGGTTTGTATCTCAATGACTCTTTCCTGAAGAGCACAGGTCTTAAGAACGTCGGTTTACAAGACAAATGACTATCGCATGGAACAACTCATAATAAAGCTACAAGACGTGGAAATATATCAGTCGTCTTACAAATCTTTTCTGAACGGTCTTAACTTTGTTCGGGCGAAACACGCGTTTAAATGGTAAATCTGAAGGCAATAAAATCACATAAGGCTTTGGTAAAAAACTGAAAGGAGTGGGAGGTAAAGGAGTATAGCAGGGGGACCGACGGGAGATGAGAAATGTTTGTTCATGGAACGCCGTTTTGGGTGGTAGTGTTTGAAGGGCTCGAGACCGCCCATGAGAGGAGGCGAAATTTCATGTCAGTATTCTGTGAGGGAAGGAGCTGAAGCGGAGTGATCCCAGCCAGTCGGTTGCTACGACGTACCCTTTGGGAGGTCCTTTGGCGGATTCGTCAAAGGGGACCAGTTGTGGGCAGGGTGGTCTTAAGATCCGAGGAAAGGCACAACTCAGACCTCTGATGTCAAGTGGCAGTCAACCTTGCCGTCACCAGTCAGAGCGTCGACATCCTGTTTAAATTACGAAAGGCAGTTCGATGGATCCCAGCCCGGGGCTCGAAATTGCTATGTTTGTGGGCCTCTTTAACCAGAAAGAGCAATGTGCAGGCGGCCATCTGAAAGGACGCATACTGACTTGAATTATACAGTCTGCCAAGGAGATAAATGACAAACAACTAGATGCTTATTGCTGCTACCTTGACTGATAGTTTATCCGTGCCTCCAAGACGAATATGTGGAGTATTCAGGAAAGCCATCTCGCATCTGGTATCATCTCACTTAAGCGTCAGCGCGATACTCGACAAAGTAAAGGTTGAACTTCCTAATTACTTAATGGCCGCGGTCATCCATATATTCAAATGACTGGAATATCTTAACTTAATAGTTGTTGAGTCATCCTGAGCTCCTACGCAGAGTTCTGTTTGCTTCTGGCTGAAATATTTCGAAATAGCCAACCAAGAAACATGTTTTGGTGCATGAAAGGGACCGATATCTCAGCCTTGTGTCCATACAGCAATCCATCGTAAGAGATGCGCAAATAAGGTGGGCACGCGGAATGTCAGCCAGTCAGCAGAGTCAGTCAGCTAAGTCTGCAGATCGTTTAGGGCAGCATGGGTTTGCGGGGTACCAACATGATCCTTAGCGAGGTCCATATCAGTGCTGCTGTTTCTGATAAGTAACCGTTTTGTCAAGTACTTCAATTGGACATTTAACTGCCCGGCTGTGAAATCATCGGCTGTCCTCTGAAATGATAAATGACTTCGTTGGTAACAGGACATAATTTCTGCTGTCCCAACGAAGTCTTGTTTGTCATTCTGACAAAACGTAAACGCAAAGATAGATGCTCTTGCCTTTAAAATGTTAGATTTTGATAATCCCCAGGTTTACACGTTGCCTCAAGCTGCAGTCGATGACAGCCATCCCGTTAGGTAGGGTCCAGAGTGATATGGCAAATAGTCACTCGCATCGTCAGACGCTTTTGAGAGAAAGATTTGCCTTACTTGTTAAAGTTCAATTAAGTGTGTTTTTACAGCCTGGACACCCCATTTTGTTAGTTTTACCAAATGCTGCTGCTTTAATGCTTACCCCATCAGGTAAAAAATGATGCTTAAACACAAGAAACGAAAAGTACATAAATTACAGCAAGATAGGCCTGAAGTATTTGTTCACAGTTTTCCTAAGTGGGAAGTGCCAGTATACCGTTCTTCCTGACGGGAATAGCTGAAAACGATTGGTAATTGCCTTCTTAACTTCAAAGTCACAGACATGAATGCTAGACAGGCGGTGTTTATTTGAAACTGAAAATCAAAAATTGTACCCGATTACTAATGCGATGAGTTACGAAGTCAAGTATCAAAAGTACATTTGGACAGTGAGTATACGATTATTGTACAGTGGGATTGTCAATACAATCGAAGATGCGAGTACCAGGAACTAGTTGATCAGAAGAAGAAGAAGAAGAAGAGGAGGAAGAAGAAGAAGAAGCGATCGCTGGGACAAGGGCTTTATCCGCCCGACATTTCAGATTCTCACTTGAATCCATCATCAGAGACAGTGGCAGGAAAGGGTGACTCGCGCACAGGAAGTTTCAGTATTTATAGGATGCAGTCGCTATGCTACCGCATACATATAGCAATTAACCGCGCTCCCCTTCATCAAGGGTTGTTGCCCACTGGTGCGCTAATTGTTTGATGGCCGGAATGCAAGTTGTTAATTGCCGTAATGTCATCACCCGTGTTGGATGCTGGCGTGAGGATTGTTCGGCCGTCTGGCTTACAGGCTAGCGCGCTCGCTCAGTGGTTAATTACTTTGGCCAGTCTATGCCTCAGCACAGAATATGGAGTTGGGATGTCGTTGCAGTTGTTGATAGACTGAGGTCCCGTGAACCAGGACTCAAG
>CACRXP010000134.1:848570-901577 GCA_902702965.1 Spirometra erinaceieuropaei | reverse complement strand
GAGGCGGGACTGAAGGAGGTGGGACGAACATTTTCAGGAGATTATGGTTGATGATCCTCCCGGAGAAGTAGGAAGTTTTGTCGGACAGTTTACAGCACGAAGCGTTGATCATGAATGTTAACTGGATTGACTAGAACACTAAAAGTCAACCGATGCATTTTGGTGCTTGCCAAGGCATGAGTTTCACGCTTTGTCCACTACCTCACAATTTGCATACTGTATCTAAACTCCAAATAGGCTTGCTGATTTCCGACGAGATTTAAAAGTTTGTACTTTCTGTTCGGAGCCTGGTAGACTGGCTAAAGAGCGGAAAGTATCATAGGCGATTTTTACATTGGTAGAAAAACCTAACGAGAGGTCAAGAATGAAGAGGAGGAGGGATATCAGAAGGAGGTGGATCAGGGGATGAAAGCAGGAGGCCGCGGTGGTGACAAGGCGAGGCTGAAGGAGGTGGGGCGCAACGCTTTCCGAAGATGCGTCGATCACGAATGTTAACTGAATTGAATAGCGTATAAAAAACTATGGATGTTCACTCCGCTCAAGCAATTAATTCTGTCGAATGTGCTTTTTCATCCAACCGATGAATAAATAAGCATTCTAAAACTGAAGTCCTGTGGTGGATGAAACACTCAAGGATTCTGTTATACGAAAATCAGCATTACAGTCCACAAGAGTAGTCCTTTGCAGTCGAAAACCCACCTAACAATCTCAGTCACGATAACACTCGACAATCCACCTATGTACTCGAGAACCACACATGTAGAGAGTATGCGGTTATTTCACAAAAGTAGTTTGTATTCAGATTAACCTTCAAGTAAATTGCCGCTCATACCCTAAAATATTAGGGAATGAGCTATTTTCTCCATGTTTTTAGCTCTTCGATAAAAGGTAATTTAGAAAGTTGTCATTAAAATCATCGAATGGCAAAAGGATATAAATGAATAGACTTTGTCGACCGATTTCTTCAGAGGTCGATAAAAAAGTTAAATCCAACAGTATGGGTCCTCATACATCTGGGAGAGTAAAGCAGGCATTTACCATCGCCTGCATAAAATCACTTCTAGGTTTCTAAATTCGGACAAGCGACTGTTCTTCAGACATGGGAAGGCACAGGTGGAATTCATTAAGTCGCAAAAACGACGTGTCAGACGAAAATGTCGCAAACAGCTATTGTTTACGCACAGAAGCCTTCATCTGAGAGAGTAAATAAAATATACATCTCTTTTCCTCTTAGTTGGGTCTCTTAATTAACATTTTTCGGGCTCTTACGCTGGAGAAAATGGAGTCTTATCCATCTTTCCCATATTTTTAGCTAAACACTGATACTTTTGAAATTTTCAGAAGGTATCTCACATGAACGTCTTGTTATATTATACTGTATCCCATTCCCGACGTACCATCTTCCGCTGCGTGTGAATGAGTAATCAGAGATGCTAACAGCTCTGTTCAGGTCTACTTCCGCCAGGATCTCTTCTCGGCGTTTCAATACTCTGGTGTGTGCTACACTTGACGTCCTCGGTCGCTACATTTGTACGAGCCTGTTCTTCAAACATCCTACACAGAATTCAGTGCTCTATTTACTGACGTCTCATCTCTCCGTTTTTTATTCGGCATCGGGTTTGAAGGTTGTAGGCTGGGGTCTGCATATGGATTTGATTACCGCGACAAGCGCAAATGAGGGCACATTGGAAATCACGCCTGCTCCCCCAATGCCCGCGGTGATAATCTGCTGTTGGTAGACCCACCTATTACTGCCATGCCTAGAAGATGGCAACCTGACTGTCAGAAAGGAAATTTTATCCATCCGACGTTTCGTATTCGCACTCGAACCTATCATCAAAGCAGAGAATCACATACGAGTAATCGATACCCAGAGGGTTACAATGTTTACAGGATACAGTTGCAATGCCACCGCGTACCGTCAGAAGTAGTCGACTCCGTATTTTTCACAGACGGATATGCTTGCTAGAACTACTTCTTGCCCACTCGCAACGTAGAAGTTGATTGTCCGACTTTAATCGCCAACATTAGTTATAGGTGTAATGGTGACTCGGCTGAGGGTACTCAAACAAGTACCGAACCAAGTTTGACCATCGTCGATAAATGTGAACGATGGTGATTATGAGAGCTCTGCTGTGACATTGTAACCACGCAATATACAGTGGGTGGGTTAACTCATGAAATGTCGACCGAAATTCCAAAACGCGTTTTCCTTTCGAAAGGATTAATTAAGTAGGGTTGTAAAAATAGTCCGCCTGCAACATAATTCTATAATATTTCAGTTACCTCAGGATGCCGGCTGTCCCATGAACGTCCGTACGACTGCATGCAAAAATCATATTCGGCAAAAATGACTACTTGTGTAGCATGAATCTTTCTCATTAATTGTCCATGCCCCTAAAAGTCCAATTATATTTCTTGGAAAACATGCATAAAATATTCATCATTTCGCTCATGAGGCAGAAAATTACATCTTCGTCTAGACGTTTACTCACTGGAGGGGTGTAATTCGGTTTTCAAACTTTTCCGGTTCCCGAACAATTTTGAATCAACTCTACCGCTACAACTAGATTCAAGGTTCCCAAACTACAAGTTGTATATTTTCCGCGTACGGAAAGTCACACATTTCTTTATGATACTGAGAGGAGTCCATATGGGCTTCATAAAATTTAGCAGTGTATTTGATTCATATTGTTAAATTTAGAAGCCACACTGGTAAATGCAGAAACATGACGGGTTATGAGCGGCCATTTCACGATATTCAAAAATCTCACAATTAGGAACTTTTTCACAACCGAATTATATCCCTACTTCGGGTACACATTTAGAATAAAATGTAATTTTCTACCGAATGAGCAACAGAGTGATATTTTATGCATGCTATCCATGAAGTATAATTTGACTTTTAGGGGCATCGAAAATCGAAGAGAAGAATGCATGCAACATAAGTAGTCCTTTTTTACAGTGTATTTTTTGCATGCAGCCGTTAGGAGGTTCACTTGAAAGCCGACATCCTGAGTTAACTAAAATATTATGGCATTGTTTTGCAAGCTGATTAGTTTTACAACCCTTCTTTATTTAACTTTTCGAAACGAAGACGCATTTCAGAATTTCGGTTGACATTTGGTGAGTTAGTCCAGCTACTGCAAGTATAGGAACCCCTGTACATCTACTATCCTTAACTAATGCTGCCTCTGATGAGGACGTGAAACCTCAAAGGAATACAATTCTGGATCCAGTGACAGCCCCCCTCTTGTTAACGGCTGCCTGGAACTCATCGTTTTTGCCTTTATTGAGACTTGATTTGTTTGTGCGTCAGTCTCCAATGGCTGAGTTTCGTGATTGGTTTACAGACGGTTTGACTAAGAAGGCACTTCTTTTGAGCGACAAAAGTCCTATTCGCTTGAATCGGCGATAACGTCAGGCCTTTATATTCCGTCCGACACCCTGATTTTAGGCTCTATTCAAACAGAACATACCGATTCTCGTGCTATTTCGCGATAGGCATATCTTACTTCGCAGTTAATATAGATGTACATTTACGCCTTACACTTAGTTACCCTTTCCAAGCAAAGCTCTTCAACGATTGTCCTTTCATCGTGTATAAAACCATACCAAGTGGATCAAATTCGTTAAGGTTTGCTGCAACAAATGACACAGTATGTCGGCGTCTCAGACGATGTGAGGTCTCCCATGTTCTTTGAACCATAAGTTTGTGTTTTGAATGCAATCATCGAATCCATGGTTGCCACTTATAAGGACTTAAACATACTGATTCCTGATTACTTAAAACGTTTTAGCGTCAATATTTTCTAAGCTACAAGTAGTTACCTACCAGCCTGTCTCCGAAGACGACGTCTGACTTATCTTACTGATACTCTGTGTGCTTGTGGTTATATTGGCTGATTCCTTCGTCAAACAACCGTCACAATGTTTCGGTGACATGCGCCTTGACCGCTTAGTTGACCGAAATGCAAGTAATTCGATGCGATAAATTCTTTTAAATTCCAACAAACATTGCATTTTTATGACAGACTGAGTCCATTGTCTGACGTCATTTTCCTTTATTGTTTCACTTGAGCATGTTTGCCAAATGACTACAATTCTGCGTCAGAAGCGTCTTCATCACAGAGGCCGTCCATTAATAGATTTGCCTCCAGTCAAGATATATTTTAGCCACTGAAAGGGCAGACTTTTAGGACTGGTTTCCTCATATTCCCAAAATACACATCACATGTTATCTCTACTTCCATTTACGTTACATCATAAATGTGTCACCAGGGATTTTACTTAGATGTGCAGGTCGGCAACTCTTGATATGATGTGCAGACGAGAAGCGTCATCTCAACAAGGCTAAAGCTCGAACCTTCCCACCGAGGCCTCGAAATCTTAACTTTTATGTCCACTGTGGCAAGCAGAGGCCCACAATTGCAGGGCGGTGTAAAATTGAAAACTTTTGATTTGTTGACAAATTAACGGCATTCCTAGATTCGCTGGCGGATATTAGGAGAGGAACGAAAATGGATTTTACCCCCATAACTCGATTACGGACATTTTATTCGGAGCTCTGTACTTTGTCGGGTTTTGGAATCTTGCAGGTCGTGAGTGTAAACAGCTGATGAAGGGGCCCATGTTGCAAGTGCTCAGGCGTCAGTCAGTAGGCACACATGAAAGCCACAACGAGGGAATCTTGTAAATGAAACTATGTGTATGATTACTGACAGCAGACAGGTCGGGGTAGAACAAAGGGATTATCGTAATTTTGCAAAAAATGCTGGCGCGTATCTTATAGAGTCCGGGAAAGCATACCTTGTGGTAAAAACGTGTCGTTTTATTTTTATTTACACGAAGACCAAATAAATTTACACATCTTCATAGAAACCAGGGATGGGCCTTGGTGGGTCAGCCGTCTGCTTAGAATATATATCGAGATATTTTATGATTGAGAGTGCGATAGTTCGTTATGTGTGAAGGCAAGCAAAATTTTTTGGCCGAACAGCGTTGCGATAGTTAAGTAGGTCACGCGTAACACTTCGGCCAAGTCGCCTTTCTAAATTTCACAAGCTCTGAAATGACTTTAAAAAGGCATCCAAAGTCTTAGCACTTGTGACTAAGACATGCGTTAATTTTCACTTATATGTAGGCGTTGGAACGAGAGAAATTAAAGAGAATTTGTATATTCATTGACAAGCTAATGTCTGCCGTACACCCTCAACTGCCGCCTGCATCTCCCAGGAGAACACTACACGTCCCACCGTCGCCTGCGATTTGTACTCCGGTTGAGATTACATTGCAGTAGAAGGCAAAAACAACTCCTTTAGTGCTAAAATGTTGGCTCATGCCTTTCTTTCCCAAAACGCACACTGTTTTTTTCTATCCTCTAGCACGCAGTTGCTTTAAGTGCTTTTCTACATTTACCACTGCAGCCAGAATCGATAAGAACTATTTACCCAGCAATAATGTTCCCATCACAATCGTCACAGAATCCTGCAGTTCAAACGATTCTCTGCATTAGTTAGCTCCTGGAAACTGGTTCTGCCGGTAAATCAGTTTGAAAAATTCACTTTTCGTCTTTGAGCATCAGTCTTGTTCAGATACCCTGTCACTCGGTGGCCTCAGATTACCAGTGTTTCTCATACGGTGCCTGTCTCTCATTTTAATGCCAATATTTACTGGTCCGTAAATGCCGCGTTTGCACGATCATATCAGGTGTTCCATTAACTTACAGTTTTAGCGTTCTGGCCTGCATAGAAGAGCAATTCAACAGAATGTGTATATGAGATGGAAAAACGTTGAACAACGTTTGTGATCTAACGCATGAAAAGTATCGACATTCACGAATGACTGTTAACCATTCGTAAACCGACACCAATTCGCGGGACCAATATTTATGTTAATAAATAACAAATTTAACGAAATAAAAAACACTAAATAAATATTAAAGGCAATGTTACGTTGTTCGGAAATGTAAGCTGTTTATAAGAGCAGAAAATCCCAAAAACGCCAAAACATGGCTTTAACTGCGTAAAATTTAGCGTTCAATGTACGGAATGCCGACCCATGCAAAATCTATAACGTTTAAACATAGTGTTTTAGCGACGTTTACATCTAAACCTACTTCGGTAATTAGTATGATTTCAAGTATGCGGGCTTGTCAACAGTCTACTCTTTGAACATTGATTCCAAAACGGTTTCCCGAGGATTCATGGAATTCTTTACGCCTTTTAATTGCTTGGGATGCAAAGTAATTAGACAAAAACGAGTTCGCTTGATGTCGTCGATATAAACGACGCACTTGACGTTGAAAATCAATTCGGCCCCTCACATTTTCTAACCTCTCCTCAAAATCAACATGCAAATTCTTATGAATTTACATTTTTCTGGTTAAGAGGTGAATACACAACCTCTGTATTCTTAAATTACAAAAGCAACTTTTGATGCGGACACATCGTGAGCGCTTCTGTTGAATTGTAAAATCATTCTGAAAACAAACTGCTTTGAGATCGGAGCCTACCATTCTGCTCAATACTCAAGCCTTACGGCACTATTTTACATCTTTTAACAAACCTGGGACGATAACTAGATGATATCTAGGACATGCTTGAAATTATCGCAAAATGTGCCAATGAGTTTGCTCAAAGGTTATTTATTCCGACAACAGTAATAGAGGTTCTATGTAGCAAGCGCTTGCTAGTCGAGCTCGTGAGCTCTTACGTCCATTTTTTTAATTTTTCCGTCAAACAAAGAAGACACTAAGCGACATGAAATAAAGAAACGTATTTTTAGGGACTTACGCATCCAAGAATATGCAAAATTTCAACTAATCTATAGATCCGTTGTTTTGGTCTGTCTATGTTTTAATTAGTATAAAGCATGCTGTTTTCTGCTTTCTTCCGTTATCCATGGACGCTGTTTTTCGAAAGCTGCAACGAAAGACTGATGCCTAATTGCAAGACAGTGCGTCACCACCTTCTGATTAATTTTGTGTATTTTCTGATTAGACAAATATATTATCTACAGGGACCGCGCATGGAAACGTTTTAAAATGAGATCCATCAGAAGGAGGCTTGGGGGCGTTGATGTTGTCAGAGGTAGCAGCACGTTTGCCAACGCGATATCGGACATGAACAGGTTATGTCGAAACATCGTCGGATGACGAAGGACACTTAGCTAAGCTTGATCATTGGTACTTTTCCAGCACGTATGGTTGGTCCTTTTTGGATCCGTTTTCTGCTCAACACTAGAGCTTATCACTTTGTTTGTTCGAAAAAAGGACGGCGACACTTTAAATTTTGCTTTCAAGTAATCTTTTTGTTTACGGAATTGACGGCCCCTATGCTATAAATAGTTACAGCGTGTTACCCAAATCATGAAGGGTGTTGAAATTCACAAGTGGTTGCTAATCATTGGCTAACCGGCACCTATTCGCGGACCCAATATGCATGTTAATGAATGGGGACGCGGCAAGTTAACTGCTGAGAAGGCGCCTTGACTATGCCGTTTCACGGATCTTCCCTGCAGCAAGAGTTCAAGTATTGTTTTCGATCAACCCCGTCCTACGCGGCGAAGGTAAAAACAGACTACCACTTCAAACCACTCCCGTGTGCATTCACTCCTTTACTTACTCCTGTGGCGCAGGCTATATTAGTCGTGCGAGTCGACGCCTATCCGCATGAATACGAGAACATATGCCGGCATGTATGAGCGAAGGTGAAGTTAAGAGCATACACAGCTCCATCCTCGCACACATGGTTGATTCTATGCATCGTTGGGATCCCAAAGATGCCTTGCGTGTGATTTACAAGGTCCCACCCTAAGCGACTGGATCAGCGCCTACCAGCAACAGAAGTGACCGCCATCAGGCTACAAAGGCCGGTCCTATGCCGGTCCCTTGCACGCTCCGCGTCATCCGTGGGCAAGGGGCGGTTACATGTATGTATGGCTCCGCGTCCCCGACCCCCCCCCCTTGTGACACGGCATTCCTAACCCTCACTGTCACTTACTGCCGCCTCTCCCTTCCCTCCCATCAGTTCATATACCCCGATTGTATAAAAAGAAGAATGTTAATCGATTGCTCTTATCCCTCACACGTGTATTAGTTTGTACCTCGTTCCATATAAATGTTCTGGCCCGATGAGCATTTGTCGAAAGCACGCGTTTGCTCGCCAAATGCTCTTCTGAACTTTAGGAAAATTTAGAGCATAAAAGAAACCTTAAAGGCGATGTTACATCGCTTACAAATATCAAGTTTGTATAAAAACGGAAAGTCACTAAAACGTCAAACCCCAGTTTTCGATGGGCAGTAATCCTGTCCCTGCAAAACAATTTCAGGTATTGTGATTTACCAATAGTTAACATTCAAATTATAGATTACAAGGGGATCTGTCTAGGATTCCTGATATTTTTACGTTTGTGAATTGAGTGCGATTTGGTTCAAAAAAGCAAACAAATTTTGCCTTTATTTTGTCGTTAGAAAGAAGCGAGTGCTTGGGCGTTCGTTGTCATGTAGATGATGGCCGTTTGGGTCACACTGGATAACGTATTCAAACATGAAACACCATTGTCAAAAAAATGAAAGCCCACAACAATCGTTAGCAACACATATGCTTACGATCAGTTCGAAAACCTTCTCTAATAAGTTATGCTTCTTAGCAATGCCTTACTACTGCACTCCGCTGACGGATGTCCGTGTACTTTATATTTTTGCACAATAAAGCCAGGAAAAACTTTCACACTTTAACCGTTCCTTTTAACTTACTAAACGCACTTGCATTTTTCTACCGAAAAAAATAAAAACAGGCTTCTTATCATATTGCGTCCATTTTTGCTAACTCTGATCACTTTTAGGCTGCGTTCTATGATTATGAATGTACTATGTAGTGGTCACATAAAAACTGATATTTTGCTGAAACTGTTAATGTTTCGTTTGTTCGATTTCTGAATTAGGTATTTGAGGAAGCCGGATAGCACGACATATAATGTTTCACAAGTTGATAGCTGGGAATGACCATTTGATGGCGGTCATTTATTTGACAACGACTAGAATCTTCCAAACGCTAAAACAATTTCAGCTCGTTCCAACCAAGGATGAAGTCTGCAAAATTTAAGCTATCAGATCGCACAGATATGCCGAGCTGAATTCTAAAAATCAATAAAATGACCCGTTCTCTAGAACAAATGGTGTGTTAGCTAACTGATTCCCCGGATATCATCGGACAGAAAATTAATTTTCAAGTGCGACAAGCTTTGTTTAGTAAAACATTCGAAAACAACGTACTCTCCTGTCAAAGGACACACGCTCGAATAAATAACCGAAGTCCAGGACGTGTACTAACATAGGAAATTGCCTTAAGTATCTCCCACCCAAATTTAAGCCTAAATTCATGAACATCATGCTTGATCAAATTATGTGGATAGACTGTTTACTCAGGAAAAGTCTTGAAAGGTTAGGCGAGCACGAAAAGGCGCAGGTTGTAAAACGTCTGAAAATTCCCACATTGGTTTCTGCATCAGATTCAATGAGAAAGGTTGCGTCTTGTTTGTTCTAGTATAATTCGGTTTTAACATATAAAGGTGAATTTTAAATAATTATGCAGCTGGATGCACATTAAAGAGACTTTTATTAACAACAATTAGTAGTGTTTTTTGCGAGCGTTCCTTCGATTGTACTCTTTATTTGGAATTTTTTGGTACAAAGGCAGATTGACAAAAATCACTGAAGAAATCGGATCAGCAATGGTGCTGATAGAAATGTAAGGCGACGGGAGCTATTTATGTCCCAGCGACATCGTATTTTGTTGTTCTATTCCGATGTTAATTCAGAATGTAGGAGAATAAATTTATCTAAGTAATTACGTCACTTCTGAAGAAAATGGCATTTGTTTCCCAAATCTTTTAGCTCAAAACTGGAAAATCTACTCTAGTTTCCGAATAAATTCGGCCTCTTTACCTGTACACTTTGAAGTAGGGTTAGGCCCTCGACGAAACCTCTGCTAGGCAGACCGTGATGCTGCTGGAATTATCAAATGTCATGTCAGCTACTAATTCTAGCTGCATGCACCGTGTGCCGATAAAGACAGATAACCGTTAAATAAGGCGCCTTATTAAAGCAAATAGCAAATAGAGAAACCCGATTCTCCATCATGACGTAAGGACGAAATTCCGACTACCGGTTATTTACCTACATTTTCTAATTTCAGCGTAAAAAGCTTTTTGCTCTCGGTTCCCGCCTCATAGACTCATGTCTGCTTAAAATGTGTTTTAAGCAAACATGAGTCTATGTTGACGTTAATTGCCTAAAATAGAAACCCGCGTTCTGGACTGTGCCACCTCACCTGTGGCGTTCTGTTCCCCTCCTTTGGAGAGTGAATGCGCACCATGGAGTCTGCAGGCTTGTAAAATGCCCTAACGGCTTTAGTTAAAATTTCAGGATTTAAATCGTGAGATAGTATCTGGACATTAAATGAGGTTGGCTGCATAACAATGATTAGGTTATCTATCTGAAAACATAACGCTAGGGGCACATCTCAGAGATCTGCGGACAATAAACAACGACTAGGAGTAGAGTGTTGCGCCCAGTTACGAGATTAAACGTTTTTTTAACTTTCAGCGTGAGACAGTTTTCTAACTGTTTTTTCACGATTTTGCATCAAGTCTTCCAAAATATTCTGGTCATGGTATGAATTATTAAAACAAGCCCATTGCCATGTCTGGTTAATCCGGTGTCTCTGAGGAAAAGCCGAATCCCGAGACTTTGTTGTTTACAAAGACGCCCTTCTTTCAGATGTTAGGAGAAGGCATAAATTATGCTCGCCTTCACGATAATCCCTGCACATGAGCCGAGATCATTTGTAACCTATTTGAGGACATATTTTTGACCTCAAAACAGAAAAAGCGAATTCCAAATAAGTGGCAAATGTTTAAACCCCAAGGATTCACAAAACAGACAGATCAGCAGGCCATTTCAGCCGGGTAAAAATTAAAGACAGAAATCAGTCAATAAGTCAGACTTATGCATGTAGTTATCGTCGTCCTTTGACAAACGCATATTGATGACTTGACTAATTAGTTTGGCTGCCCGTGATGCGGAACAATTCAGGACGATCGAATAATGTCCGGAGTTCAGGGTATGACTCTGGGACTGAGAACTACTTCTGGTGTTGAAATCTTTGTCATACACTGTGAAAAATAACAATCTGTAAAGACTTACTGTGATTGACAACCGCAATGCAGTGAATGTGTATGTGCACACATAGCGGAAACGGAGACAAAAAAGACTGGATTAAGGCCGACGTAGAACTGCTTCTACAATTCTAGACACTTAAAATGCCGCATATTTTACATATTTGTCTTTCCTATATGCAGAATATTTTTTAAATAGTTGCGGCGGTTATGTTATTGACGTATTTTAGCAGAAATCTACGCTGGCTTGTAATCAGACAGTTTTCTGTACTAATAACAGTCCTGTATTATGTTTGGGCACCTGTGTGTGCTGTTGTATTTTAGAGACTAATTTAAACTCGGGCGTTTTAACAAAAGAACCTGCGCGGTTGAAAGTTGACTTTGTCCTGCATAAATCAGATGCAGCATGGTTAGGCAAGAACGTTTATTTTAAAAACCAGAAATCTTTATGAATTTTGAAATAACAGACCTAAAATTTTGTGACATTTCATGTTTTGACACACATTATAACATCTGCATGCACGCTCCTGTTTAAACGCTCCTGCATTTTCTTGTCCTTTGTGAATACTCAATAACTTGCCGCAAAAAGTTCCTCCACCAAGTGGCTGTTTTAACTTTTAGGAGTAAAATAAGATATTTTTGAATGGCTTAGATTCCCGTAATGCATAATTTGGGAACGGGATGGGTTTAAGATAAGCTGTTTTAACAATATCTTGGTATTTATATGACCAACTCGTTCTGCATTTATGACTGTAGAACTGAGCATCGAAGAATACAAATATATCTAAAAGGACTCCAATATAAAGGGGAAAGTGAGGTCTTTGCTTTGCAGAAGGGAGGTGAACAAGTCGACAAAATCTTCCAATTTTTATCTCGACTTTTCCTTGGTGAAAGATGAATTATGTAGGTATCCGTCAGAGAACTATCTTATTAAAGCAATTTTAAAAAGATGACTTATCAGAGGGGGCCTTTCAATTGAACTGCTAGCGTGTTTATTGCCGACTTTCGCTGACCACATTCACTTTCTTTGCGATAAAGTTCCATGAATGGGCGAGTCCGCGGATGTGACACAGAAGTCCATCTGCATTTTAAAATTGTCCAAATACTCACTACTTTAACTTAACGTCTACAAGAAAAATCTTATTTTGGAGATTCCAGCGAACACACAGCACATACAGTGAGTGACCGATCCGCAATTCTGGAATGTGTTTTCTATTAGTAAGGATTACTTAGATGGCGTTGTAATATGAATAATTACGCAACATAGTCCTATGATATTTCGAAATTTCCAAAATGTTTGTTTCTAAATCCATCTTTTTCAATTCCCTGCAAGAAACGCACTGTGTAAAAAGTGATCACTTAAGTGGTGCCTATTTTGCGCACTGATTTTGGATGGCTTAATTAGTTCAAATATATTTTTTAAAAAATATGCACGAATATATTCCTCATTTGCTCATTTGGTTGCTAATGACGTCGCCTCCTGATTCTGTACTCGAAGGAATGGCAAATTTAGGTTTTTAAAATGTTTCCCAATTCCCGAATAATCTTAAGTCAGGGCAACCGCTATATGAACGTTTATCGATTTCAGTCGGCAAGGTGTGTACTTTACGCATACGAAATATCAACAGATCTATATCAATATATCAATGTCAATATATATCAATATCAATATATGCCTTTTGGCAGATGCCGTGTGAAATTCAAAAATCTACAAATCGATTAGATCTATGTTGTATACTTCATGAGGAGCATAAGTAAACACGTAGATTTGATGTTGTGTGAATGCAAATGACACGTTCTTAAAACATCCCATAGTTAGAAACTATTTTAAAAACCGAAATGTACCGCTACTTCGAAAGTAAAATTTGAAGATGTTATAGTTTGCTATCACAAGAACAAACGACTGCATATTTTCGAGAATGTTTTCTAAAAATATACTTGATTCTTTAAAGCTATCGAAAATCAATTCGAAACATACGCAATACATAAGTGGTGATTTTTTGCGGAATGCAGTGCACTCAGAAGTCAACAACCTGGCTAGTCCGAAATGGCATAAGATATTGCCGCGGAATTACTCATCTTAGTAATCCTAAAAAATCGAAAAAATATTTCAGAGTTGCAGATAACGTCCCATGAGATTGGTCAGTCACTGCAATCTGCCTTTACAATCAATCGAATAAAAACACCGATGATCATGGTTTTCCCGCAGATATTCCAAAGACAGCATATGAAAAATTGTAAAACGATTTGGCGGAAAAGACGTTTTCTAAATATATGCATACAAGACGAAGAAAAATGAGTCCTTCAAGAAATTGAAAGAAACTTTGTTTTGAGACTTTTCGACACTAATTCCCCCGACCGTCGTCAGACGTGTAAAAAGCGCAAAAACAGTCACAATTTAAGCATACCCCAAAAAACCGATATTGCTTTATCAATGCTGCGAATTGGTCGATGTTGGAGGCTGATATCACGTCTTGACTGGCTATCACCTTTTTCACTTTTCTTTGAGATTTGTGCAAATGGCGTCCAGATTAATGCGCCAATTGTAAAACACGACAGCCAGCCAAAAGCTTATGTCAGCCCACTGCATCGACTCATCCGCAGCACTGACAAGCCAATACTGTTTTTTTTAGCATGCTTGACTTTTAACTGTATTTCATGCTTTTTACACGACTAACGACGACCTGGGGATCCGGCTCCAAAAATTTACGAAATGAAGTGTTTTTCGATTTCGCAGAAAACTCATTTTTCCCCAACATAGATATGTACATCAAGGTGTGCTAGCTCATGAAATGTTAACCGAAATTCTGAAATGCGTTTTTGCTTCGGAAGGGTTAATTCAGTAGGGTGGAAAAATTAATCATTCTGCAACATAATTCTGTGCTATTAAAGTCATCTCGAGATGCCGGTTTTCGAACGAACTTCCAGCCGGCCGCTTACAAAAGCCCCACTCTGTAAAAAGGACTGCTTAATCAGCGGCACATTTTCTCCTTGATTATCGATGCTCTCAAAATTCAGTTATATTTCGTGGTTAACATGTATAAAAATGTTCATTCCTCCGTTAACTCGGTATATTTTACGTCATTTTTCTAATATTATACTCGAAGGAATGGTATAATTAGGTTTTCTAAAGTTTACTGGTTGTGAGATTTTTTAATGCCGTGATATATCCGTGCTTAAGACATCGTGCCCCTTCATTTACTAACGTTGCTTGCAAAGTTTGCGATATAGCTCAAGTCCACAGTTAAGTTTTATAAACCTCATATGGTCTTCTCTTAGTGCCGTAGAGAAGTGTTTGGTTTTACATACGCGGAAAATATACGGCTTATAGTTCGGAAACCCTGAATACAAGTGTAAGAGCAAGTCCGGTTCAAAATATTCAGAAATTTGAAAAGTTCTATAAAGCCGAATTATACTTTTTCTTCGAGTATAAAATGGGAATTGGACGTAGTGTCCATCGAATAAGTAAAATAATGAATACGTATATGCATGTTTTTTATGAGATGTAAATGAATTTTTAAGGGCATCTAAAATCAATGAGAAAACTCCATTTATCTTTATACAATCATTTTTACAGGCTGTGGCTTTTGTATGCGACCGGAAAAAGAACCGTTCGAAAGCTGCCAACTCGAGGTAGCAGAAATAACATAGAACTATATTGCAGAGTGGCTAATTTTAAAACACGAGTGAAGAAATCCTTTCGAACCGAAAACGCATTTCGGACTTTCGGTCAACATTTCATGAGCTAGCACACCTTTGTGCATGTTGTGGTAGAGGTGGTGGTTACCGACCGTTTTCAACGGAACTCACTCCTCTGGTTGTGCCTTACGGGCTATCACTCTCTAACCCCATCAGCGGCCGCGCAGCGGCGCGTGGTTTCAGCAGGTGCTTCACAACTCGGGGCGATATATGCCTCAGAGACGTCCTTTTGCATTTGAGGAATTTCAGCGTCGTCAGGCTCGAAAAGCGCCCGAAGTAACTGCAGAACCCCTGAAAAAATGGAGCTCCTCTCTGTCGCATCAACTTAAAGTGTAAAATGGATAATGAACGACAGCTTTCAATGAATATTATGAAAGTATTACCAGAGACTCGTGAAAACTTCAACAATATTGGCGGAGGACACAATACAATTGTACCTTGAAGATGGAGACACGATCGCCGGGACAAGAACTTTATTAGCCTGGCGTTTCGGATTCATACTCGAATCCATCATCAGACACAAAAAAGCAGAAACGGGTGGTTGTTGCACAAGAGGATGCGGTATTTATAGGATGCGTCAGATGGTCGAGCAATCATCACGCCAACATCCAACGCACGTTATGAACTTGCAGCAATTATTGACTCGAATGTCGGCCATCAAGCAATGATCAGACGCAGTGCGACGATCCCGGATGAAGGGGGGAGTCGTGAATGTTCATAGGTATGTGGTAGCATAACTACTGCATCCTATAAATACCGCAGCCCCTTGTGCAACAACCACCCGTTTCTGCTTTTTTTGTCTCTGATGATGGATTTCAGTAGGAATCCGAAACGTCAGGCTAATAAAGCTCTTGTCCCGGCGATCGTGTCTCGTTCTTCAAGACTACTTCCTGGGACTCGTCTCTTCGCTTCTATTGCCAGTTGTACCTTGTTTAACGATGTATGATGGTAAGAATTTCATGCAATACTATTTCGAAACGATCTATGTTGTACTATCTAACAAGAAAGCTGTAACAGGGCGTCCTTTAAGAGTGTATTTTTATTGCATCAAATCCTAATGGTAAGGCAGATTACTTAGACGGTCTGATAATTTTGAGGAAATAACCAGCCGAGTGAGACCCCTATGTCTGTCAACGCCTACAACTAAGATTTTGGCTGCAGGTAATAGATAGAGGTTATAATTTTGAGGAGAATAAGAGGACCGTTGAATCACGAAATTGCTTTACCTCCACACTTACAATCTTTGGTAGTCAACTGTATCCTCCAAGTAGCCCAAAGAATCTGATCGTCTATTTTATGCTTTTCGGGCGTCAGGTGGAAAGCCCGCAGGATGACTAAAGGTTCATTAGCCAGGGGACAGCAATTTGCATACCGTGTATTTGAAGCGGCTCATTCCGCAGATGACGGCCTTAGCCAGTTTTGTTTCACTTAATTATATAGCATGATCACGTGAGCATGGTCAGTTTGAATGATGACCGTGGATGAGAAAACGAAAGTGAACTCATCTTTGGCACTCCTTCTTGGTGAGACAATAATTTTCTTTTGCACATCGCAGGATAATTCTAAATTTATAATTGTGTCGCCTTGGCTAATTTTGCTGGTTAGCTAACACTTTGCTTACCATATGTTATATTTATTAATGCACTTTGCATACTAACTCATCGTCTAAATTTGAAGTTTAACTGTAAGAATTCGTTCTTTTATGTTTACGTAATCATGATTATTAGGAATTGTTTAATGAATAACTTTATATATCTACTGTGGTCATCGTTTTGAACAATAAACGCTGCATGCGCGCAAAGAGGTGGACAAACAATAGTTCAGGGACATTTTTGGCAGGTGTCACGATAAAATGTTTTAGCAACTTTTTTGGCGAACAGTATTCCTGGTGTTTAAATAGTTTTCAATGACGTAGACTTGTAGGCACCGATCTGCAGGTTGATATTTTTGCATTCGCAACTACTTTGGGCACACTTACTGGGCAGGGAACTGCCCGTTTGGGTGAGCAGAGGGTGTCCGCGTTCAAGATTCCTGAATGAATGAAAGACCGCATACCGAGAACTTCTGTAGAGACCCAGGGCTGGCAGACTGCGATAATCAGCGCGAAAGTGATATGCCAATACTCCGCAATACGCTAAAATTAATGAAAAATGCACCAAGATATTCCAACATGCTTTTAAGCACCGGCATGCTGTAGAGATTAATGAGTAGGCGTCGGCTTGGGTACTTTTGGAGAATCAACCTAAAAACTTGTGAAAGACAGACATTTATGCAAATAATTCCGACGTGGTTAGAGCGAAAGGGCGCAGAACCACACACAACTTTCTGCGCCTTCCGCGTTTTCCTAGCCTGTATTTCAAAACTAACTTTTACCGCTGTACGCCGTTCCCATATAACTGTACCGGCCTGAAGAAAAGTTATCGAAAGCAACGTTTGCTAATCACTTTGTCTTCTGATTATTGCTATGGGAATTATCACAACTCTTAGGCAGATTCATGTGATCGTTCCCGCCTCAGGAAACGATCTTCTGCTTTTCATAAAGTAATGCATCAATTGTGCATTATCCCTTACCAATAGGAAGCCCCATTAATAACCTGATGTATAATGCTAATACAGATAGGTCCAAAAGATATTTATAATAGCTGACATTTTTGGAGGACGGAAGGCACTACTGTATCAAAGGATGGACTTTCGTCTTTCAGTTTATGAGAAATGCTCTCCTGTTGCGTCTTGGATCTCAATCTAGAGCCCTTACTGACAGTCACACGGCGACCAGGAATGCGTTCAGGAAGGATTACCTCATTTACATGTCCGTCCCATTCTCTCTTGGTTTTGTCGAAGCTACCTCCCGTAGACACATTTATTTCAGAAGACGAAGATATTCCCTGGGCAGGGGAATCAGTCACGTGGGTGGGGGGGGGGTGGCGTGGGCGAGCAATTATCCCAATGACAGTGAGCCAATATGCCGAGCGATCGTCACAACAGCATCCAATATGGATGACGAAATCACGGCCATTAACGACTCGGACGCGGACTGAAAAGCCACCATCGCATCAATTACGACCTCAGCAGTGATTGTGATGGTTGTTCATTACGGTATGCATGTGGTCTCACGGAATCTACGTGCTATAAATACTGCACTCCTTGTGCCCCCATTACCCTTATCTGCGACTGTCTCTGATGATGGGATCGAGTAAGAATCCGAAATGCCAGGCCAATAAATTCCTTGTTCCAGTGCTCGCAAATTTGTCTTGTAAACTGCTACCTGGAACTCGCCTGTTCGCTTCTATCAACATTTATTTCAAGCAGGGACTTACTGGAAACATATTTTCTGACATGGACACATCTGTATCCATACATGTTCCCAAAAAACGTAGTCCGAACCCTCTGCCTGTAACGCATCTATCCCTAGGTCAGACACTGGAGAAGTGTCATCAATAGAGACATCGGTGATGTTTTTGTGCAGGGCGGTATCAACTTGTTAAACTAATGGGCCCGAAAAGACAAGTCGGGCTCATGACCTCACGCTGGTAACTGAAGCATATTGTCGGGATTGCGTATCGACACATGGGTCTCGGGCGTTTCCGATTTGTCCTAGAATGCCCAATTCAGTCGCGTTTAAAAATGGCCATTTCATCTTGTATAGTTGTTTTTTGTGAACCCTGATTATGTGGCAGTGTTTTTTAGGTTTCGTGGTTTTTTGAAGGCACTGTGATGAGTCTTCTGTGTACACTTACATGCAAGTGACAGTAAAGATATTCATCGAGATGTCGTTCCGACATGCACTCAACTGTTACCCTTACGGTATGGCTGAACCACGGTAGCTTTATCTGGTTTGTTATGACGTGCATGTGCTGTAAACCAGTTCCTCGAGGAAATTCGAGCTTCCAAAATCCCTTTCTGTCATTTTTATCTTAATGCCACTTCAAAAACACGCGAGGTGGAAAATCTCCGACTTGCCCATTTGTTTTTGATAAACTTTTCGGACATCCGAACCTGCGATTAGTGATATGGAAATGTCACGGTGACTCCAGACTGAGTGCTGCAGCCGGCAACAATCTGGGTAGATTTAGAGGCCGCGGTTACAGCCTTGTTGGTGAGTTGTATTTTCCGTGCCACGATGCTGCCCAGGTCAAAAAAAACTGATCTGCTTCATGTTGACTGATGAAATAAGCAGGTACCGACAGAGAGTTTGGTTGCTTTATTTTCCCTCACTAGTAATGGATGACAGCATGACATCGAAAAATTAGATAAATTATCATTTATTCGGCTTTTCAAAAAATAAGCTTTGCTGTTCTCTTGAGATCACTAACAGGATGAGGCATTATATTTATCTGAAATGTATGGAAGTATAATTATGCCATTTTACGATTAACTTGGAGTACCTGGGTGTCAAATATGCATAACCGGTGTCCTGGTGACTATTGAGACGGCAATTACATTTTTTTGAGCTTTTGTATCTAAATAAGACCCCGGCTAAGAGATTATATGAGAAGAAAACACTTGAACAATTTGGTAGTCCTATAGCGCGCCAGGAGGGGAAGAGGAGGAGGGGGAGGAGGAAGGCCGTGCGCCTTGGTTGACACTAAGATGCCGTGATCTTACTGTGCGGTGGCAGTATAAGCCCTACCGATAAGAGAATGCATCGTGGGATCCAGTCACGTGAGCGCGCGACTAGCGGCATGCAAGGTATGCAAATACGTCTGCTAAAGAAATTTTTGTCGGCATCCATGCTTACCTGTAGCTACTGTCTCGTCTTTTTTGCGGCCGAGACTGGTTATTCGCTTGTCCACGGATAGGAATTCGTGGTTTTTCACCCTGGTGGTGGATAGCAATCGAGAACAGAGTATCGCTGTTCCGGACAGACCGGCTGAGATCGCGTGTTCGTGAATCCGTCGTTATTTATCCCATGTAATAAGAAGGACAGTTGTCGCATGGGAATAGAGAAGCGTCAAATTGTCGACCTGCATCGAAACGGTTCTTCATCCGAGTCATTCTGTTACGCATGGGTGTTACGAAACGATACACACCGGGCACCCCAGACATTTCTATAATGCATTCTAGTGCCTCCGATACACTACTTATGCACAATCGAGAATGTCGAGGAGTTGGCGGTTATCCACATTTATAACTATCGCGATCGCCTACGGAGTTGTCCCGGTAACTGTCCCTTCCTTCTCGGTTTCATAAACGTCACTTGTCCTGTAGTCGATTTTCCCGAGTCGGTATAATCAGCTGGTGCACCGCCAAGTAGTTGCAATGATGCCTGTGGACCTGCTATATTGTTGACTTACTCGTTCGCCTCCCGCCTGTCGACGTACGCTCCATAGGACGGTCGAATAGTGTCCAGATGCTCTAACTGTCCATGTACAGGAAATGGAGTCCCGTCAGCAGCCTCAATATTCACTTTGTTGGGTTGATAGAGCTAGACATCCTAGTGGTTAATTATACATTGGTCTGACTTAAATGGGCGAACAATCTAGATTGCAAGGATAGGCAAATGGAGGAGAGGCGTGGACATATGAGTGGGGTTTATGGCAGCTGATGGCGCTAGGCTGCGTAATCTGTGTCCTCAAATCTCAGTCATTTTGCCAAGGCTGATGTTTTTAGCGCGTACATTTTCTTGCACTCCCCCACCGGAGGAGACGGTTAACTAGCGTGTCTATAAATAGAGCTGCTGAGTCATTCCCGACGGATGCCGTGATTCGCTATAGGCCAGCGCTCTGCTACAGTACAAAGATGACCAAAATTGGACTGGAATACCGTCGGGATTGCATTTTGTCCTTTCGCAGGAGTCTTGCTTGTAGTTAGAAAGAATGGATGAATGTATGAGCAGGGACTACTGGGTCTGGGAACACGCAGGCCGGACATACAAATCAAGGTTAGCTCAGCGGTAAAAAGCGGTTTCTGGTGTATGGCAGCTGTGCTAAACATGGCTTCGAGCAGTCAGGGATGAGAGTTGGGTGCGTGTTTATTGCCGTGATCCCATTTACTCTGACAAGATTCAGTGGTCCCCAACTTTAACTTTATGATGGACATTATTCAATAGTACAATGGGTGTGCTAACTCATGAACTGCCAGCAAAAATTCTGAAATCGAAAAGAATATTTACTCAGGGTTGTAATATTAACCAATCTGCAGCATAATCGTCGGCTAATTCGGTTACTTCAGCATTTGAACGAATTTCTCTTCGGCCGCCTGCAAAAATTACTACCGAAATAGTATGATTTTTCCCCATTTATTTTCACTGCTTTTATAAATTTAAATATATTTCAAAGAAAACATGAATGTAAATATTCATCATTTTACCCATTTGAAGGCAATTTCGTCTGCTTTAAATTGTGTAATTGAAGGATGGGTATAATTTAATTTTTAAGAAGTTTCTAAATGTGAGATTTTTAACACAGTGGAATGCCTGTTCACAAAATATCGTGTCGCTGAATTTTCTAGTGTTGCTTATAAATTTTACAATAAGGTTCGGTCCTACCGCTAAATTTAATAGACCCTATATGGTGTCTTATTAATAACATATAGAAACGTATGATTTTCCATACACAGAATCTGTGTTGCTTGTTGATTAGAAACTCTGAATGTAAGTATAGTGGCAGGTCAGATTCAAAATTATTTGGGAATTGGAAAAGTTTGTGAAAATCAGATGATACCCATCCTTCAAGAACAACATGTAGAGACAGCGGAATGTTCCACTAAATAAGTAAAATAATGAATATTTTCATGCATGTTTTATGTGAAATGTATTTGGATTTATAAGGACATCGAAAGCCAACGAGAAAAATACATAATACTTTAGTAGTAACTGTTTGCAGTCTAGTTATGCAGGCGGCCGAAGAGATGCTCGTTTTAATGCTGGCATTCTGAAGTAGCTGAATTATCCAAACACTACGCTGCACAGTTGTAAATATTTCAACCCTGTTTAAGAAGACTTTTTGAGTCGAAAACCCCCTCCAGAATTTTGGCTAGCCTTTCGTGAGTTAGCACATCTACTGTATGTGGCAGGACACCACCTCCTGGCTGTTGTCGTTCAACGGCCATCCACGCGCACTGACGAAATTGTGCCCACATTAAAGTGGCCACGTATTTTCCGACCTACTCCTGGTCGCTAACCCCGCCCCGGAGGGGGATCACGTGTCCTGCTTTTCGGACAATTTAATAACACTGTCGACCGAAAATAAGCAAAGAGGACAGCGACTGAAGATTTTGATCCCTTGCAACGTTTCCGTAAACAGATATATCTCACTGCGTTCCCTGTAATCAGACCGAACGCTCACGCGGCCAGATGGCTTGGCCCAGTTTCTAGTCGACGGGACACACACATCCACTGCAGCGTGAGAACACAGCCGGTAATTCATCAACACTCCAACCCTAAAGGAGAGCCCACGCTCCCCTCCCCAAAGCTGCTCTTGTGTGTGTGTGTCGTTCCGCACTGCTGCTGCTTCGTAAAAGCGAATAGCTTTGCAACGGTTTATGTGTATGTGCAACGGCCTTATTTTCAGGTTCTCCGTAGTATATGTTGCATGAGTAAGATAATCCTTTTTTGTTCAGGGAGGTGACAGATAACTCGGCCCTTACTTTTTGGATCATGGAAACCCAAGTTCCGTCGGCAGTTTTCAGTTGACGTGCCGGAAACATGGATTCCAGTTAGCGCAACTGAGTAGATGGCGTGATCGTAAACATATTGGAATTTTGAAACGACATGTTTTATTGCTCATCATCAGAAAGTAACTGGACCGCGTGCTGCTACCGTGCTCAGTGTATCCTCTCCGGGTTGTCTTAGACCGCTACACGTACAACTTCTGACCCATCTCGTGAAATCTTGATCGAAATTCTAAAATGCGACTTCTATAAACGTAGGTGGGGTTGCAATAGTTTTCGCTACGCAGCATAACCACAAGTAAATCTAGTAACATCAGGATTTTCGCTTTTGAATGAGCTTACTTGCAGCCGCTAGCAGATATCACACTATGTAGAAGATAATTACCTAGCTGGAATTAATTTTTCACGCCTTTGTGTACTTATATTTTTAGTAAGAACCAGATCTAAAATATTTTGTGGAAATGTTTCGATAATAAATGGAGTCATCTTCAAATTTATATTTAAGAAAAAATTGTATTTCAACTTTAAAATGTTCATAAATGAGAAACCATTTAAGCTCGTGAAATGGCTATTCTGACGCAATCTTATTTGTCCATTAATTACCGTCCCTTATGGATTATAGAACACGGGCGGAATTCATCGTAAACTTTTATGAGCGCTCTCTTAGTCTTCATGGTGTTTTAAGGGAACTAGCTATCCATCTCTGATATTTTCGACTGCCGCAAATATTGTGATTGTCTTAAGATCAAATTGCCTAAGAAAGCGACCAATACAACGCGTATACTGAACTTCAACAGCAACCACCTAATCCGCCACAAACGTAGTTGCGTAAGGGTGCTGTATCAGCCTGTTGAGATGCATTTCTATGTACCAGAGGACTAGGTTGGCAAATTTCAGTACCTACTACGGATATTCATAGAAAATGACTAGCCGCGCAACTTCGTCAACCATTACATGTCCAATTTCACCGGCATCACATTTTCGCTAGCGTGCTATCACGTTAAGAACGATTTGGTAGCCGCCAGTCGCCTGCGCTTACCACATGGAGTTCGAGTTATGCACAAGTAGGAAGCAACTGCCAAGTGCCAAGCCATGAGGCCAAAGGCCTACTGCTACGGCAGGAGAAGTCTAGTCGTTTACCGGATCTGGTCCAGATGTAGACAAAGCAACCATGTAGGCGAGGTTAAAGATTGCTCTGGAGACGAATAGCCGGCCATGCGGCAGCATGATGTTAGCTCTCAAGTCCCAGATTTTTCGGCGGGACCCGGAGACATCAAGTTTAACGAGGCCGTTATCCACGCAATAGGGGGGACAACTGAGCTGTGAGTTGTGAGCTGTATGAGTCATGGCTATCCGAACCTCAGTCCATCGACGAGCGCATCGTCTCCCCCGCTCCAATATTTCATGCGATTTAGACTTTTGAATAATTACCACGCCATGAGTCCGATTCAGATTCACGCTCGAGTCCATCATCAGAGACATCAACAGATGCGGGTGATTCGTGCACAGAAGCAGCTGTATTTATGGAATGCAGTCGCAATACTACTACACACCTATAACAATTCATTTTCTCACCTCATCGAGGATTCTTCCCCGTTGGTCCGGCAATTGCTTGATGGCCGGCATGTAAGTTGTTAATTGCTGGAATTTTCCCACCCGTGTTGGATGCTGGCGTGATAATCGTTCGACTACCTGCCTGATCGGTCTGCACGCTCCACGAGCAAGTTTCGCTACGAGCCCACGGGATGAGTGCGAAATCCGCCAATTATAGTAGGTATACGCTGGTCTGACAACTAGGTCGTTCAAAATATTGCACTTCTTATGCCTTCACCGCCCGTAGTTGAGACTGTCTCTGATGATGCGTCGGATTAGGGATCTGAAACGTCAAACCAATCAACCCTTCTTCTCTAGCTATCATATTTTCCTTAGAAATGTCCGTTTAGCTATGCGGTTCCAAAAGTCTGCCCCTTTCAAGTTCCCCGTAAGCAAGCCTTGTAAAGAAAAACCATGTCCTAGGACACTATGCTGACCGCCCTAGTCAGAGGCTGACAAACCAATCTGAGAGTGTTCGCCCTTAGATTATATAATCCTTGGAGGTGTTGCCTTACCAGAATTGGGTAAATCGGGACGCACAGGCCTGATATGAGCTTTAAAGCACAACAGCTATATTATGGACGATGCTAGCCTGATAGGTTTTATTTCTTCCTTTAAAGCAATGCAGTCCAGGGATCCAGGAGATCAGAGAGCCTTTCGGCACCGAAATGCCCCTAGGGCAATGTCACAGGCAGAAAATTCAGCATTTCCAAAAGAGATGGAAAATGCTTTCAAGTCCACGATAAAGTCACCATCTTCTAGTTGAAGTGGCAAATTAACAGTAGATGTGCTAACTCATGGAATGTCAACCAAAATTTCGAAATGCGTTCTCGTTTCGAAAAGATAAATTAAATAGTGTTGTAAAACTAATCATGATGCAGCATAACTCTATAATGATCCAGTTACCTCAGGGTGTCGGCATTCGAAAGAACTTATTTTCTGCTGCATGCAAGATCTATACTTTGCAAAAATGACTACTTAAGTAGCATGCAATTTTCTCATTGATTTCATTGAAAATTTAATTTTATTTCATGGAAAACATGCATAAAAATATTCATTCTTTTACTTATTCGGTAGAGAATTACGTCTTCTTCCAATTTCATAATCAAAAGAAGAAAATAATTCGATTTAAAAAACTTGCCTAATTCCCGAATAATTCTGAACACGAATTGCTGTTACACTTGTATTCAGGGTTTCAAAACTACAAGCTGTATATTTTCCGTGTACGGAAAACCATGCATTTCTCTACGGTGTGAAGAGGAGATCATATGAGGTTAATAAAATTAAGCAGTGGATTTGCGCAATATTGTTAACTTTACAAGCCACATTCGTTAATGCAGATACATGACGTTTCATGAACGGCCATTTAACGGTATCAAAAAATCTCCCAATTAGAAACTTTTTTAAAAGTGAATTACATTCTTCTTTTGAGTATGAAATTGGAAGAAGACGTGATTTTCTACCGAATAAGTAAAAGAATGAATATTTTTATGCATGTTTTCCATGAAATATAATTGAATTTTCAAGGGCATCGAAAATCAATAAAAAGATTGCATACTCCTTAAGTAGTCATTTTTTGCAGAGTACAGATCTTACATGCAGCCGAAATTAAATTCTTCCGAAAGCCGACACCCTGAGGTAACTGGGTCATTACAGATTTGTGCTGCATCATGATTAGTTTTACAGCACTTCTTAATTTATCTTTTCGAAACGAGAACGCATTTCGAAATTTTGGGTGACATTTCATGACTTAGCACATCTACTGTACACACGTCTTCGACGTACATGTCTACCAGAATAAGTGACTGATGCTCATCCGCGGTCGAGAATCTCACTCACCCGGGATGCCCATTCTCATAGGGCACTGATTGCAGCAATTCCAAAAATTATAACTTGACCGCAGGATTATAACACCATTGCCTGCACAAACGGATATGCTACAAAGCCTGAGGGGTAATGCTGCCCTACAACAGACGCACAAAGCAAAAGTTCCCCACAAAAACATCGTTTTCCCTCGGAGTACGCCTCCGGACAGTACTGTAAAGTGATCATTCAAAAATTGATTTCTGCTTTATTATCTTTACCAAATGCCCGCCGGTAATCTGATACAGATTTTTGTCGTTCCAGAATTAACACATTTGAGCCAAGCGACAGAATGAGGTCATCCCGCAGTACTTCAGTCTTCGCTCCTCACTCAAAAAAGTAACAAATAACACGACAAACGGCTGGAAGTATGACAACGACACTTAGAGTGGGTGGGCTAACTCATGAAAAGTCGACCGAAATTCTGAAATGCGTTTACGTTCGGAAAAGATTAACTAAGCAGGGTTGTAAAACTAAGTATTCTGCAATATAATTCTATAATATTTCAGTTAGCGCAGGACGCCGGCTTTCGAATGAACTTCCTTCCCGCTGCATGCAAAAGCTAAATTCTGTAAAAAATGATTACTTAGCTAGAATAAATTTATCTCATTGATTTTCGCTACCTCTTCACGTCCAATTATATTTCATGTAAAGAATGTATAAAAATATTCGTTCTTTTGCTCATTCCGCAGATAATTACGTCCTCTGCCAATCTTATACTCAAACGAAGGGTATAGTTTGGTTTTCAAAACCTTTTCCAACTCCCGAATAACTTTGAACCCGCTCTACCGTCACACTTGGATTCATGGCTTCCAAACTACAAGCCGTATATTTTCCGTGTACAAAAAACTACGCAGTTCTCTGCGGTATTATAGGAGGACGATATAAGGTTCATAAAATTAAGCAGTGGATTTGATCCATAATGTTAACTTTACAAGCCACATTGGTAAATGCAAAGGTATGAAGTTATATGAACGGTTATTTGACGATTATAAAAAATCTCATATTTAGAAACTTTTCTAAAACCGAATTCTGTCCCTTCTTCGAGTATAAAGTTAGAAGCAGACGTAATTACCTATTGAAAGAGCAAAAATGAATATTTTCATGCATGCTTTCAAAGAAATAAAATTGGACTTTTAGAGATATTTAAAATTTGGGAGAAAAATTAATGCTACTTAAGCTGTCATTTTTTGCAGTGTAGTGTGTCCCTGCGGTCGAAAGGAATTTCATTCGAAAGCCGGCATAATGTGGTACCTGAAATATTATAGAATGATGTTGCAGACTGACCTGTTTTGCAACCCTACTTAATTAATCTTTTCGAGACAAAAACGCATTTCTGAATTTCGGTTGACATATCATGAGTTAGCCCACGTCCTGTACATCGGCGGAAAATCGACAAACAAAACCTTGGAGGACTCAAACGGTATTGTTTCAGTACCCCCGCTATCTTCACTGGGACCTGACCCAGACTGATCTTACGGCAACGTGTTTCTGAATTCTCGGGCTGACAGTCGTGACTCCCAATTAAACCTCGAATGTTCCAGACACACTAACGTGATTTTGGACAATACATGCGCATGACACACTCGTCAACACAGACTGAGACAGCCACCCAATTCAACTCCGCCGTTTGGATATGAACTTTCCTTGCTGAAAGAACCGGGTACATGTGTCTCCTCCCAACTGCCCTCATCTGCTGCCCAGCTGGCTGCAACCGTCCGCAGAACACAGGCAGGGCCGTAGATTTGACACTAATCATCCACTCCAACACATTTTTGGTGGATGTACGCCCGCTGTAACAGGCGAGTTGCAAGTTTTTTCGAAAAAGGAATAAAAGTTAGTCACAAAAAGTCGATTGGTTACGTCGTGGACGAAGTAAGACCAGACTAAATGAATAAGTCAACCAATTCACATCAGGTCAAAGTTTTAGCACACGACATGCTCACCCGAGGGCACTGACGTAGGAACTTGCTCACTAATCGTACTCGATGGTTCAACGTCAAATGCTGCTAACACACAAATTCGGTTCTCATGCATGTATATTCATCTGTTATCTACATGATAAGAATTTAGCTGTGAGACTCCACCTGTATGGGATAAAACAGCTACAAATTATGGACTAATGAGGCGGAGACTGGAAGGGACTTCGCAGGTGAAAAATCACACTGTCCCAAGAGGGCATATGTTTGACTTAGACGCGGCCGAGACTGTGAACACAGACGGGCATATAAGACAAGTCATAAGACAGTCATCCAACCAGCCGACCCATACACCTACTTCAATTCCGACTTCGCGAAAACAAAATCTTAGCAGGAACACCCGTCGGGCAACCCATTTCCCTGAGTGTCAGCTCTCATGGAACCGTATATCAACATCCACAGTAGCTATTCTCCCGATCTGTACGGTGGCAGAGTCGACAGTCCATGTTGATGAACAGTTATACACGCCAGGTGAAAGCGAAACCAAAAAATGAGACCTCTCCCATGATCGCGCCTTTCTTAACGGAAACCTTATTTAATACAACAGATTATAAAACCCTTCATAAAGAGGAGAACTTACGTTTTTGAACAGTATCCGTGAAGAGAAAAATTCGTTTGACCCGTGCAGACGTCGTATGCGAAACTCAGCTTGGCATGCCAAGGTGGCATTGCGGTGCAAAACGCGGGGTCAGACAGCTGCGTCGTGGAGTCTTAGCATTCATAAATTTCGTTAAAAATTGATCGACTATTTGGAGGGGCAGTTTTAGCTTGCCTGCTGCCCCGAAAAATCACGGGCCCGTAGTTACAGTAAAAGTGCTAACTCATAAAATATTCATCGACATTTTGAAATGTGTTTTCAATTCGAAATATAACTTATGTAGGATTGCAATATTAAGTACCGTGCAGCAAGATCCCAAAATATTTCAAAAACCCGGGATGCCGAATTTTGAAAAAATTTCTTTTCGGCCGCCCACGATATGCACACCCTGTAGAAAATAACTACTTGCGTACTATAAATTTTTTTCATCGATTTTTGACGACCTTATAAATATTGTTCACTGAAAACGTGCATCAAAATATTCATTCATCAAAATATTCTTCTTCAAATTCCGTACATAAAGGATGGCTATAATTCAATTTTAATAAAGTTTCTGATAAGAAATTTTTTAGACCATTAAATGCCCGTTCATAAAACATCGTATCTATGCATTCATTAATGTTGCTTGTAGAGTTTTCGCAACGGCTCAGACCCATCGTTAACTATCATGAACCCATCATGATCTCTCCATAGCACAGCACAAAAATTCATGATTTCCCGTGCACTGAAAATACGCAGCTTGCAGTTTAGAAACTCTGGAGGCAAGTGTTACGGCAGGTCGGTTTCAAAATTATTCGAGAATTGAAAATGTTTTTAAAGCCGGATTATACCCTTCTTTCGAGCATAAAATTTGACAAAGGCCTAATTGACTACCAAATTAGCAAAAGCATGAATATTTATGCATTTTTCATGAAATACATTTAAACTTATAAGGTTGTCAAAAATCGATGAAGAAATTCATGCTACACAAGTAGTTATTTTTTACAGAGCGTGGTTTTCGTTGGTCACAGAAGGAAGCGCGTTCAAAAACCGGCATTCTGGAGTAACTGAAATATCATGGGCTTATGTCGCATAGTAATTAGTGCTGCAACCCTACTTAGGTGATCTTTTCGAGCAGGACACACATTTCAGAATTTCGGTTAACATTTCCTGAGTTAGCACACCCACTATAAATAGGCTTGTTGATAGTCAACTGAGGTCGGCTTTACATTACATGTAGATACTATTTAGGCATGGCATGCTACCAGAAGCTTTGTGCAAATACGTTGAGGTTATGAAATGATTGTAAGTCGAGTTTTCGCACGGACTTGAAACGCCACTTAATAAGGTCGAATGACCTACTGCCATGGCAAAAGTCTGAAACCGTTATTCAGACGGTTTCCGATGGTGGATAAAACACCGACTTCGAAGGACTCGAACGGATACACTAGACAAGGAAGATCAAACACGCAGCAGCAGTTTGAAGGAATGTCTTTTTCTCTGGGATCGTATCTCCTTCGACTGGACACGATTACGCTTTATTTTCAAACACATCGGATTTCTCATGAGGAACTGCGGCCACATAGGCCGCCAGCTGCTTAAAACATGATTCTCAAGACCGCAGTCAAACAACAGGCGCAATAAATAAAACTCTCTTACCAATAATCGCGTATCCCTACACTCAGAAAAAAGTTTAATGCCAAAATATCCAGCATGGCAGCTCGAGTACATGTTCCCTGTTTCCCTTCGGATATAAAGTGCAAGAATAAGCGACTGATTATGAGCTTAAGCAAGATTAATAATTTCCTAACCTCTTCTGTCAAAATAGTTATCCAGATAAGTATCGATATTACAATGGAAATCGCCAATCACGCTCCAAGTACCCTGTGTGAGTTCTTGTTTTATGACTCTTTTCTGAGCGCCAAATGAGTTTCCAGCCGTAAATCGGCCCTGTGGTTTGCCCACAAAGTGCGGTATAGCTAGCTCTTACAAATTCCCTACACTAGTAAGTCTTCAGGGTCCCAGCGTAAAAGGCGACCTTAAGTGATACAGATTGTGTTTTCGCGCGTAGATTCGTTTGTTTGCATTTGGCCCAGAATTGGTCGAGCATCTGTACGCGAGAATACCCTCGGGAGCTTCATAGGCGAATTGTAAATCGACATCAACAAACGGATTGTCCGGCAAATGATTGCTTCTTCTTTGGCGAGTAAAAAAAAGCAGTGTCATAGTTTCTAATCAATAAAAATAGCCTCCAACGCACGACATATACATCAGACCGTAAGGTCTATACAAATCCAAGAGAAACAAAAGGCTTGCACTATCATAAAACAGCTGACTATATCTTAAATTTTTGATTAATGTTCGAAGGCGGAAAAAATGAGAACCCTAGGAGCGATCGAATATGCATCCGTTAGACAATTAGAAAGACAAATACACACCCATGACATGGACGTTGCCTGCTGTTCACGACGTCAGGGACACCTGAATTAATTATATCCACCAATTCTGAGCATCGCATGTAAATCCGTTCATCAAAAACGCACTTGGCTCAAGAAATCTTTCGACTAATCTATCCCCTACTCACAAGTACAAACCCAAACTGTCAATAGAAGAGAAAGCCCGAGTCACAGGAGGCAGTGTAGGAGAGGGCTTTGTGACAGCTATGACAAACATTTAATTTCCCTGACGCGTCGAATTCACTCTCGCAATGCTTCAAGGGATTCATCAACGTGCGTTTACAGATGCTAACTCTATACATGCTGCAAAGAACTCCGGCCCCTTTTCTCGGAATCGTCTCCCTTTACTAATAAATCATGCCTAACCAATCGGAGTTTTGCAGTTTGTTTAGTGCACAACGGAGTAAAGAGTTAAAAATACTACCTACGACACGGAGGAAGGACAAAGGTAGGGTACGCGTCATCGGGACTGCGCACTCATAAAAAATGCCACACATGGATGACTGTGAAACACATAGGCGCAAGCTCCCGCCGGACCACCCATCATCGATTGGTCTCAACACCAGACGACTGGCTAGGCCGGCCAGAAGACTGATGCCTGGGAAGGAGGAACAGTGGACAACGTGGACTCTGAAGACACCGAGGCCACGACACTCAGCGTACATTCCATGCTATGAAAAATCTAACACGCTTCTAAACTGTTACGATGCGTTAAAATTCGTGTTTTGAAAGACATACAACTGACAGGAGAACTTGTTCCCTTTTCAGGATGGATAGTCAGGCTGTAATACAGTAGGTGGTCTAACTCATGAACTGTCAACCGAAATTCCGAAATGCGCTTTTGTTTAGAAAAGATGAACTAAGTAAGGCTGTAAGACTAATCACTGTGCAGCATAAATCTACAATAATTCAGTTACCACAGGATGTCGGCTTTCGAGAAAACTTCCTTTTGGCTGCATGCAAAAACTTTACTCTGCAAAAAATGACTACTTAATGAGCATGACTTTTTCTCATTGATTTTCGATGCCTCTAAAAGTCCAATTATACTTTATGGAAATCATGCACAAAAATATTCATTCTTTTGCGCATTCGGCAGAAACTTACGTCTTCTTCTAATATGATACTCGAAGGAAGGGTGCAATTCGGTTGTAAAATGTATCTAATTGTGGGGCGTTTTTATAGCGTGAAATGGCCGTTTAGAAATCCTCACATCTCTACATCTCCCAATGTGGCTTGAAAAGTTAACAATATTGATAAAATCAACGGCTTAACTTTATGAAGGCTATATGGTTCCCTTTATTACCGTAGAGAAATGTGCGGTTTTTTGTACGCGGAAAATATACGGCTTGTAGTTTGGAAACCATTAATCTACGTGTGACGGTAGGGCGGGTTGAAAATTACTTGGGAATTAGAAAACGTTTTTAAAACCGAATCATGTCCCTCCATTGAGTATTAAATTAGCATACGTATTTATCTACCGAGTGGGCAAAAGAATGAATATTTTTATACATGTTTTCCATGAGATATAATTGGGCGTTTAAGGGCGTCGAAATCAATGAGAAAAATTCATGATACTTAATTAGTCATTTTTCACAGAGTGTAGTTTTTGCGTGCAGCAGGAGGGAAGTTCACTCGAAAGCCGCCATCCTGCGGTAACTGAAATATTATAGAATTACGTTGCAGGTTGACTTATTTTACGACCCTAATTAATTACTCTTTTCGAATCTAAAACGCATTTTGGAATGTCGGTTGACATTTCATGTGTTAGCCCACCTATTGTAGCTCCATTTTAACGTGGTCTACACATTATTTCTCGCTAACGTCCCGTCCTTGCACCCACCCTGTTATGCGACAAATAACAGACATGGTCGACAACAACGGTCGATCTGTCAGCGAATCACATTTTCTATATTAAGCTGCAAGAAATTACAAAATCACGCATTTAAACCCTAGTTTTGAGTCGACCCCCTGACCGGAAAATGCATGCTGGGAATGCGTTGCTAGATTTCTGATGTCAAGTCTGTCTAGTACGCTAGTCTAATAGCTTTTCTGAAAATATGACCGACACGTAAGTTGGTAAACTGCTCTTGACGATGAGACACCAAAAAATAATTGTGACAAAGACGTGGTTATCAAAGATCGTTTTGTCACCGGTAAGGAACAATTCACGTCATTGTAATTAGTGCATATGTGAAAAATGACAAAATACTGAATATTAATGAGATGACATAAGGGGTCGTAATAAGTGTTCATATGTGTTCCTAAAATAGTGTTTTTTGCAAATTTGTTATTTCTTAAGATAATTTTTCCTGAAACGTGCGCCGCTGCGTTTAATCACACGCATGCGCGACCAGATGCGCCGTTTCACAGTGTAAATCCTTTTGATCTGCAAATCAACAAAAAGATGAACGATTCACATTCAAGACCGTGCTCAATCGTTAAAGTTGCTTTTTCAAGTAAACAGTGGAATATGCCGTTCAGACGTTGATGTCGGAGCATGTCCTGAAGAACGCAAGCATTTTCACGGCACGTAGAGGAGCTAACGCCCTTGCCACGAATGAAAGTCCAAAGTAATGTGCGTCTTTGTCGTAACAAAAACCGCATTTGGTGCCGGAGACTTAGGTGGACAGTCGGCCATAGACAATCGGATTTGGAAACGGATACGGCAGAACTTTTAGCTGGAACACTGCCGCATCTAACTTCACACTCGAGAGTAACTTCTAGCTGTCGTATTTGAGCCTTTTTTGCTGTTAGCGGGGTGTGTAGTTCTTCCTCTGTGCTATCGCAAAAGGACAGCCTCTTTAGTCGGCTGTGAGCCTTTTGAAGCGGAAGAGTTTGATAACAGGACCCTAACAACAGCTGTTTCTTGTAGATTGTTAACAAAGTACAGCCTTCTCTGTCGGTTGCATGCCTTTTGAAGTGGAAGACTTTGATAAAACGAGTTCCATTTGATCTTAACGGCAGCTGTTTCTGTCGACTAATAACATTAGCAGGCGGCAACAAATTTTTATGTACCCCCGCAACCGTGGCTGGTAGGGAAGATTTTTAGCAATTTTTATTATTTGTACATAGCTCGAAACCTTTATTTTTACATCGTTTAACAGCAGGACGAGAGAAATGAGTGCAGTACTCTGCGTTGGTGAGGCTGCTTTCTGGGGAGAGGGGAGGAGGGCGGAGAGGGGCATTTGTGGTATTTCAGGTTGCACGGTTTGCAACTCCTTTGCTCCCTTTTGGGTGAACAGGTAGCGACCAGACAGAAGCTCTCCAAAGTACACTAACTGGCTGCGAACTACGAGTGGGAAAATTACGCGTGAAAAACCTTGTGGACGAAAATGTTCCAGTTTTATGCAATATGCAAATTAGGTATTGTGAGGATGTTTGCCAGAATTAATTTCATACACTTGATTTTATCCATCCTAGACAGAAAAAATTGCCCTTTCCCTGCTAACAAAACGTGCTTTTGGCAACCGAAAAATTTCGTCAGAAGGGGTGTTCTTAGATGATTAAATTGTACACGTTGTGTGGCTTTTGTTCAGTCTTGCCACTAATTAGGTTTTCTGGCGGCGCTCTATAGGAAAATTTATTTTGACACAGTATGTGAAAAATAACGATAGAAATGTCATTGTTTCACGGAGTGCTGTGAATTCTGGACAGAATTCTCGGAGAACTTATTCGCTGATCTCCGTTAATGTTGGTTAGGAGACTGCGTATATATTCAAACTAGGCAAGCAACTTTCATGTACACCTTCATCCAGGTTTCATCGGGCCCGAAGGAATTATAATGTTGCCTTTACGGAAAAAGGCCAAATGTCAGAGCAAAACCGCAAACACTTGCGGATGCAAGCAAGAAAGGAATTTCGACTATTTAAACCCTTACCTAAACATAAATAATTTCTAAATTTCGAACAGCCGAGAAAAGTGTTAAATCACTGTAGTATCATGTTCATTTACTATCGTTAATAACACGTTGTTGTTCATTCTCTTTTTTGGGCGAGCGGGTTTTTAGCTACTTTAAATCACCCTGTGGGAATCACTGACAATATCTAGAGATTTTAATTTGGGCTTTAATGATTATCAGGTTTATTAAACACGGCAGAAATAAATGTCAGATTGTTCGGTTCAGATAAATCTCCAGTCAATATAAAATGCAGTTACGTTCATAGTAACGCTTTTCGCTTTAAAGCCATTTTCCAATACGAGTGCAATGAAATACGTGGGTTTCGCTGTAAACCAAATAGACCGCATCGTTAACGTAAACATAATACAGGACGCTAATGGTAATGCTTTAATTTCATTTTCAGTTTCTGACCATAATATACCTCTGAAGTCTCACTTGTTCGTTCCAAGTCGACCAATCAAAAGAACTCAACATTTGTATTTTCGCTACTCTTGACCACCAATTTATTTTCAGTTTATACATTTGAAAAACGCTTTCACTGCAAACCGACCTTTTATTTGCCAAAATTCCCTATGCGTATCAACGGCGGTCTTTCAATATCAGTCGACGGACGGGAAATTATGTTATTTAATTAATTAATTGTTCTAAACTTCCCATTTTAAGACACGATTGCATGTAATTTATATTTTTCAGTTTACAACGTGGTTGAGAGTGAGAGGCTATTTGATCTTGGATTTTTGTTCTCTCCATCATGAGATAAGCGTCAGAAGCCATAATTGATTTGGGAATATTAGTACTTATTTTAGAAAAATTGACAGGATGTTCTCATAAACAGTTTTTTGGCAAATTCTCTATTAAAAGTTTACTTACCAAATGTTTGCCGATACTATACAGGCAACTTATTTCATGCAGTAAAAGTCTCCGGTTTCTTCATATTTGCGGGTACTTTCTGCGTGCGTTTAGACTAGCGATATTTTCCAAAATTCATGTCAATCTTTACATGCTGTAAAATGGTAATCTCGCGTCGAAAGAGAAGGCTGTGTTCAGAAACCTTCCGCGAGAAGTGGAAATTCGTTATCATTAGATGCATCATCATTGTTTACTAACGTACCTCAGTCAGAAACAATAAACTACCTCTTTGACGTTGTCCGCTATGCGAACTGAGCCGCTGACGCTTTGTACACAAAATTTTTATTCTCTCTTTAACGGTCTACTATGCAGACAAATAGACGGCGTTGCGATGGGTTCACCGCTTGACCCATTCCTCGGAAAAATGTCTTTTTGAGCAATGTCGAGAATACAAGATTGCCAGATACGATTAATAGCTTTGACCTCTACAGTCGGTACGTGGATGATATTTTCTGCCTGTCGATTTTACCACCAATAAAGACGCCGTGGTCCAAAAGTGTAGCTTGCTAAATTTCTCTCCAGAGGCTGATGCAGACAATAAAATCGCTTTTTTCGATGCCCTTTTGCACAGACACGAGGACCGGCCTATCCGGCGCAGGGTATTCCGAAGGAAAATCTGGACAGCACAGTACATTAATATCCACAATTTTGTTCCCCTAAATCTTAAATGAAATTCAGTTTAGGGTTTGGCAACTAGAAGGCGGCGTATCTGCTCCCCTGAGACCGTTGAAGCAGAACTCCAGCAGCTGCGGGATATACTCCGCGAAAATGGATACCCAGATAGATTTATCCTCCGAAGCATAGGGGAACGCACCGCAAAGCCCACCATGACAACCACAGAAAAGAAAGACATATTTCAAAGTCTGCTTTTTCAGCGGGACGCAGCAAGCGACTCAGTAAGACGAAGTCTGAAGATAGCGATCACTAGCGCTCTCCCGGCGGCGATTTCACGTGTGTGTTTTACGGACTCTCCCCTCCGACGCTTGGGAGGTAAAGACCGACTATCATTAAGGTCATATATGCGTTTTTGCTCATCCACTTGCTCCTGTGGGGCGGGATATATTGGCTGTACAACGAGACGCCGAGAAAAAAGAGTACGTGAACACATACTGGCCTGGCTGGCCAGAGGTAAAGACAGAGCCATTTCGAGTTCTCTTGTCGCAAATCGAGTCGATACGAATCACCGAGTAGACGCTAAAGAAGCCTTTCGGGTTGTCTACAGGACACCATTATACTTCCCCAGAGGCCTGCATCAACGGGTATTAGATACGGCCGAGGCAGTGGCTATACGGCTAGCAAATCCAGTGCTGTGTTGCCAGAAGACGTTGACAGAGGCGCTTCGCCTTCCGAGGCCAACATCAAGCGCAGATGATCATTGAGTGCCGTCCTAACCTACGGATGTCACTGATGTGAGCTTAACGTACCCGACTCACAAACGTCACTCACAGCCTATATCACCCTCATCCTCCACCTTGCCCCAATGAACATAACGTGCTGACCTCGTTATGCGGGTGGTGTGGAAACGATGGCGTTATTAGCCACTAAGTCACCTATAAAACCTGTAAACTTCTTACATTTTAAATTCATATATAACTGTATTGGCCTGATGGTGATGTACCGTAAACAAGTGTTTGCCAAATTTGCCTTTAAAGTCTAACCTGGGAATATTCATGGAACCCAAAACCATGTGTTTTGTGGTTATTTTCCTCTATTTTATGCCCTTATAAACCTTCCCAAACCTTATAAACATTTTTCTCACACAGTTATACAGTAATGAACCTCGATGTGCGGAAAGAATCGGGGTCCAGACAAGGTATCTCGTTCATCATCTCCCGAAGAAGTCGGTGAAGAAAAGAGAATGGATTCATGGACCATATTGTATTCGAACTGACGTTTAGGAAACTTCTTCGTTTCCATCATCAGAGTAGCCTACTTCTTGCCTCTGCCGGTCTTGAGTTGTTCAGTCTTGCGCTTGTTTCGTATGATAGCCGTGTTCGACACACAAAGTTTGACCTGCCTGTTTGTCGCTGACTGTCTTAGACCTTCCCGGGGCTGACCGCTGACAGGCCTGCGTGACCTTCGTTCCCTTTGGGGTCGGCGTAGTTATAGTCAAATCAAGGTGCCGGTTGGCCTTAATTGAGTTCAACAATGCCTTTGCAGCTCGCTCCTCTTGATTACAGCAAACGTGTCGTCCACGTATCTGGCCCAGAACTTAGGGGACCAGCTGCTTGAGCCTCTGCAAAACTGCTTTGGCAATTAGTCCAGACAGTATTGAATCTTTATATTCTCCTAAATGTTAGATATAATTAGTTGAAATTGGGATACTTAACCGCGTGCTCTGATGGTTTTGCTTCCTAGCTATTAACCCTGGAGCGCCCAGCATATGAAATCATCTAGCAAACCAAGTATGAAATCATGTACCAGAAAAATAAGCCACACTGTCCACAGAACTTCTCGAGTCAGAGAAAACTCCGCATTATATACAGTAGGTGGGCTAACGCATGAAATGTAAACCAAAATTCGAAATGCGCCTTCTTTTTGAAGAGACTAATTAAATAGTGTTGTAAAACCAATCATCGTGCAGCGTTATTCTATCGAAATTATGTTACCTCGGGATGCCGGTTTTCGAACTAACTTCTTTTCGCTTGCATGCAAGACCTACACACTGCAAAGAATGACTTCTTAATTAACATTCCCTTTTCCCATTGGTTGTAGATGCCCCTGAAAGTCTAATTATAATTCATGGAACACATGCATCAAAATATTCATCCTTTTGCTCATTAGGTAGAAACTTATGTCTACCAATTTTATGATCGAAGAAAGGGTATAATTCGGCTTTAGAACAGTTTCACATTGTAAGATATTTTAATACGGTGAAATGGCCGTTCATAAAACGTCATGTCTCTGCATTTAATAATGTGGCATGTGAAACTGACAATGTGGCCCAACTCCACTGCTAGATTTTATGAACCCCATATAGTCTCCTCTTAAAACCGTAGAGAAATTTATGGTTTTCCTTACGCGGAAAATATACGGCATGTAGATTGAGGACTCTAAATGCAAGTGTAACGGCTGGTCGGGTCCAAAGTTATTCGGAATTTTAAAAGTCTTTAAAAACCGAATTTTACACTTTCTTAGAGTATAAAATGGGAATCTGACGTAAATTCCTACCGAATGGGCATAAGAATGAATATTTTGTTAATGTTATCCACGAATCATAATTGGATCTTTAAGGACATCGAAACTCTATGAGAAAAATTCACGCTAATTAAGTAGTCAGTTTTACAGCGTATAGTTTTTTTGCATGCAGCCAGAAATAAGTTCTTTTAAAAGCCAACAGAGGGGGGGGGTAACTAAATATATATAGATCTATGCCGCCGGATGATTAGTTTTACTACCCTTCTTAATCAATCCTTTCGAAACGAAAACGCAGTTCAGAATTTCGGTTGACATTTTGCGAACTAGCTCACGTACTCTATTTATTTATGCCCGCGTTTAAAATCTGCGGTGAAATGAAGCGGTAAAAGTGGAAACGCGATTTTTGAAGGTGTTAGACAATATTAAGGTACATCTCCGTCTGACCTCTAAAATTGGACGAACCGGAAGGAATTATAATGTCGCCTTTACGGACGGCGGTCAAGTGTTTTGGTTACACATTCCTCCTCCTCCTCCTCTCCCCGAGGTGAAATTTTGCACGCTTGGGTGAGCACTTTGGCAGCAGTCAGTTTTTGGCTGGTTTGTTCTCTGGCCAACACTGCATTCGCGTCTTGCCGTAAGCTCAGTAGCAGTTTACTGCAACATACGTACTGAAAAAATGGAAGTTATTCAAAGTTGTTTTGCGAATTTCCCTTATGTTACGATTAAAAATCAAATTGACTAGCGCATGGCAATAAAGCTACTCTGAGGATGAGAATATACGCCGTAGACATGGGTTTTAAGCATCTGCGGGGCTAGCCACACTTCTCATTTTTATGCCGCCCACATGACGACGTTGGGGTTCGGGGAGGGAGCGTGATGGAACGTGCAAGCACAAAATGCGCATTACCGTCATTAGGGAGTTAGGGCGGCGTGTATTCACCACCTGGATTCAGCACTGGCCACGGACGATAGGGGGATTGTACCAACGTCTTTTGATAAAAAGCGCTGGATTCGTTGGCTGAACAGTCACCGCTCAAGCTGTTGCTAGCACTCGCTCTCTTAGGCCTTTAGAGAAGTTTACTGGTGCCCGACTGATGATCTGAAAATCTCCTTTGGCGTCGATTCGGTTATTTGCAGCAATTAGATGTGCAAGAATACGACTCCGAATCTATTTACTTTACCTATGCATAACCAGGCAGTTATGGGTTCGCGTATTCACCATTTCATACGCCTCGATGCAATGCCACTGCCATTCCCTCCACAGAGACACCTGAATAAGCAAATGCACATTTAAGTAGCCTGCAACGATATCCGATCTTTACTGCTCGAGTGTAAGAGGGGAAAGTTTATGAAGAATACGCATAAGGTCACCAAGTGATAGCTCTCGTTATAGTTGTCGTTAGGCGTCGCTGGACTAATTCCCTTGCAACATGCCGTAAATGGCAGTCGAGAAACACGTCTTTCTATTCTGAAATTGCGGAATTAGGCTTTGTGGTCATCCTATCAACATTTTCCAAGATAAATCGCTCTGGATAACCATTCTCATGGAGTGTCTTTTAGAGTGCCTGGAACTCTGTTTCAGCAGTTTCAGATGAGAAAATCCAACTGCGCACTTGCCACCAAACCCTGGACAAAATTTTATCACATTTAGGATAGCGAACCTGCGATAATTAATGTATCTTCAGGCCAAGGTGTTTCTTCAAAATACCCTACTTTGGCTAGAAACATCCTCCTGTCTGCGAAAAAGGACGTCGAAAGACGTGATTTCGTTAGCTGTCTCAGAATCAGCAGAAAATATTGGCAAAGATTGGCAAATTTGAGAGATCCGGGTTGATTATTTGAAAAAGAAGAAGAAGAAGAAAGGCTCTCCGGAACGGGTTTATTTAAATGCTGGCGTTTCAAAGAGCTGGGTCAGCTCTTCATTGTCAAAGCGTAAAATGCACGTAATCGATCACAAATTTAATATAAAGTGGCATGTTGTGTTGGTCGGCTTCATGCTGATCGATTTTTCTCTCCTCTCGCTGCCTCGGCCTCTCGGGGGACGGTTGACGGGAATTTCGTCTGCGTGCTTTGTGAGTCACCACTCCGTCGGGGGGCAGTGATTGAACCTTAGTCGAGTGGTCGGTCTGGCGGTTCTGGATCTTCCTCACTGAGAAAACTCAGCATCCGGCTATCTCCGCACAGTCTTCTTAAGTACGGTGCGGTTGTTTGGTCCTCAGCTCTGCGACTGTGATGACGTAGGATGTTGTGAGCTGCAGGAAGGCGCAGATGCCTGCTGATGTAGTGGGCATCGCTGAACCACGCCTCGAGAGTTAGCCTGTGGCGGTTAAGGATGTGAGATCAACTTAAACCACGCACAATAAGTTAGTTTCGTCTAATGACAGAAGTCAGGGAGCTGGTAGGACTAGTTTATTCTGTGTACAGGGCAGGTTGCCGTAAGTTGGCTGTTTGCTTGCGACAGATATAAGCGTCCGTTCACGGAGAGTGTCAGTCGCGGTGTGTAGTTTGCGCGGGAGAGAAAGTCTGTGTCAGTAGGTGGGGGTGACCGGTTGGATGCTGGTCATGAGATTGGACGGATTAGGGGAGGATTAGGGGAAGCATAATTACAGGGGCTCACGGGTATCAAGCCAGGTCGTCCGACGCGCATGAGGTGATAATTGTTTGTGGGGGCAGCCGGGGGTCACTGCAGTTGGACAGGAAGGGGGCCCAGTTCTAATCGGCGGGGGTGGTTGTGTGTCAGCGGCCTGGCAACAACTGCCGCGGTCATTGGCCGACAAAACGGAGCCGGAGAAAAGGGGGACTGGAGCGGCTGCTACAAGCCGTTCTGATTTTGTGTTGCCGTGGTCTAGGATGGTAGTGCACTGTTAAAATGCTAGGCCAGTGCGCAGATGTCTGTGGTTCGACCTGAGACGTCGTCCACATACCGACCGTAGGAGTCGAGGTCGTTGATTGTATCCCGTAAACTCTTTTACTCGAACTTGCCCACGAGAATATTTGCAAGAAACCGCCCAAGCGGTGTACTCACCGACACGCCGTCTATTTGCTGTGCAGCAGAACGATGCAGAGAAACTAGAAACATTGTTCTTATAGTGCAAATGGTTTTTTAGGGTTTCCACTGTCATGGCTATCTGGTAGTTTATACGCTGACTAAAGTCATAAAGGTAATGCATTGTTTCCACTAGGGGTGCGTCGGTAAACATTGATTAAACATTTGACGAGAAAGTTCTCCACACGCTATCGTTAATATTCTTGATAGCATCAGAAAACCAGAAGATTTCTTTGAAAACTTTTGGGTAAAGATAACATTGGAGCACCTTTAGCTTCTCCACCAGTCATTTTTCAATGGCTTGATAGGACGAACTTCTCACATCCAAGATTGGACGTAGGGGCAGCCCACGTTTGTGTATTTTCGGATGGCTGTATATTCTGCGTACCGTCGGGCCAGCAGGTCCTAGTTGCTCAAACAGTCTGCCAGACAAAAGACTTGTGTGCATATGTTTGCTAACTTTGGTCCCCCAACTCTCGACGACCTCAGTTCGGTCGCAGTCATTATCGATCCTCATGTACGCGAGACACCCTGTGAATATCGAGATAGGTTCTTGTCAAGAAACCTCTGATTTAAGAGCATCTCTCAAATACTTTTTAAATCAATTTATTAGAACTGACTCAAGGAAGTAAAGTTCTTTAGTGTCGGTGGGTTTTTAATTGGTCATCTGAGTGAAGGGAATCTCAGATTGATTTCTTACTCTAGTTGCTTTGAAATCCGCAGTGCAATGCAAGACATAGGTCCACAGGATCGCAGGTGCCTACGTCAGAATCAGAACTGCGTGACCGATCTCATGAAATGTTGGTCGAAATTCTGGAATGCGTTTCCGATTAGGAAGGATTAATAAAGTGGGGTTGTTATACTGATTATCATCCAGCATAACCCTATAACATTTCGAACTTACCAGGATATCAGCTTTTGAATGCACTTCTTTCCGACCTCCTGCAGAAACCATTCTCTGTAGAAAATGACTACTTAATTAGCCTGCATTTTTCCTATTGAATTTCGATGGTTTTATATGTTCAAACATATTTTATAGAAAATGAGCACACAATATGCTTTCTGTTGCTCCGTTGGTCGAAAATCACGTTGTCTTCATATTTTTTTCCCGAAGAAAGTGTATATTTAGGTTTTAAAAAGTTTCCCAATTCCCGAAAAATTTTCAGCTTGATCTGCCATTGCATCAGCGTTTAGCAATTTCAGTCTACAAGATGCATGCTTTCCGCGTAAGGAAAATCATTGATTCCTCTATGCCTTTAAGGAGATACCAAATAGAGTTCATGATATTTTACAGTGGATCCGGACTGTGTTGTATATTTCATGAGGAGCATTAGTAAACGGACATGTGCGGTCTTGCAGGCATGGACATCGCGCGGTCTTAAAAATCTCATAATTATAAACTTTTTAAAACCAAAATATACACTTTCTTCGGACATCAAATATGAAGACAATGCGATTTCCTACCAAATAAGCAAAAGAAAGCATATTTTTGTGTACGTTTTCTGTAAAGTATATTTGCATTTATAAGACAATCGAAAATCAATAGGAACCCTGCATGCTTCTTAAGAAGTCATTTTTTTTCAGAGTGTGGTATCTGCAGGAGGTCGAAAAGAAGAGCATTCAAAAGTCGACATCCTGGAAAGTTCGAAATGTTATAGGGTTATGCTAGATGATAATCAGCATAACAACCCCACTTAAGTAATCCTTCCTAATCGGAAACCCATTCCAGAATTTTAATCAAAATTTCATGAGATCGGTCACGTACTGTACATTTGCGTTTGCTTCTAACAAAATCGACGTGATGTCAGCAAGAATCATTTTCTATAGGTCTCCATCGAACCAAGACCCTGCGAATCACGATAGACAACTGACCAAGATGGGTTTTTGGAGCTTGCTTAAATTCAAGACTTTAATTCAAACAGATTTTGTTAAAACCGTATAAAACACGATTTTCTTTACCGTCGGGGGAAACCGTTGTGACATCAGCGGTCCCCACAGAAGCAGCATCAGCAGTCGGAATTTAAAAGGTTATCATAGATAATGCATAGTTGAAACAGAGAGAAGGTACGACTTCATTTTCAGGTAATTTGCGTTTTAGGGGACAAACTGCTCTAACACAACAGTCCAAAGCAAAAATATGAACTTGTTGAGTTTTAAGCCACGCAAGTAAGTCGACGTTTAAAATCCGACAGGATATGCTAACGCAATCAGTGTGGGGGAAGTAATTAGCACATAAACACAATGAAAACCGTTCATATTTTGTAGGGGAGAAAGTCACATTTCTCCCTTTAGAGCAGAAAAGTGTTCGAGGTTAGATGCGCAGAGAGAGAGAGAGAGCTTGGCTTAATTTTAAGATTCAGCAAACAGTCTGCACGAATTTGTTAACCTACAAGTCCATACTTGCTTTGGGGTTTATTTGAGAAAGCTGAAAAAGAAACAAAAATCGTGCTAAGCCGGTGTTTTATAGTAAGGGGTAGATTATAGGGCAGCCCAATCAACATCCTCCAAAAAATTTTAATTTCCCATAGCCTTGCGCCGGTCAAATATATGCACCTGATTGAACATGCATCGCAGTGCAGATACCACATACTCATTCGGAGGAGGAAATCTTCGTTCTTCGATTTCCAGATTTGAACTCAACCGTCTATTTATCCTTACTCTGAAAAAATTAGATCGTCGACGCAAATGCGCTTGCCGCATTATGGAAAATGTCGCGCACAAATATATTATAGCTTGGGCCGCCGTGATCGTCGATGTCTACTGTGTGCTCCAAAACAGGGTGATGGTAGTAGCAGTGACTCGCACGTGAGTAGGTTTATTATGATAATAAACTTGCGCTCCGTCTACCACGCCCTCTCTTCCTCCCCCACCTGGGTCCGGCGTCAAGACAAAGTCCGGCAGATTGGAGTCGAGAGAGGGCGTATGTGACTAGTACGGCTAAAAGCAGCACCTAAGGGTACCACCAAGCTCCCTGGTCCACAACAAACGTTTGGTCAGGATTTCCAACAGCAGCAAACACGGGAGACGAAATGGATCCTGATTGGCGGGGAGTGAGCTTGAAACTTGACCTGTCACCGCATTTGGTATAGATACACATTTCCGAGAACGCCCGCCAAAATGCGATCTAGCTCCTTGTGCTTGTCCAGCGCATCTGCTACATGACCTGTTTATGGGGCAAAACACACGCATGCACACGACAGTTCGGAAGTCGACTTTCGACGATGTCCACCGTGTACCCCACAGTACATTGGCGTAGGGACGGAGACTAACATGTGGTTTATAATGATGGTAGACTTGCGCTGCATCTGCCTCACCCCCTTCTCCACCCCCACCTGAGGCCGATATGATGACCGAGTCAAGTAGCCCGGAGGTATGGAAGGACGCAGGTGGCTGGCCCGGCCGGAGCCGCCCATAGACCTGCCGCCACACGGGACTCGAACCGCACAGAGTGGGAGTGCCATGGAGGGCACATTAAGAAGGCGACATTACAGCCTCACCCTCAGTCCATCAGTCCGAAACTCCACACAAACACGCACTGGGCTGACTGCGAGGCCCGAGATGACCTGTCAGTTGGCAGCCTGCTTAGCCAGCTGGATAGATCAAAGCGTGTCAAATTGTTCATAATGAAGAATGCGCGCTGAGGTCGTCGACTTCACTCTCTCTTTCTTTCCACTTCCAAGCACCAGACCACTGTCCAAGCCGGTCAGATGCCGGATGTGGGCGCAGTGGATGACAGAACTGGAGAACGCGTCTGCGCGTGCCGCATGCACGACCTGCCCCCCCCCTTCCAAAGCAAACGCCACGATTACACACACCATGTGGAGGGGGCTCGAATCTAGCATGTGTGAGAGTATGCCACTAAGAAGGAGCTGTTAAATTCTGACCCTCAGTCTCCTGGTCAGACATTTAACACCAAAAACAGAATTGATCCGACTGCGGGATCTGAGTTAAAGTTGTCGGTTGGCAGCCATTCAGACGACGGCGATAGTCTCCAGCGCGTCAGATTGTTTATAATGGGGAACTATGAGATGAGCGTCGAACTCACTCGATCTACCCTGACCCGTGCACCAGTGGATCTTCCGAACTTGTCAGCAAGCTAATTCGGAGAGGCGACTGGCAGAGCTAAGGACAGCTCCTCTTCGCATGTCATACAAACGACCTGTTTCCGCATAGAAACACGCCAGGGTCTCACACACAAGGAAACAGGACGCTCGAATGTCATATGCAGCAGAGGAACCGCGTGTGGAAGGGAGTAGAAGAGCAGGCTCACAGAGAGAAAAGATCGTTTTCTCTACTGTCGCGGACTTCTTTGGGACCCAGCACCCCCCCCCCATCCAGGGAGCGTGGTCTGCCCCGATATGAAGAAGACTGAATAGATTGTCCGCTTTTAGCACAGTCGCATGACCTCGAAGGATTTGTTCTTCGCTTCGTCGAAGCTGGTTATCGGGGGAGGGAGGAGTGTAGACACTAATGATGGCAGAGAATTCGGCTCGCCGAAGATGCAGGGGCAGGCTAATGAGGCGGGTGTTGACGTCCTGCGGCAGACAACGCAGTCGTCTCCCAACATAGCTTTGAATACCAATGACGACGACGGTGTCACACTGCTCTGCTGTTCAGCAGTTGCTTCAGAGGGAGGTGTAACAAACACCCACTCTCTTGTCTTTAAACCGCATTCATTTCAACTTCTTCTCGCATTGCGTAGCGTGTACAAAGTACGCAGTTCAGTATCTTCCTCTGATCTCCCCTCCTCCCCCCCGCCCCTGTGTTGTCGCTAACCGTCGGCCATTCGCTGATATTCGTCCAATATTTCCTCCACTGTTAGTCCCCTTATAACAGTCGTCAGTGCCACATCCTAACATTCGCCTGTCTGATGCATTCATTAAGCCTCTTCTTTCACATTTTTTCTCTGCACGACGGCATCCTGACCGCGAAATAGAACAGTTGCTTCATTGCGGGAGCAATGAAACACCGATCGCTTGGCCCAAAAGTGGTCCTGCATTGAATTATCGCCAGCGCGGTGGAACCACTCGTCCCCAAATGCGGGACACAGATGCACTTTTAAAGTACACTGGCTAATTGAGACCGACAACCGTCTGGTCTACCCGACGGGAGCTTTTTTTGTCGGCCAACCGGGTATTTTTCCAAAGCATTTGCCTATTTATTTTCTTAACGTTAAATCTAACCAAAATCCACTTACAAATGGTCGCTTTCTGTTCGACATTTCTGATTAAATAGGTCGCCAGCCCCTTCTAAGTGCATCCACTCAGACGCTGTGTTTTTTCTTGATTTGTGAATATTGCCGAAAATATGTATCAGGGGGAGAGGGAGAGAGAAATAGCGGTTCACTGATCCGGTTACTGGGTTTGTTCATCACGTTGCATTTTATAGCTAACTCAGAAACCCTCGTGAGCAGGCGCATAACATAGGGAGAACTGCCGACGACGGAACGTTCCTCCTAATGATAAATGATTGGAGATCTAGATATGATGGTCAATAAGTTAGAAATGACCAACCTAGTCTCCCTTGCGTTCTTCACTGCCGACGACAATTCGAAGGTCGCAAGCGACTACAGTAGATGTGCTAACTTATGAAATGTCAACCAACATTTCGAAATGCGTTCTCGTTTCGAAAAGATAAATTAAGTAGTGTTGTAAAACTAATCAAAATGCAGCATAAATCTATAATGAGCCAGTTACCTCAGGGTGTCGGCTTTCGAAAGAAGTTATTTTCGGCTGCATGCAAGATCTTTACTCAACATAAAATGACTACTTACGGAGTATGCAAATTTTCATTGATTTTCGATGCCCTTGAAAATTCAATTATATTTCATGGAAAACATGCAGCAGAATATTCATTATTTTACTGATTCGGTAGATAATCACGTCTTCTTCCAATTTCATACTCAAAAGAAGAGTATAATTCGGTTTCAACAAAGTTTCTAATTGTGAGATTTTTTACAACCGTTAAATGGCCGTTCATGAAACGTCATGTATCTGCATTAACGAATGTGACTTGTAAAGTTAACAATATTGCTCAAATCCTCTGCTTAATTTTATGAACCCCATATGGTCTCCTCTTCACACCGTAGAGAAATGCATGGTTTTCCGTACACGGAAAATATACAGCTTGTAGTTTTGAAACCCTGAATGCAAGTGTAACAACAGGTCGGGTTCAAAATAATTCGGGAATTAGAAAAGTTGCTTAAAATCGAATCGTACTCTTGTTTTGAGTATAAAATTGGAAAAAGACGTAATTTTCTACAGAATAAGTAAAAGAATGAATATTTTTAAGCATGTTTTCCATTAAATATAATTGAATTTCCAAGGGCATCTAAAGTCAATGAAAAAATTGCATACTCCGTAAGTAGTCATTTTTTGCAGAGTATAGATCTTTCATGCAGCCTAAATAAGTTCCTCCGAAAGCCAACACCCTGAGGCAACTGGATCATTATAGATTTATGCTGCATCATGATTTGTTTTACAACACTACTTAATTTATCTTTTCGAAACGAGAACGCATTTCGAAATTTTGGTTGACATTTCATGAGTTAGCACATCTACTGTATGCCCACCGTGTGCTCCGGAGACTTGGTGCGCCACTGCCGACTTGCAGTAAATCAATTTACAGAAAATCGAACCTGCACAGCATGTACTGTGCTTTCTTACCCTCCGCCTGTGTTTAATGACAGGATCACGTCAAAGTGGCCAGAAGCGTAGTCAGGTACGTTGACCGACATACCCGTCCACGCCTGTCAGAAGCTACTGTCAGTGTGCCATAAAAGCCACCATAGGAAACTCAGTCCTGTTAATCAGCGAGTTATCCTGTCAGTTGGCAGTATTCCAAGCTACGATTCATAGAGCGTCTTGAGAAGTCCAAGTACTTTGAATTTACTATAGTCAGGAGTCCACTGATTACCCTTAAGGATGGATCCCGCAGCCTCTACTCCATTTTCGCTCCCTCCGGCCTATGCACCAGTCTACTGTTCGAGCCCGCCAAACAAGCGGTGACGGGATTGGGCAAAGTGGCTGGCGTGACATCAGGACCCACATCTAATTTGTCACACACACGTTTGTTCGGACTCCGCACAGCCTGACGCCCGCATGGTGCCTACCTGACTTCGTTTCGTTCCACATTAAATTGGAGCGCAGCCGTCACTCGACGTGTGTCGATGGCAGAGCGGACTAGCATTCGTTCGCGAAGCCGAACGTCCCGTCTCCGCATAGTACACAGCCTGGGTCTCCATTTCAGATGTTGAATAGCACATGGGCGAGAGAGTTTTGGCGGTCACATTAAGAACAGACTACTAGGACCTGACTAACATTCCTTAGAATGATCATGGTTTCCCGTCAGGAGGTAGACCTCCATGCCACGACTGATAGTGCGCCAGATATTTTTTTAGCGAGGGATGCGCTGATATTCCATGAGGATGAATTCGCCATTGTCAGCGTAACCCACTTCCCTCTCAGATAAACCTGTCCGAACCTGTTACTCACCCGATGCAAGACTAAGCGAAGTCCGTTTGCTCCTGCCACACACTACCCGGTTTCCTTACAGACTTTTACGTATACAGTAGGTGGGCTAACTCATGAAATGCCTACCGAAATGCGTTTTCCACTCGAACAGATTAATTAAGTAGGCTTGTAAAACTGGTTGGCCTGCAACGTGATTCTATAATATTTCAGTTACCACAGGCTACCGGCTTTCGAATGAACTTTTTTTTGGCTGCATGTAAAAACTATAGTCTGTAACAAAGGACTACTTAATTATCTTGAATATTCCTCATTGATTTCCCATGCCCCTAAACGTCCAAGTATAGTCCATGGGAAACATGAATAAAAATATTCACTCTTTTGCTCATTCGGTAGAAACTTACGTCTTCTTTCAATTATATACTCGAAGGAGGGACATTATTCAGTCAGCCTGCAACATAATTCTATAATATTTCAGCTACGTCGGGATGCCGGGTTGCAAATGCACTTCCTTCCGGCTGCATGCCAAAATGACGTTCTGTAAAAAATGATTACTTGAGTAGCATGCATTTTTCTCATTGATTCTCGATGCCCATAAAACATGAACGAAAATATTAATTCCTCTGCTCATTCGGTAGACAATTACCTTTTCTTCCAATCGTATACTCAAAGGTTCTGTATAATTCGGTTTTCAAAAACTTTTTCAATTCCCGAATAATTTTGAAACCGCTCTGCCTCCACACTTGCATTCAGGGTTTCCAAAATACAAACCAGGTATTTTCCGCGTACGGATAACCGCACATTTCTCTATGGTGTTGAAAGGAGACCATATGGGGTTTATCAAATTTAGCAGTGGATTTGGTTTCATATTGTTAACTTTACAAGCCACATTGATAAATGCAGAGATATGACGATATGTGAACGACCATGTCACGCTATTTAAAAGTCCCACAATTATAAAATTTTTAAAACCGAGTTATATCCCTCCTTCGAGTATAAAATTAGAAGAGAACGTAATAATCTACCGAATGAGAAAATGAATATTTTTATGCATGTTTTCCAGGAAATATATTTGGACTTCTAGTGCATCCAAAATAAATGAGAAAAATTCATGCTAATTAAGTATTTATTTTTTACAGAGGTTAGTTTTTGCATGCAGCCGGAAGGAAGTTAACTCGAAAGCCGGCATCCTGAGGCAACTGAGATATTATAGAATTATGTTGCCGGCTGACTAGTCTTTCAACCCTACTTAATTAATCTTTTCGAAATGGGAACGCATTTCTGAATTTCAGTTGACATTTTATGAGTTAGCCCACCTACTGTATGTGTTTGGCTTGTTTTTATATGGAAACTTTTGTTTGCCATCCCGGCGCTGGCGCTGTAGACCATAGGCATACTAAGAAGTGATGCGTAATGTTACGCGCGCATGTGGTGCACCTTGTAGGGCGAGTTCGTGTGTAGCGTGGGGTGTGCACGTGTACAGATAGGGCGAAGTGTGAGCACTGAGTTTGACTATGAGTTTCGGTGATGCGATAGGCGTATGCGATTACCGAGTGTTGCGGGAGAGTGTGGACACTTGAATCGGGAGTGGCGGGTGTAACTCGGAGGTCCTGACACTGTGGTGAATTTGCAAGACACGGAGAAGGACCACGCAGGAGGGGGACAGATTTGAACTGAGCCCACACAGACGGTAATGGGTAGAAAAATGAAAGAGAATTTGGTTTGTGATGGTGGCATCGCCATCCCGGTCGCAGTGATGGGAATCCCTAATCAATCTACCTGACCGACGCGTAATACGAAGATGTGGTTGCAGTGGAAACGAGTTGAAACTGAGTTCATAGTGATGGCACTCGTTGGGATAAGAGGGGTCGATTGATGAGTTCACTCCCGCAACCTTGCTGCGAATTGGAAGGTCTCGTATTTAACCCGATCAGTTAAACCGGCAAACATGATTGCGGATGTAAATATGTCTGATTCATGTCCTGAGAGTAGGTGGTGGGTATTTGCGGCGTTCGTTAGATATGCTCGGGATTCATGTGTCATCTGTATGCGATTGGCTTCACAGGTAACGCTCCAGATCTCCCGATATTGTGCCAGACCAACGTGTCTTAGGCTGGGTCTCCCCTAATCAGAGGACTTATTTCCAAAAGCGTTATACATCTGACGTGTCGTATTCAGGCTCGAACCCCTCATCAGAGACAGTAATAGATACGGGTGATTCGTGCAAAGGAAGTCCCAGTATTTACAGGAACAAAGCCCTTGCTCAAGCGATCGCTTTTATTTCTTATCAGCTAGTTCCTGGAACTCGCATCTTCTCTTGAATCGGCGATTTATTTCCAGTTGTTTGAATAAGACCTTCGGGATGTCCTTTTAACTGTGCTTTTTTGCACCGGTATACATGTGATCTCCGTCAGTGACGTTGGCGTTGTCTGGGCATAGACTCGTCATCCATCGGCACGACTCGGCCAAAATAACGCAGTGAGTAGTCTACATACGCGCAGTTTAGGTTTCTCCACAGGTGTATCGACAACAGTTTGCTTCCGAAATGCGTTTCATACAAACCACCGGTAAACATGTCTGGCGAGTCGGGCAGTATTTCAGCATGGCAGTCGAATGATCCGAGTGCCCCTTCAAGACTGTCATTCGCGGTTTCGCAAATATCGTCAGAGGATTGAGAAAGAGATGGCAAAGTGCTGTGAATTCATGGACGAGAACGGTACACAAACGCTTCGGCGGGGGGTGGCCGAGCGAAACCGTGAACAGAGAGCGATTCACGAAACCGCAGTGAAGAGCAAGTTCCGCAAGCCTCCTGGTCCAGTGTCATCCAAAAAACGACAAACTGGTGCACAGACTGTCGTCAATGCGACTGACATAGGAACAAATGCAGGTGTTAAGGATGAGGGTTCATTCAACACGCCTAATACCAGACCTGCCAACACGGTTTGGATCAGTGTGAAGTAGACCCTCACCTAGACAGAGACAACAAAGGACACGAAGAACCATATCCGACAACAACTGTCGTCCGCCTCATGTTCGATGGGTCGCTCGAAGAGCATCCAAAGTTTGAATGCGTGGCACTAAAGGAACTCGAGGTCAAAAAACTCCTCGCTATTGTACTCGCGAGCCAGCGGCGTTCACAGGACAGGACAGGCTGCTTTTGAAAAGCCAAAATCGTTGATTCTATGCGAATCCAACCTTGTATAAACGCGGACACGCGAAACCAGAGCGACGTTATTGGCAATACAGAACTCAGATCCAATATCGCCGGCCAATCTGCGAATGGCGAGAGCACAAAAATGGCCTTGGACCGATTCTCCGGTCTGGAAAAGGGACACTAAGACAGCACTTCACCCCGAGCAAAGCGGCTGCTGCGACGTCTTAGATTTATGACCGCTGATTCGGACATCATAGTTAGCTCGTCAATACAATTCTTGGAGAAACTCAAACTTTTACTTCTATTCCGCAAGTTCTAACAGTCAATATAATCAGATTACTCCTAAAGAACAAACACGATGAAACGAAGAATTGCCTCGGACACGCACAAACCCTCTAACTCCTGCTGTCCTGTCTCAAGACGTACTTAAAATT
>CACRXP010000134.1:776863-848438 GCA_902702965.1 Spirometra erinaceieuropaei | reverse complement strand
TGTCAATCGATTTATCGATCTGGCGCCGGCGTTCAGAGCCCTGCGTAGTCACCTCCAGTCTTGCGCCGTCGGTCAATGATTGCCCTGCACGTCCTATAACTGTCGCTTGTTCTGCTGCTGCCGCTACCTCTGACGATGGACTCCTGTGCGAGTCTGAAAGCTCCGGACAATAAACACATTGTTCCGGTGGTCGGCTCTTCTTCTTCACTTATGCATACACCTGAAACTCGAAATTTCGCCTTCATTAGTGATTAATATGTACTCAGAAGTCTGCAGTTACCAGGTCAAATGTCAGTTGGTGGGAAAATACTGAAGTCACCGAATTGAAAAGTTTATTAAATGCAGAAACCCAAGTTGCCCTTTCAGACGACAGCGGCCGCTGGCGAAGCCTGTGCCGGTATTGACTGCGTTCAGTCATGCCTAGGGCGAATGGTAGGCACTGAGTCTGGGCCGTTGTCTTTTGACGATGCTTTTCGGAGATGCGATAGGCGTATTTGATGTCTGAGTGTTGCGGGACAGTGCGGATGCGTGAAGCGGGATTTGCCGATGTATCTCGGTGATCCTGACATTGTGGTGGGATCATACAGGATGGGACCAAATTTGAACTGAGCACACAACGACGGTGATGGGAAGCAAATGGAAGCGAGTTTGGTTTCTGCCGATGGCATCGGCTTCCCGGTCGCACTGATGTGAATCCCTAAGCGATCTGCCTGACCGTCGCGTGCTACAAAAGTGCGGTTGCAGTGGAAACGAGTTGAAACTGAGTTAATGGTGATGATGCTGTTACTTGTCGGGAGAAGAGGGGTCGATGGACGAGTTCACTCCCGCAACGTGGCTGCGAATGGGAAAGCCTCGTGTCTAGACCGACCAGTTAAATCGCAGACATGATTGCGGATATAAATATGTCTGATTCATGTCCTGAGAGTAGGTGGTGGGTAATTGCGGCGTTCGTTAGATATGCACGGGATTCATGTGTCGTCTGTATGCGATTGGCTTCGCAGGTAACGCTCCAGATCTCCTGATATTGTGCCAGACCAACGTGTCTTAGGCTGGGTCTCCCCAAATCAGAGGACTTATTTCCAAAAGCGTTATACATCTGACGTGTCGTATTCAGGCTCGAACCCCTCATCAGAGACAGTAATATATACGGGTGATTCGTGCACAGGAAGTTTCAGTATTTACAGGAATAAGGCTCTTGCTCCAGCAATCGCACTATTTCTTATCAGCTAGTTCCTGGAACTCGCATCTTCTCTTGTATCGGCGATTTATTTCCAGTTGTTTCAAGTAGACCTTTAAGATGTCCTTTTAACTATGTTTTTTACACCGATATGCATGCGATCACCGCCAGTGACGTTGCCGTACAATAGTTGTCTGGGCATATACTCATCTTCAATCGGTACGACACAGTCGACATAATGCAGTGAGTAGTCTACCTACGCGTATTTGTGGTTTCTCCACAGGTGTCTTGACAACAGCTTGCTTCCGAAATGCGTTCTATACAAACCCCCTGTAAGCATATGTCTGACGAGGCATGGCAGTCGAATGATCCGAGTGCCCCTTCAAGACCGTCATTCGCGGCTTCACAAATACCGTCAGAGGATTGAGAAAGAGAATACAAAGTGCTGCGAGTTCATGGACGAGAACGGTAGAGAAATGCCTCGACAGGGGGTGACCGAGCGAAACCCTAAATAGAGAGCGATTCACGAAACAGCACTGGAGAGCAAGTTCCACATCCATAAACGACCAGCTAATGCACAGCCTGTCGACAACGAGACTGACAGAGAAACGAATGCAGGTGTTAAGGATGAGGGTTCATTCAACACACCTAATGCCAAACCTGCCAACGTGGCTGATTCAGTGAAGTAGATCCTCAGCTAGACAGAAACAATGGAAGAAACGAAGAACGATATCCGATAAGAACTGTCGTCCGCCTCATGATCGATGGATCGCTCGAAGTGAATCCTAAGGTTGAATGCGTTGCATTAAAGGAACTCGAGATCGATAAACTCCTCGCTCTTGTACTCGCGGAAAAGCGGCGTTCACATGTCGTGTTGGACAGGACAGACTATCTTGGAAAAGTCAAATGCTCGCTAGGGGATCGTAAGTTCTATTTCTCTTGCGGATTCAGCCTCGTATAAACGCAGACAAACGAAACCATTGCGACGTTATTGGCAATGCGGAACTCAAATCCAATACTGCCGACTGATCTGCGCATGGCGAGAGCGCAAAAACGACCTTGGCCCGATTCTCCGGTCTCCAAAATGTACTCTGAGAGAGCGCTTCACCCTGAGCGCTCCGAATTGCGGATGAGCAAAGTAGCTGCTTCGACATCTTAGATTTAGGACCGCTGATTCAGACATCATAGTTAGCTCGCCAAGACAACTCTTGGAGAAACTCAAACGGGTAGGTTTCCTGCCAAGCGACGTCAAGGTATCTTTTACCGGTGCGTGCTTTTACTTCTATTCCGCAAGTTCTAACAGTCAATATAATCAGATTACTCCTAAAGAACAAACACGATGAAACGAAGAATTGCCTCGGACACGCACAAACCCTCTAACTCCTGCTGTCCTGTCTCAAGACGTACTTAAAATTCGACGGAACAATCTACGAGCAGATGAAATGGACGCCCATGGATTTACTGGTTTCGGGACTCATAACTGTGGCGGCCCTACAATGGTTGGAGTTACTGGTTTTACAAAATCATAGACAGACGTTTTTGGTCCGATATGTGGATGACCCCGTCGTTATCGACCGTGATCAACTGCTGACATTCAAAGAACGTCTCGATGCGGTCTTCTCGGACATACAATTCACTATGGAGGAGGACGATTGCAGCCAACTAGTCTTCCTTGATGTCCTTTAGGATTCTATGCAGTGATGAGTATAAGTGAAGAAGAAGAGCCGACCACCGGAACACTGTGTTTATTGTCCGGAGCTTTCAGACTCGTGCAGGAGTCAATCGTCGGAGATAATAGCAGCAACAGAACAAGCGACAGTTATAGAGCATTCAGGCCAATCATTGACCGACGGCGCAAGACTGAAGGTGACTACGCAGGGCTCTGAACGCCGGCGCCAGATGGATAAATCGATTGACAGAGTTCTCATCCGAGGCCCAAGCTTCAATCAATTCTAGGCCTATTTTGTTTCCTGCGTGGGCGATTATTTTGGTGGCCGCGAAGTTAAACTCGTGACCAATTTCTTAGGTGTGAGTGGCCACTTGTGATACTGCGTCGCCTCGTCGCACAGCCAGCTTATGTTCGTGTATGCACGATCCGAGCATGCGCCTAGTCTGTCCTGTGTAATTACAAGGACAATGTTGACACGGAATGCGATACACTACTCAAGATTTCTCAGGATCTAAACTCATTGCAGCAAACCGGAGGACAGAGCACGAGAGGTCCGTTATCTCCGCGACCAGTTTGTGCAAAGTTGCTATCCGAGGGCATCCATAAGTCGCTGCCTACGCGGTCGCCACTAGAGAACTCGGACATTAACGCCACCGACGATATGGCATTCTCTGCCATACATCAAGGGCGTTTCAGAAGCGACTGAGCGCATTGCTGCGGAGCTAGGTGTTGGAATTGCACACCGCCCCAAAGCCACCATGCGCAATATGGTCAGGCAAATCAAAGACCTGTTAAAACCTGATGAACAATCTGGAGTAGTGTATCGCATTCCGTGTCAAAATTTTCCTTGTAATTACACAGGACAGACTCGGCGCATGCTCGGCTGGCGCATACACGAACATAAGCTGCCCGTGCGACGAGGCGACGCATTATCATAAGTGGCCGCTCACACCTACGAAATGGGTCACGAGTTTAACTTCGCAGCCACCAAAATAGTCGCCCACGCCGGAAACGAAGCAGGCCGGGAAATGATTGACGCCTGGGCCTCGGATGAGAACTCTGTCAATCGATTTATCGATCTGGCGCCGGCGTTCAGAGCCCTGCGTAGTCACCTCCAGTCTTGCGCCGTCGGTCAATGATTGCCCTGCACGTCCTATAACTGTCGCTTGTTCTGCTGCTGCCGCTACCTCTGACGATGGACTTCTGTGCGAGTCTGAAAGCTCCGGACAATAAACACAGTGTTCCGGTGGTCGGCTCTTCTTCTTCACTTATGCATACACCTGAAACTCGAAATTTCGCCTTCATTAGTGATTAATATGTACTCAGAAGTCTGCAGTTACCAGATCAAATGTCAGTTGGTGGGAAAATACTGAAGTCACCGAATTGAAAAGTTTATTAAATACAGAAACCCAAGTTGCCCTTTCAGACGACAGCGGCCGCTGGCGAAGCCTGGGCCGGTGTTGTCTGCGTCCAGTCATGCCGGGAGTCTTTGGGGCAATGGTGGCAACTGCTTTTGTGGGTTTGCGGGGCAATGTGAAGGCATGTTCAATTGAGGTAGTGTTTAGGTGGCTTGTGTTGCGGTTGCAGGAGGGAGGAGGTGCGTTAGACTGGTGAAGGGGCAGCTGCGACTCTGTGGACACACGTGCGTTCGAGTTAAAGTTGATCGAGTGGCTGAAAGTCGGCGCATCTGGAACCGCTCGCTCCGAAGTTGAGGGACCTTGACCAAACGGGGCTTGGAAAAAGGACGCTAGACATGGCCGTGACGACTGTCGGCAACAGCTCCCCGCCAGACACAGAACAAAGTGATGGCATCCATCGTGAGGCAAACGATAAAATTGATCCAGTGCACATGCGGGTTTGAGAGTAGTGTCAATGATGGCAGGAGTAGCTCGGACCGAGTGCGAGAGTGATCCTGCGACCCGTACAGAGGCGCTGTTGTGGTATGTGTTATGAGTGTGCCGGCGTGGTCTCTTCAACGTGCCAGTGAGTGGGCATGTTTTTATAAAAGGAAAGGATATTTCGGACATTGTGCATCCCAGTGAAGGCGAAATCAGACGAATGCGTCAATGAAATAGGCTCACTGTCTTCCAGGTACAAAATATGAAATGAAATGCAGTGTCGAAATTACGATATCTCATTAGCATTTTAGGTACGCGAAAATGACTCGTGAATGATAGTTTCGTCGGTAATGCGCGGAAGAATTTTTCGGACAAAACTGAAGGTGTCCAGATGACAGCATATTTAGAGGACAACTGTACACAGTTTGGTTGGAGTTTAAGCCGGAGTTTTATTTGCAACAGTGTGTCGGAAACTGCGCTCTCCTATCTATGAGCACAGTAAGTGTCACGGGAAAATCATCAGGATGAAATCGTGCAGGAAATTTGAGAAAAGTGAGCTCACGGAGAAAAGGAGTTACGCGTTCGTATTGGAATCAAGATCACGCGGCCGAAAGACCCACTGCGACAGCAGGAAACGTCTATGGTCGTGTATCGGATCTGGTGCAGTTGCTGACAAAGCGGCTACGTTGGGAAATTTGGACGATTACTCCAACTGCGAATTTGTAGTGGCAGTGATGCTGGAAGGCTCTCGCTCTCAGGCGACGGCTCACTCGACAGAACCCGGACATATAGTAGGTGGGAAACTCGTGAAATATCAACCGAAATTCCGAAATGCGTTTTCGTCTCGAAAAGACAAATTAAGTAGGGTTGTAAAATTTATCCTTGTGCAGCGTAATTCTATAGTAATTCAGTTAGCTCTGGATGCCGGCTTTCGAGTAAACCTCTTTTCGGTTGTTAAACAATAGTCTGCAGAAATGACTGCTTAAGTGGCACGTACTTTTCTCATTAATTTTCGACTTAGTTAGAGTTCACGGAAAACGCGCATGAACATATTCCCTCTTCCTTGAATCTTATACTCAAAGGAACGATATAATTCGGTTTTCAAAAACTTTTCCAATTCCCGCATAATTTTAAAGCCCAACTGCCGTCACGCTTGCATTCAGGGTTTCCAAGCTGCAAGCCGTATATTTTCCGCGTACGGAAAACCACATATTCGTCTACGGTATTAAGAGGAGACTATATGGGTTTCATAAAATTTTGCAGTGGATCTGGGTCATATTGTTACCTTTACAAGCCACATTGGCAAATGCAGAGACATGACGTTTTATGAGCGGCCGTTTCACGGTATTTAAAAACCCCGCAATTAGAAACTTTTTTGAAAACCGATTTCTACCTTCCTTGGAGTATAAATTTCGAATAAGACGTCAGGATGAGATTCAAAAGATTGTGTAGGACACAGATTATGTGGCGGAGAGTTATACATTTGTGAATTTTACTGTTGTCGATTTTCTGTGCGTTTGTGTACGTGGAAAGCGGTTGCGTCCTTGACGTTCGAAGGAATTTCCTCTTGTTCTAACATCTGCTACGATGGCGAACTTCCCAGGGTCTAGGCTACTGATCCCTGTTGTCACATTAGTCCCTGTGTTGACGGCGTGCGCGACAAAGACTTCCAAAGCTGTTGAATGTTTGACATTTCGCCATTGACTCCTTACTGTCTCAAGAGAAGCTCACAACTGCTCTAGACAGAGATCTGTGAAATTAGTGGCAGTTTGACCGTCGTTTTGTCATGATGCCCACCGTGGGCTCCATAGCAGAATGAACACAGAGACGGTGATTTGCGCGTGAATACGTTGATGGCGATGGTAGACTAGAGTTGTATCTACCGCATTCTCTCTTCCTCCTCCTCCTCCTCCTCACCCACCTTGACCAAGTGCCAAGACAGAGTCGAGAAGACTGGGAGCGAAAACGGGGAAATGTTTCAGATCTGACATGTGTGAGTGTGTCACTAAGAAATAGCAATCGCACCCTGACTCTCAGTCCACCAAAAAGGCAATCGGGAAAAAAACACAACTGGGCTGACTGCGTGGGACGGATGAAACCCAATTAGCAATCTGTCCTATCTAGTAACGCGAAAGCAAATTTCTCTGGTGTTTGCGGACCTTTCAGACGCCTGTCGATGGCAGTTTCAGTCTCATTTTCGAGGCGACAACACAGAAGCCTGTTCGGTAGTTTGAGCCACACATCGGCTTGGTCACCGGTGTGAAAGGCTGGAAATACCTCAGGAAAAGAACACTGCCAAACAGTTGTCAGCTGTGAGTATGAGTGTACGTCCACCTCGTCATCCCAGGATTGGAATGAGAAAGATGTCACTCAACTTTGCCGGAATAAATTGTCAGTGCTGTTGCAACTGCTGAGCTGGTCCTGACTTATCACACCCTTCTAGGTATCGGAGTCTGTTTCGACGCGTGCACTGAAAGCACAAAGAGCAATCACTTAACTCGCCTTTGGCATATTTGGTAGTAGGGAATGCATGCTTTTATAGAACGTTTTCTTCTCGGCATCACAGCTGGTTTTTAGTGTTGAGGAGGTGGGGGTGGAGGGAGAATAGTGTGCTCGCTGACCACGGTGACATCTGTTCCCACGAAGTGGCAGCCACATGATAAGGGGACGGTCACTGCTAAAATGCGGCAGCCGACACGGTTGTACCACGATGTCGTTTACGGCAGTGAAAGCGGATGCCGCATCTTCTAGCCCAGTCTTCTGACGTCCTCACCAAATGAGGATTTGGCCTGCACTCATCTGCTCCCAGTTGTCCTTGTTCGGGGAATTGGGGCTCACTGAGAGCCACACGGTTCAACTTGTAGCGCACCAGTTCCCAGACGACTAGAGCAGTCCTACTTTCCGGTCAGTTTTTTACTAGATCCCAAACTTCCAGAGTGAACAGTGTCAGTCTGTCAGCCTGCGGGGATACACGGCGATTGGGATGGAGTTTGCCGTGATAATTACTCTGTCACTGGAAATGGTTACTCACCCACAGAATATGGTAACGGGAGGTCATTGTGCTTACTGACGGACTACGAACAGCTCGTGCATCACCCGGCTGTCACCTCTGATGAGGGTTTGCAACATTCAGGAGGAAAGACGCTAGCTTTCAGATGGCGGCTCCCTTGACGGGACCCGGTCGTATTTTCAAGTTTCGGGAGACCAAAATCCTCACAAGAGGTGACCACCGAGTGATCCGCGAGTTGCTTGAGTCATGGTCCTCAGGCCCGCTGCGCAACAGTAATCGCATTGACCTCTTGTTACTATATTTTGTGCTCGCAGGGGGATCAGTCACGTGGGGGGGAGGCGTGGTCAAGCAACAATTCGAGTGACAGATAGCCAAGTAACCGCGTTACCATCACGCCAACATCCAACACAGGTGATGCAATTAACGACGCGGACGCAGACTGACGAGTCATCATCACATCAGTTATGATCCTCCGGCGGTGATCGCGACAGCTGACAATTATAGTACTCTTGCGGTCGCGTGGCAACTACATACTATAAATACTGCACCCCTTGTGGCTCAGTGTGTGATGATGGGTTTGAGCCGGAGTGCAAAACGTCAAGCAAATAAACTTATTGTTCCAGTGGTCACATCTTCTCCTTCTGAACTGCTTCCTGCATCTCGCCCGTTCGCCTTCATCGGCAACTTATCCAAATGCACCTGTGCGGTACGGGCGTACTTCATTTAATTTTTATCCCTAAACCACAAGTTTCGTTTTTAATCAAAGACATGCATAAATGTATTTGCTTTGTGTTCATTTAATAGAAAATTATGTCTACTACGAGTTTTATACTTCAGGCAAGGGTAATGTTCGCTTTTAAATCTTCGTAATTATGGAATCTCTTAAGACCGTTAAATGTCCATTCATAAAGCATCGTATCTGTGCATTTATTAATGTTGCTTATAAAATACGCAACAGTCCGCTTCCACTGCAAAATTTCACGAGTCCTCTATGACGCCTTGTTAGCAGCTTTTAAAAGTGTATGATTTTCCTTACATGGGAAGCATACAGCTTGTAGTTTAGGAACCGTGAATGCAAATGGAATGACAGGTCGGGTTTGAAATTATTCGTGAAAATTTTAAGGTTCAGCAATGATACCCATGTAAACATTTAGGAAGTCGAGTCCAGCAAACGCACACCTCGAGATTATTCATAATCGGGCCTGTACAGTAATATAAGGGAGGGTGGAGTGGAATGTGTTAACACCTCTTGCCGCTTCGTGCTACAGCGATGAAACAGTGACAGCTAATAGTCAGACACCTTTCCCCCTGCTCCTTAAGCCCCTAACAGAACTATACTCTGGCCCCTAACCTATGAACGCCCGTCAACCATCTCCCCCATACTTGCTTTTATTGACTTACCTCTTGCTCCCCTACCCTACCCTCACTTATAACAGTGTTCAGACCTGATGACGAACATTTGAAAGCATACGTTTGCCTGACTGGACTTTTTCAATGTTTACATGGTGAACTTAAGCAATTCAAGAACCCCTCGGTGCTCGAGGTACTCAGTGAGTATCTAAGTTATAAAACCCGCCTTGCCGATGGTAATGGCTCATTCTACGGGACCTGGCCATACTTTCAAGTTTTAAGAGGCCGAAATCCTCGCAAGTGATGACCACCGCGTGAGCCGCGTACTGAGCCATTCCGTGGACATGTCCGGTGCCGAAGCATTCCCTGGGCAGTAGAATCAGTCATGTGGGGCTGGCGTGGGCGGGCGACAATTCCAGTGACGGTGGGCCAGATTGCCGAGTAATCATCACGCCAATATCCGACACGGATTATAGGGTTGCGGCCACTAACGACTGGGACGCCGACTGACAAACCATTATCACATTACTTGAGTAAACTGATCTATTTAAAGTTCGTAGATAATTTCTGAGGAAAGTTAAAAGCGACATTTTCTAAATTGGAGTATCTACCAGAAAACGGGCGGGGAATGCTGGGGGGGGGCCCACTGACTAGCCGAAGCCCTCGCAGATGCGCCATGCAGCGGCAGAATATCGGCGAAACACGCGTGTATGGACTTTTGGCTAGTACCTGCGCTGTTAGTATGGTATTACCTTACATCAATTACTACCTGCAGCGGCGATCGAGAGATCTGTCGATTATAGTACCCGTATGGCTCTGTGGCAACTAGATACTCTAAATACTGCACTCCTTGTGCTTCCTCTATCCAAATCTGATGATGGTTTCGAGTGAGAGTCCGGAACGTCAGGCCAATAAATTTCTTGTTCCAGTGATCACATCTTCTTCTTTTTCTTCTTCTGAATTCCAGTGTCTTTCCCTTTTGTCAGAGAAACCGAACCTGGGTGTTCAAGATTTATCCCAGCCGTTACATACGCATTGTCGAAGATGAAGCGCAATATGGTCTATCCGTCTTGCAGTTTTTCAAACTTTCGAAGAGGGTGGTAGTACTGAATCACCTGAAGGTCTTTTAGGGAGTGGATGCCAATTCCAGAATAACCGCTCAACACAATGCGGCAGTCTCGGTGTCCGCAAAACATTCTTCATATTGCCTGGAAACTGCAGAAACATGTCCATCGGCCTCAACGTCACCTTCATTGATCCACATGGAGCATCCGAAGCTGTGGGACGATTTGAGTGTCACGGACAGCTCCAGATGCCATATGTAGACCAGACGCGTCATGTCAACAAGGCTGAAGCTGCGATCTCCCCACCGAAGCCTCGAATACATAACTTTTATGCCCACTGTCGCAAGCAGTGACCCACAATTTCAGGGCGGTGTACATTGAAAACTTTCAATTTCTTGCCAAACTAACGCCATTCCTGGAGTCGTTGGTGAATATTAGGAGAGGAGTCAAAATGGATTTTTCTCTCATAACCCGATTACAGACATTTTATGCAGAGCTCTGTATGCTGTCTGGTCTAAGAATCTTGCGTTTTGTGAGTGTTAACGGCTGATTAAGGGGCTAGTTTTGCAAGTGCTTGGGCGTCAGCCAGGAAGCCCGCAAAAAACCGCAACGAGGGAAACATGTAAATTAAACTATATGTGAGATTGCTGTCGGCATACAAGTCCAGACAGAGCGAAGGAATTGTCGTAAGTTTGCAAAAATTGCTGGCAAAGATCCTCTCGGGTTCGGAGCAGCATGTGCTGGGGTTACAACGTGTCATTTTAATTTTTTTCACACGGAGACGAAATTAATTTACATATCTTCTTCGAAACGGGAGATGGTCTTTAGTGCGTCAGCCGTCTGCTTAGAATATTTATCCAGATATTTTGTGATTGAGAATGCGATTGTTTGTTATGTGCGCAGGCAAAGAAAATATTTTGGCTGGAAAGCGTTGCGAGTTACGTAGGTTCACGCGTAACACGTCCGCTACGTCGTCTTTCTAAATCTCAAAGGCACTGAAGTGGCTTTAAAGGGCATCCAAATTCGTAGCACTTGTGACCAAGAAATGCGCTAATTTTCACACATTTGCAGGCGTTAGACCGAGAGGAATTAAAGAGTCTTTCCATATTCACTGGCAGGCTAATGTCTGCCGTACACTCACAACTGCCGACTGCATCTTCCCTGGAGAACCCTACACGTCCAACCGTCGCCTGCGATGTGTACTCTGATAGGGATTACACTGCAGTAGGAGGCAAAAACAACTCCATTAGTCCTGACATGCTAGCTGTTTACTGTTTTCAAAAAAATTATTGTTTTTCTACCCTCTAACACGCAGTTGCTTTAAGTGCTTTTCTACATTTACCGTTGCAGCCAGAATCGATAAGCACTATTTACCCAGCAATAATGTTCCCATCACAATCGTCGCAGAATCCTGCAGTTTAAACAATACTCAGGTAGCTGCCGGAAACTGGTTCTGTCGTTTAATCAGTTTGAACAATTCTTTTTTCGGCTTTTAGGATCAGTCGTGTTTAGATAGCCTGTCACCCGGTGGCCTCAGATTACCACTGCTTCTCATATGCTGCCTGTCTCTCATTTTAATGCCATTATTTACTGGTCCGTAAATGCGGTGTTCGCACGATCATATCAGGTGTTCCATTAACTTACAGTTTTAGCGTTCTGGCCTGCATACAAGAGCAATTCAACAGAATGTGTATATGAGATGGGAAAACGTCGAACAACGTTTGTGATGTAACGCAAGAAAAGTGTCGAAATTTACGAATGACTGTTAACTATTGGTAAACCGACACTAATGAGCAGGACCAATATTTATGTTAATAAATAACAACTTTAACGAAATAAAAAACACAACATAAACATTAAAGGCAATGTTACGTCGTTTGGAAATGTAAGCTGTTTAGAAAAGCAGAAAATCCCAAAAACGCCAAAACATGGCTTTAACTGCGTAAAATGTAGCGAAGGCAAGCAAAATTTTTTGGCAAAACAGCTTTGCGATAGTTAAGTAGGTCACGCGTAACACTTCGGCTAAGTCGCCTTTCTAAATTTCAAAAGCTCTGAAATGGCTTTAAAAAGGCATCCAAAGTCTTAGCACTTGTGACCAAGACATGCGTTAATTTTCACTTATATGTAGGCGTTGGACCGAGAGAAATTAAAGAGACTTTGTATATTCACTGACAGGCTAATATCTGCCTTACACTCTCAACTGCCGACTGCATCTCCCAGGAGAACACTACACGTCCCACCGTCGCCTGCGATTTGTACTCCGGTTGAGATTACATTGCAGTAGAAGGCAAAAACAACTCCTTTAGTGCTAAACTGTTGGCTCATGCCCTTTTTTCCCAAAACGCACACTGTTTTTTTCTATCCTCTAGCACGCAGTTGCTTTAAGTGCTTTTCTACTTTTACCATTGCAGCCAGAATCGATAAGCACTATTTACCCAGCAATAACGTTCCCATCACAGTCGTCGCAGAATCCTGCAGTTTAAACAATACTCAGGTAGCTGCCGGAAACTGGTTCTGTCGTTCAGTCAGTTTGAACGGTTCACTTTTCATTTATGAGGATCAGCTTTGCTCAGAAACCCTAAGTCACCCTGTGACCTCAGATTACCATTGTTTCCCATATAGTACCTGCCTGTCATTTTTAATGCCATTTTTAGTGGTCCGTAAATGCGGCGTTCTAGCCTGCAATCAAGAGCACTTCAACAGAATGTGTATATGAGGTGGATAAACGTTGAATAATGTTCGTGATCTAACACATGAAAGCTATCGAAATTTACGAAAGAATGTTAACCACTCGCAAACCGACATCAATGCGTGGGCCCAATATTTCTGTTAATAAATAACAACTTTGACGGAATAAAAAACACTAAATAAATATTAAAGGCAACGTTACGTCGTTTGGAAATGTAAGATATTTAGAAATGCAGAAAATACCGAAAAAGCCGAAACGGCTTTTAATTGCGTAAACTTTGGCTTTCAGTGTACGAATTATCAACTCACGCAAAATCTATAAGGTAGTGTTTTAACGAAGTTTACATTCACACATACTTCGGTAATTAGTATAATTTCAGGCCCCTAGGCTTGCCAACAGCCAACTTTCTGAGGATTGATTCCAAAACGGTTTCCCGAGGACTCGTGGGATTTTTTACGCCCTTCGATTGTTTGGGATGCAATGTAATAAGGCAAAAACGAGTTCGCTTGATTTCGCCAATATGGATGACACACCTGACGTTGAAAATCAATCGACTCTCAATTTTTCTAACATCTCAAAATGAATATAGACATTTTTATGAATTGACATATTTCTAAATACGAATTAAACACAAAATCTTTACATTCTTAAATTACGAATGTACTGTGTAATACGGGCACATCATGAGCGCTTACGCTAGATTTTGAATTCATTCTGATAACAAACGGTAATCACATCGGATCCTGCCATTCTGCCCGATACCCAAGCGTTACGTTTGACAACTCTGCACGATATTTGGAAAACTAGAAGTTATTCTGCATCTTTTGAACAATCCTGAGACGATAACTAAAGGATATATGGGGTTTGCTTGCAAATCATCACAAATAGGATCAAAGCTTTTGCTCAAAGAAGGCTTATTCTGTCATCAAAAATAGAGGCTCTAGGTAGGAAACGCTTGTTAGTCGAACGCGCGAGATCATACATCCATTTTTAATGTTTCTGTCTTGCAAAGAAAACACTAAGCGACATGAAACAATGGAGTTTATGTTCAGGAGTTAATTCACCCAGGAATAAGGCAAAATCTCAACCATTCTGTAGAGCATTTGCATTTGACCTGTCTATGTTTTACTTAATATGAAACAGGTTGTTTTCTGCTTTCTTCTGTTATTCATTGGCGTCGTGTTTCCAAAGCTGGCAGCGGCGAACTGATACCTAATTGCATGACAAAGTGCCATTCTCTTTTGATTATTTTTGGCCATTTTTTAATTCCTGAAATATATTATCTATAGGGACCGCGCGTGGAAACATTATAAACTGAGTTTCATCAGAATGGTGCTTGAGCGGTTTAATGTTTTTCGGACGTCGCAGCACATTTGCTAACGCGCTATTGGGCATGAACACGTTATGTCGAAACATCGTCTGATGACGAAGGGTACCTATCTAAGCGTGATTTATAGCCCCTTTGCTACGAATTATTACAGTGTGCTACCTAAATCATGAGAGATGTCGAACTTTACAAATGGTTGCTAATCATTGGCTAACCGGCACCTATGCGCGGACCCAATATGCACGTTGATGAATGGGGCCGCGGTGAGTGGACTCCTGAGAAGGCGCCCTGACAAAGCCGTTTCACGGACCTTCCCGGCAGCAAGAGTTCAAATATTGTTTTCGACCAACCCTGTCCTACGCGGGCAAGGTAAGGACAGGCTACGATTTCAAACCACCCCTATGTGCATTCACTCCTTTACTTGTTCCTATGGAGAAGGCTATTGGTCGTACGATTCTGCGCCTATCCGCAAGAATACGGAAGTACCTGTCGACATGGCTGAGAAATGATGAAGTTAAGAACATACACAGCTCCATCCTCGCACACATGGTTGACTCTGGGCATCGTGTGGATCCCAACGAAGGTCCAACCCAACTATCCTAAGCGACTGGGTCAGAGCTTACTAGCAACAGTAGAAGCGACTGCCATCAGGCTACAAAGGCCGGTCCTGTGCACGCAGAAGAACCTCTTGCACTCTCCGCGTCCGCCGTGGCCAAAGATCGATTAACTGCATGCATGACTCCGTGCCCTCGACCCCCCCCCTTGTGACACGGCCCCTCCTAACCCTCACTGCCACATACTGCCGTCCCTTCCTTCCCTTCCCTCTGTTCACATACCCCCTTTGTATGAAAAGACGAAGCTAAATCGATTGCGCCTATCGCCCACACGTGTTTCATTTTGTACCTCGTTCCCAAATGAATGTGCTGACCCGATGAGCATTTATCGAAAGCACGCGTATGCTCGCCAAGTACGTTTCATTGTGTTAAGTGTTTCGTGTAAATGTTCCGCGTGTAAAATGCTCGACAATTAATTTTCAGAATCCGATAAAGAAGGCAATGAAAACACTACAGTAATTGAAATATGAATACAAAGCACCATTTCGATAAAGTCTATGATTTATTGACCCACTTGTGAAACGTATCCGGCCTCGATGGGATTGCAACAGGCGACAACGAGGGCAGGGTTTGAGTACAGATAAACGATCTAATCACCTGAGTCACTTAGCCCCACGGGGAGCTATGAGCTTAGTCGCGTTCAGTTTAAGCCACCCGCCGAGTTTTTCACAACTGGTTCAAATAAAGTACTCGTGTCTGCCAAGAACACAAATCCAAGCCTCTGGTGTTTATTGCGGGCCCAATGTTTATTATAGCAGAGTGTAAACGGAAGCAGTTCGGTCAATGTCTCATATTCAGGAGTGGAGAGTGTTGTTGTTAAAGATTACTGTAGTTGAAATTAAAAAGCCAGCAAGCAATTAAGACAAGTAAAGCATGCGCTACTTCACTTGGAGAATAATTGAGCCTTTGCTAACGTCTCTGACTTTGGGTCCTGTCATGTGAGAAAGTGCATGTCAAATTTTCCAATGATGGCTTTATTAGATTCAGAGTAGTCTCTGAAATAGCCACATGCAGCCAACTAGAGAATATCAGGCATTATGGTTTGTGGCGCATGTGCTACCATTTAAAGATTCTGCTCCATTAGTGGAATGAGTCCCGATCACCGGACTTAGAAAGTTGTTGGCGTGGGTTTTGACTCATAACCACCATCAGACAGGGCTAGCTGGGACCCAATATTAGGAGAATGTCGTTGCCCCCATCTACTGAAATCAACATCTCCCCCATTCATGTCAGACGTTCGCATTAGGCACAGTACTGGTTCTGTCGCCCGCACCTGAATCGTTAATGCAAGCGCTTTCATTGCCGGCGTGATTTGCATAACCAAGTGTTTGGCATTTTAACTTCCCGCCTAATTGCCCAAGTGAGCATGAGGGTTGGAGGAGGGTTCGTTGCGTCTGTTGATTGGCTGCAGCATTACGTTAATGTGTAAGTTGGGCCGGCACACGTAGACCACGGTCTTGTTATGTTATTTTTATATTGTTTATTTGCAATTTGGAACTTGCTTCCAGCATGTGGGGGGTAGAATCGCGTTAATATTTTGTTCAATAAAATGATGTCGAATTAGGAAACATGCCCATCGGTGTACAATTTATTTAACAAGTAACAGCATCTCCAAATGCTCTCTTCATTGAATTAGAAACTGACCAAAGAATGGCTTTATGTTGTCTGTTTTAGGAGTCATATGATAAGGCAACTCATAAGTAGGCGATCGATTGTGTGGTTGTTAGTAATGTGACTACATTTATATGAACGGCACTCAGAGGAAATCAAATTGTGTGAATTTCGGGCCAGCGCAGCCCTTTTTATTAATGCGATTGTTGGTCTATTACTTGAAAAATCTAGTTTCCAAACATCCAACCTTCCGATTACTGACCCGTCCATCTCTGCTTAAGGTTTATAACAACACATAAATCTAATATTAAATATAATTCAGTTTCTACTCATGAGTTTCGTCAGTGGTCTTAGAAAGGAGATACTTTTTAGTATTAATTAACACCCAATCTCTCATTATCACCTCAGGCGAGCACATTGCCTTTCAGATTAACATGCTAACTGAACCTCGAACCCTGGAAAGACAGGCCGTGCAGTGGACGCCCATATTTCCCATCCCACGTTACGATGCTTCTAGTTAACCGACTTGATAAATGCTCGTATTCTCTCTAAGAAACGCACCAGACGATACTACTGCCTATTGCTTGTATGAGGGAAATCGGTGCGTCTCGTTTGAACTGCGGATGTGAATAAAATATCACAGGAACATGCGAGTTTTGGAAAGGCAGTCGGGTGTTTAAGTGAACTGATAATCTCTACAATTATACTTGCGTCAATACAACAATAATCGTGGCAATGACAAGCGGAGTCCTGTGGTTTAACTGGCGAAGAATTTCAATCGGACCTAAAAAATTAAAAGAGGAGATTAACGGCGATGGCAGGAAATGAAGATAAAAAGGACGTCTTATTCGTGGGCGTTTTGGATGACGGAGACGGATGTCAAAAAGGATGACAGATTGTTGTACAAGTTAGAAAGTGCCCAGGTGTAAGCTAACGTGGTAGCATGGTTTTGTCCGGAGGTGATACTAATGAAACACGTATGGATCGACGCTAGACAGGAGGAGTGCAATTTATGGCAGAAAAATTAGGCAAATGGAGGTGGTTAGAATTATGTACTGATGGAGACCAAAGGGAGAAGATTGCGGCTGCGTATGCGACAGCAGAGAACCTTGCCTCCAAATAACATAAATTCGGGCTTTAATGTTAATTGGTGGGTCATTAGCTGGTTCTACACCGGTCACACCTAAACGGATAGCCGTCGGTATGCTGCGTAATATTCACAGTCTCAACGGTCAGTGACACTAGCACTTAACCTCCGAGTTCAGCAACCTGTTCGCTTGCAGATATTATAAACGTTGAGGCAAGTTGATTGCCCCTAATACTTTACTAAATATTGTTTGCTTATCCACTTGCGGTCATACTTTCCTATGCGGTTTACTTATCTGCGGTCTACCAATGGAATAGTTAAAAGACTTTCACGTTCATACTAATTAAATGTCTAGTCTACTTCGTCCTTACGTTACTATTTACAACCCCACCCCACTGTCTTAGTCGTTTCATAGTCTGCGGCTACCTCGAAATGGTCAATTGTTATAACAAAGAACGCAGACGTACGCGCTCTGCATCCTATTATCACGTGGCCGTTTCGTCATTTTCTGCTGCGTCGTTAGCTACGCTGCGTTCCATCTCTTTCACACAATTTGCGGACTGACCTTAGCGCTGAGATCCCATTTCCCATTGGGTACTTACTGCTAGGCTGCAGTTTCCTCCTGCCCTTGCCAAACACGTCGATTTCCGCGAACTGATCGCAAATTCTTTCCTTTTTTCACTTTCGATCGTTTTTTCACCTTCTTAAGTAATCCGTGTTGATTTACCCACGCGTCTCCTACTCCTTCCCGTATTTTTTTACCGACAGACCTCACCAACGGCCCCACCCGGAAGCACTTTTACCACCATTCCTGTACTACGAGTGTTTTGGCCTCATTTTTCCAACTGGTGCTGCAGAACCAAAAATCACTTCAAACCGTACTCCGTGAATGCGGCAACCAAAATTCAGCACTCAACGGTCAGTATTAAACGGATTTCGTAATTTCTACGAGACGTGCTTAAACAGAACCAACACCACCGAAACTGTTATCATGTATTAACTCGCACATTTCTAAACTGTTTAGTTCCAGCTAGACTCTGAATAGCTTAAGGATTGGGCATTGTCCATTTAAACGTGCGTCATTATGACTGAACTGTGGGCAGGACGCGGAAATGGGAATCCCCTACCGGTAATGTAAGTGGCCTTGCGTAAAATTCCAGGGAACCTTAATTTTTACGTGCCCTAGCCGTAACACTAACGCAAGCGCGGATTTCAGGAATGGGGGTGGAATGGCTATATTTCAGTCAAGTTTCCTCCTTTTCTACAGAGTGCTATTTTTTAGCAGTTACTTCGGATCGGTCTCGTTAGTCATGACTGACTAATATCGCATAAAAAAGTAATACACATTTTCCCTCGCCACTCTTACGTTTATAGGACATAATTTCTAAAGATACGGGTTGTACCGAAAACGTCTACTGTTATTTCGACGAAATGCATAACTGTGATGATAAAAGCGCATTAAGCAAATACTTCGGTTTTAGAAAAGTACCACACTTAATGCCATCCCTACCCATGCCTACTTGAAATTTCGTTTCACTTGCCATTACCCATGCTCACACCAGTATAGTTGGAAATTATTTAAATTCCATCACCCCTCCTGCCGAATTGCCTTTTCAGGGTGACTATAATTAAATGAGAGGTACTCTTAACCTGGTGGTGTCTCACATGAACTGAAGAAAATTTTGACCGAAAATCGATCAAATTCTGGGCATCAGATGAGAACTTAATCGGTCGATGCATCGATCTAATGTCGGCATACACAGCCCTGCGCAGCCATCTCCAGTCCTGCGTCAGTGACTGATGATTGGTCAGTACTCTCCATAACTTTCGCTTGTTCTGGTAACGGAACGAAACGATATAAGCGGCGTGGCAAAAGCAGCAGTCGTGAATGACAAACACCGTAGTCGATCAACCAGTAAATTCAGTCGCGCAAAGTTACATGACCCTGAGGACAAACCTGATAGGTGAAGAATTTCACCAGGAGGCCATGAACGACATTCATCTCCATGTGTGTCAACTCTCGCGGCCATTCAGGCATCCTTATCGGCAGCTCTCGTAAGGAATGTTTGACGGAGAGTACAGACTCACGGAAGCGTGCGGTAACTGATGGGTGACCACAGTTAGGATCATTCTCCGCAGATCTCTGTTATGACACTGGTTGCCAATAAGGAATACTCACATATAACCTTCAAAAATTCGTACTTACAACAAAGCCGTCATTCCGAACCGTCTCCCCTTGCTCAATAGCCCTTTATCTATCTCCTTTCCATTATTGCAGGAGTTTGTGGCTGTCGATGGCGGCAATGCAGTGCACGCAGTCTACATCGACTTTAAGAAAGCATTCGCAAGTGTGCCACATTAGCGTCTCCTGTACAAATTAAGCTGAACAGGTATTAGTGGTGATCTCCTGAGTTGGATCCAAAGCTTTTTGATCGCTCTTAAATTGTCTACGTCTGTGACAGGCAGTCGCTGAAGGTACCGGGTAAGAGCGGTTTTCCTCAAGGCTCCGTCATTGACCCTACCCTATGCATTATATACGTCAGCGACTGCGTCAGTGATGTCGCGATGTTCACTGACGATGTTAAACTGTGGAACGTCATCCGAACTGAATTTGACGAAGAGTGCTTGCAGACAGGCCCGTAACGTTCTTTTTTTTATTATTGTCCCAAGTCCGTTGAATGTGAGTGTTGGCACTCACTTTGTCTCCATCAGAACCTGAGATCGCACAAATTATCCATAGACAGACTACTGCACAGCGCACGAAGTAATGTTAATGTTTTTAATACTTGGAACAATTCGTTTATCTGTCTGGTTTCGAAAACTTCGGCAATCTGAAAATTTCTTCCGCAGCTGTTTGGTTTTTCCATTTTTAAATTTCTGATATAATTCGCTTCCTTGTAACAAGTAGGGACTTCAAAGATTCAACACTTAGATTTCCCTCTAATTAACTGCAACTGAAACCGAGAGAAAATTCGTATCTAACTAATGTCCGGAGCGGAAGAACCGACAAGGGAAAAGTGGCCATTCCTGGCTGGCCAAACCATGTCAGCACAACCCCAGGTTTGAATAATTTGGAATTTTTACCCGACTCCATGGTGAGCGAGCGTTACATCAACCGCTCTACCATTGGGCCACGGAGTTGCTGTCTTATCCGTCCGGATCGGAAAAAATAGCTAGAATGAAGTGGTCGCCCACGGATCAGACGGTGGAATAGCGACCTTTACGCAGAAGGAGTATCAAAGCATAGCAGGAGCAGCCTGCTTTGCAACCTGATCGGGGCATTAGTTGCCTGAGTTCTCGATGTCTGTCTCAAGTAGGAGCGAAGGGTATGGGAGGTTACTAACGGTGACCGCCGCATAACAAGGGGTTCCAGCACGTTACCTGCGGACCAGTCTCGACTACGTGATTGTAGGTGTTGTTACCTGGCCTATGTAGTTCCTTCGATGTGCAAAATTCCTCCCCAGGAGGCCCTAAATAAAGGTCGAAAGATACATTACATCCGGGCCAACTTTACCAAAATGCTTATCCCATAGGCCAGTTGGCTATCGAGATGAAGTTGTGTTATTGTACCATCAACCTTTAAGTATGACCGTTTACATTGGTGGGATTTTCCTCTAAGCAAAATAAATCCGTGCCTGTATGTATGGCTCCTTAAGTGTTGATCATGTTGAATACCGTTGCGTGGCCGCTGGCATATTATCACATGCTGTGTTACCCATGGAAAATAAAACGTCCCCGCTCTATTTTTCAGAGTCAGAAATCCTCATTTAAACTACAGTAGGTGGGCTAACTCATGAAATGTCAATCAAAATTCAGAAATGCGTTTTCTTTTCGAAAAGATTAGTTAAGTAGGGTTGTTAAACTGGCCAGCCTGCAACATAGTTTTATAATATTTCAGTTGCCTCTGGATGCCGGTTTTCGAATGAACTTCCTTCTGGCTGCATGCAAAATCTACACGCTGTAAAAAGGGCTACTTAAGTACCATGAATTTTTCTCATTGATTTTCGACTCCCTTAAAAGTCCAACTATAGTTCATGGAAAACATGTATACAAATATACATTCTTTTGCTCATTTGGTAGATAATTACGTCTTTTAATTTTATACTTGAAGAAAGGGTATAATTTGATTTTAAGAAAGTTTCCAATTGCCAGATTTTTTAATACCGTGGAATCGCCGTTCATAAAACGTCATGTCTTTGCAGTTACTAGTGTTGCTTGCAAAGTTAACAATAAAGCTCAAATCCACTGTTAAATTTTATGAACCCCATATGATCTTTTTCGAATGTTATAGAGAAATGTACGGTTTTCCGTCCGCGGAAAATATACGACTTGTAGTTTGGAAACCCTGAATGCAAGTGTAACGGCAGGTGGAGTTCAAAATTATTCGGGAATTAGAAAAGTTTTTACATCGAATGAAACTCTTTCTTCGAGTATAAAATCGAAAAAAGACGTTAATTTCTACCGAATGAGTGGATGAATACATAGTTTTATGCATTTTCCATGGAATATAATTGACTTTTTAAAGGCATCGAAAATCAATGGGGAAAATGCATGCCACTTAAGTAGTCATTTTTTACAGAGTGCAGTTCCTGCATGCAGCCGAAAAGAAAGTTTTTTAAAAGTCGGCATCCTGAGGTAACTGAATTTATAATTATGCTGCATGTTCATTTGTTTGACAATCCTACTTAATTAATATTTTCGAAACGAAAACGCATTTCTGAGTTTCGGTTGGCATTTCATGAGTTTGCCCACCTACCGTAATTACCTTACAAGCACTTGCCTCGATAACGAGTGTGACCGGCTGGCACTTCGACGGGGCGAGCAGGTTGAAAAAATCGGTACAACCATCATAATGGCCACTAAATCTTGGCAATGATGTGTCTAACGGGGCAGACACCGACCGTGCCTGTACTATTTTTGCAGGCTGACAAGGTCATTAATCCATGTGCGTCAAACGCAATTGCTGGAAAATTATTCACAAGACATTGCCTCTCTGTTGGCTCTGACGTTATCAGAGTCAAGATATAAACGGAACAGGAAGCTCCAACAATCAGCTAAGTCATTAATAGCCGGTCTCGTAAAATAATTGTAGTGTTTGCCGGCCCAAATCTAAAGCAGTCTACGTAACTGCTTCACTGATCTGTCCAGGCTACTTCTTGTGATTCTGCTCTGCAAATCTGACAGTTTAGGTGAGTGTGCGCCCCATGTGAACGATCTTTTCACAGTGAAATTGGGCGGTACTCAGATTAGTGATGCCGCTTTAGGTGTGTAAAAAAACTTTGCTTAATGCGTGGATTGGTGCCCGTTGCCTGGAGCGCAGAGCATCCATAGTGCGCTCAGAATCCTATCCGGTTTCAGCTCCATTAAGCGACTCAGTACATATGGTGATTTAGTGGCCGTATCAGATGACAAATCCCACCTGGCGCTGTTTTTGTTTGTCCAACCATTAGCAATGCGTCATTATGCAGCAACTGAAAATACGCTGAGGGTCCGTATGAGCTCGAAAAGGCTGGAATTTGGCAGACAGTATCCAATCAGTAAGAACACTGAAATATTAGTGACAATCAAAAACTCCATGCTTACGTGGTTGCAAATTAATTCCGTTGGACAGAGATCTGCATTTGATTATTCTTCTCGGAAAAGTTACCATCGACAGCATGCTCACCATATTTATTTTTGCGAAATATAATCGTTCAGTCGATGAATGTTTAACTATCTGGAAAAAGATGCACTCAGAGGTATGCTCACTTTACTTATTCGCTTGATGGCAGCGTACGCTGCAATGCCGTATAGCAAGAAAGCGCAATAGGTGCTGTTTGAGACATTTGAAGCATTTTTTCCCAGGTATGAATTAAAACAAGCATGTACAGCAGAATTTATTGGGGCCAACAAATTTCGTGACGGCTGTTCAACTACAGTCCGTCTCCGATAACATAGGTAACGAATGAAAGCGCACAGCAGAATGAATTTGTACAGAATGGCAGTGCATAGGAGCAAGGTCAAAGTTCAAACTAATCAATAATCAGATAAGACGTCCACATAAGCATCAGTATAGGAAAGAGGAAGACGAAATGTTAACAACAAATCACAGTCAGGGGAAACTAGAGGTGTGAGATTACCAGGGCAATTGCAGATTGATCACATGATCTAACTGCTTGCACAGATCTGGTTTCTCCCTCCGTATGTATGCTGCTTCCAAATAACGCAAGGTTCGAGTTGTATGCGCTCGGACAAGTACTCGAAAAAATGCTTTAGGGTGGACAACACGACTGCTATCTAACCGGTGTTTCGTTATAGACGAACGCGGGGTTTTGTTTTCCTGTTTGAGAAGCCAGTTAGGCAATGCTCAGCTGCCCTGGTTGCCAATTGCCTTTGCGTACGCCCAATGTACTTGCATCCGCAAGTGCATGTGAATTCATACACACAATTTGGGGTGGCGTGCATTGGCAAGGCATCCTTTGCCCGGTTAATTGGAAGGCTTTTTGTGGAACTGATGAAGATAAGCTCTGCTGCGTTGTACGTTCTTTCTATAGTGCAACGCAAGCGTCGCTTGATTGTGCTTGAGACGTTGTCACCCTTAAAAGGTAGACATATTAGAACGGGCTTCTTCGGAACGGACGTCCTGGACGTCCTCATTTTTAGAGAGGATGATGGTTCCATAAGACGCACCGTCTTCCACAAGATTACGTGGAAAGGGCAATACCTACATTTTAAAAGCTTTGCGCCAATACAATGGAAATGTAATCTAGTACATACTCTTTTTCAAAGAGCGAGAAATATTTGCTCCAGGGAGACCACAGATACAGAAACTGCCCGAATCAAAAAAGCCTTACATAATCGTGGTTATCCTGCACGCTTCATCCAGACGTACAGCAACCATTTACGGCCAAAGTTGACGGAACAGTCCGTTCCGAAGAAGCCCGTTCTAATATGTCTACCTTTTAAGGGTGACAACGTCTTAGGTACGATCAAGCGACGCTTGCGTTGCACTATAGAAAGAACGTACAACGCAGCAGAGTTTATCTTCATCAGTTCCACATAAAGCCCTCCAATTAACCGGGCAAAGGATGCCTTGCCAATGCACGCCACCCCAAATTGTGTGTATGAATTCACATGCATTTGCGGATGCAAGTACATTGGGCGTACGCAAAGGCAATTGGCAACCAGGGCAGCTGAGCATTGCCTAATTGGCTTCTCAAACAGGAAAACAAAGCCCCGCGTTCGTCTATAACGAAACACCTGTTAGATAGCGGTCATGTTGTCGACACTAAAGCATCTTTTCGAGTACTTGTCCTAGCGCATACAACTCGAACCTTGCGTTATTTGGAAGCAGCATACATACGGAGGGAGAAACCAGACCTGTGCAAGCAGTTAGATCATGTGATCAATCTGCAATTGCCCTGGTAATCTCACACCTCTAGCTTCCCCTGACTGTGATTTGTTGTTAACATTTCGTCTCCCTCTTTCCTATACTGATGCTTATGTGGACGTCTTATCTGATTATTGATTAGTTTGAACTTTGACCTTGCTCCTATGCACTGCCATTCTGTACAAATTCATTCTGTTGTGCGCTTTCATTCGTTACCTATGTTATGCAGAGACGGGCTGCAGTTGAAAAGCCGTCACGAAATTTGTTGGCCCCAATAAATTCTGCTGTACATGCTTGTTTTCAAAGCGCAATAGCTTTATATGGTAACATTATAGGTATTGACCTCTATTGATAAGCTGAAGCAGGCAAGCAAGGCAGGGTTTAGGAGTGCCAAAAATTTCGCGACAGTTCAACAGGTATGTTCTGTCGATTCATAACATAGATAACGAGCGGGAGGAGTACAACAGATCTGAATTCCTGCAGATAATCAATGCAGAAACAACAAGGTCAATGTTTAGGTAAAGCTGGCTAGTCGATAATGTTAGTAACTGGAACACCGTATGGGCAAAATAGGGGAAAAAAGGCGTAAGCGAACAAAACGAAAGGGGAATTGAAAACCATGTAGCCAAAGGCTACCATGGCAAGGTTAGGCTAACCACCTGTTCCAGCTTTTTACAAAGGTGTGGTTCCACCTGCCGCATATAGGCCGCCTACTGATAACGCAATGTCGGAGTTGGTCGTGCCCGAACAAGTACTCGGAAGAAATTTTAAGGTCGACGGAGTGGCCACTATCAAGTAGGTGTTTCGTAATGGAGGAACGCGGGATTTTATTTTCTGCCCTAGGAGCCATCTGGGCAGGTACCCAATAGACCAGGCTGTCAATTGCCTTTGCGTTTGCCAATTGTACGTGCATCCGCAAGTGCATGTAAATTAATAAATACAATTTGAAGTGGCGCACATTGTCAATGCATCCGTCGCCTATGGATTTAGAAGTGGCTTAGGAGGACTGCATAATATGATTTTGGCCGCATTGTATGTCCTTTCACTGGTGGAACGCAGCCGTCGTTTGATACTATTTACGATATTGTCGTCCTTAGAGGGCAAAGACATAAAAATGGGCTTTTCCGGAACTGAATGTTCTGTCACTTTTGGCCGTGTAGAGTTCTGTACTTGTGGATGAAACGTGCAGGATACCCTCGCTTAAGCAGAGCTTCTTTGAGGCGCGCACGGTCTGCTATCAGTGTGTCATTGGAGCAAATATTCCTAGCCCTTTAAAGAAGAGTGCATACCAAAGTACGTTTCCATTGTAGGGGTACAAATCTCACAAAATGCTAGTAATGCCCCTTCCAATTATGCTTGTGGAAGACGGAACGTCTTTTGGGACCATCAGGCAAGGTCCAATACTGAAATGATCCATGGCTTATAAGAAAATGCACGCGTTACTATGGGATAGCAATATCGATGATACCGCTCTCATAAGTCTTATGAAGACCATTAAATAAGAGAATTTGATGGATTTTGGGGTTGGCGCGTTCGCAGAGTACTGTTCAGTCTGGGATTTGATTTTATGCAGAAGATGAGGGCGGGGATCGGTTATATTTCAGCCACACTCACGTAGCGTTACTGAAGACTGATACCTCCTCCAAACTGTTGTTGTACACCGTTTCTATCTATAATTCACAAACACTTAGGTTGCTATTAAACTGTAGTGACAGATATTGAGGAAGTTACGAAAAGCACTCAAACTGAGACTGTAAATTATGAAAGGAGAAAAAAAGTACTGTCCTGAAAGTTGTAAGAAGATTGTCGAAAGATTACAACGACGAAAACTACCTCAGTTTCTGTAAGAAAAAAATGTCCGTAAGAATAAAAATCATCTTGTGTATGTTTGCGATTACAAATTGATGATGGGAAACCAAACAAAATTAATATCTCGAAATTTTTTGCTTTGAATGAGAGCGAACTTCCCTGACTCCTGCCGTTTGTACTACGGGCACAGGTGCCACGGTTAGTCTGGGTAACCTCCCTCAGTTGCTGATTGGACATGTTCAAGCAATAGCCTGCGCGGGCCTTAGGCAGTAGATCTGCAGCAAAACGTAACGAGCCACCCATTTCCGTCGCATGCATAAACTACACTCTGCAAAAAACAACTACTTGCATAGCATGCTTTTTTCCCATTGATTTTCGATTTTCCTAAAAGTCCAAGTCTATTTCGTAGAAAACATGCATAAAATGTTCATTCTTCCGCTTCTTCGGTAAGAAATTACGTCATTTTTCAAACGTATACTCGAAGGATTGGAATAATTCAGTTTTAAAAACGTTTCTAGTCGTGGGACTTGTAAATACCGTGAAATAACTGTTCATAAATCGTCATGTCTCAGTATTTACCAATGTGGCTTGTAAAGTAAACAGTATGGATCAAATCCACTGCTAAATTGAATGAATCCTATATAGTCCTCCTTTATTAACTTAGCGCAAAGTGTGGTTTGCCGTATGCGGAAAATATACGGCTTGTAGATTGAAAACCCTGAATCAAGTGTTACGGAAGAGCTGGTTCAAAAGTATTCGGGAATTGGAAATGTTTTTAAAAACGAAAAAATACCTTCCTTCGAGCATAAAATTGGGATAAGGCGTAAGGTTCTGCCGAATCAGCAAGAGAATGAATATTTTTATGCATGTTTTCCATGAAATATAATCAAATTTTGAAGGACATTGACAACCAATGAAAATTTCATGCTACTTAAGTTGTCTTTTTTACAGAGTGTAGTTTTTGCATGCAACCGGAAGGAAGTTCATTTGAAAGCCGGCGTCCTGAGGTAAGTGAAATATTATAGAATTACTTTGCAGGCCGACCAGTTGTACAACCCTACTTAGTCAATCTTTTCGAAACGAAAACGAATTTCGGAATTTCAGTTTGCCCACCCACTGTACGTCGGCGTGTTTCCTCAGCACCTCAATAAAATTTCAGTTTAACAGGCAGGCACGAACTACCATTTACTGTTCTCTAGTCGTCGGCAGAAAAATCTGTTGAGTATATATTCACCAATGAGCACGTGAAGCGCCTTTACTAATAGCACCATTTTCAAGCCCTGTTTGCCATGAACGAACGGAATTTCGCTGCAACAGCAGATTATCCTAATACGTGTATCGCACGACAGTCTGAAAAGTCTGTACTCAAACGCGACATGCCATTTTAGATGCGGTAGTTAAGGTGTTTAGGTTATAGACCTTAATTAGAGCAGGTTCATCCGCCTCCAAAAACCCCTTCCTTTTCAATGTCTCCCGACAGAATGACAAAGTGACGATTGGCGTTAGCGAGTAGGTGTTTAATTACAGAAACGAATGGCTGGGGTGGCTGGAAGGATGGTTTTCGTTATAGGAGGAACGTCAGGTTAGGTGCAAGGGATGTATCTTTTATGGAAGTAATGATGCAGCCTTTTACTGCAGGAGCTATTGAGGACTTTATTAGTTGGGGACACACGAACTTGAGCGCACTCTGATTTGAGAGGCAGGCGGAGTGAGCATCCTTTCTTGTCAGCAGAAAAGCTACGTCGTACTCCTCCCCTTCGACTAAATAAAAGATTCCTTTTCAAAATCATCCTGGAATAATGTTTGTTGCATGATGGGGAAACTGACAAATGTCCTTTAAATATATTTGAATAGAAAATAACACCAGGTTTGTCTACTTCTCCAGATACAGACAATGGGCGAACTTACCCATGTTGTTCTTTGCTTGTGGAGCTTGTGTTTGCCAGAGTGGAAGGCGAGTAAGTTTTCAAGCTAAACTACATATCCTTTGCTTGGGAAAGGGTATGCTTTACGTCCAAGTTCACTAACTCCAGGGAGCAGTTGTGTTGAGGAAAAGGACCGAACATGTACGAACTTTGTGGTCTCACAAATTCTGATCTACCATACTGTCACCAGTCAAAAGGGAACACTAGTTCCACCATTTAATGACAATAATAAATGAATTTAGCGCCGATTTGGAGGCACTGTCAAAAGGCATCGCACTGTCGTATGTTTACTCCGACGAATGCCTTAAAGCTTTTTGATCAACCTAACGCAGTAGCCACCAAAAGGTCTTTCAGTCCTTCCTCTGACATCTACAAATATATATCGCCAGTAATTTACTGTTAGCACAATTGTTCCCTGAACTAAGTGACCCCGGGCGTAAACCATAGCCTTAGCTTTACTTCTTTTAGTAACTTAAGAAGGTCCAGAATAAAACTGAATTCTTGAAACTGCCTCGAAACAGTCGCGTCTCCATAAATGAGAACTTTGAGGATTTGGGTTTCCTTTTTCGTCTTCACCGGGGAATTTTTTTACAGTGAATCGATTGGGTTACGGGCCCTCGAAAAACGGGTTCTGGATTTCCTCAGGCTCTTCATCGATGCCATCCTTCAACAAGATGTTGCTAATCCTTTGCACCAAAGGAGCATTTATAGTTAGGTATGCCTATACTTTTCGCTCGAAATTTCTGTTTAGAACGTCGAATAAACTGAACGGACATGCCGTTTCCGCGTTTACCATAAGATCCATTAATGGATCCACCTGTTTCCCAGCCTCTAATAGAAAATCCATATTTGTTTATATATTTGTAGTTGCAAATATATCACCCAGGTAGAGACCCTAATACTACAATCCATCATTTTCCTCGTCCAGTTGACATTTATCGAGCTTACCTATGAATACGTCGTTTAGGGAAAAACCAAGAGGATAGGCAACACCAACACAGTGTCTTTGTGCATGCAGTTCGTTTTTCCAACGGTAATGCAGTCTAATGCTCATCTTTGTAACAGTTCCTTGAGTGTGTTTTTCGATATTTATATTTCCTACAGGTTGGTGGCTAGGAAATCACGGATTTAACCGAGTGTTTCGGCAATAGATGCATTTATAAAGGTTGACGAGACGTCTAGTCGAAATAGTTGTTGCAATTACTGTTACCATTGTCATTGGTTTGAGTCTTTAATGCCTCACCAAACTGAACTGCAATAAAGGTTTTAAAAACTCAGAGACGCATGCGCGTTTCTTCCCCCTTCGACAGTCTGCATCAGGGAGTCCCGTGCAGACGGTTGAACCAGGATGATTTTTAGGTGAATACGCGCATTTGGAAAGTACTGCAACTGGCTTTAGTTATTTAAACAGACGGAAAGTAAAACATGTCGAATACTTATTTGCCTCATCCAGAAAGTGGTATGCGATGCACCTGAAAGAAACAAAGATTATGTTCTCAAAAAAGAACGTGATGTGCAGCTGTTAGGCGACCAGAAACGAACTACGCTGCACTTCAAGTAGTCCTCTTCATCCTGCGAGTTTTTGCGTGGCCTTTTGTCCAGCATGAAAGTCAAAAAACGGCACATGTAGAAATTGGCTCATTTCAAAAACAGGCGATCAGATCCGTGGTCAGCATGGATGTAAGTACGCAAATGGATGAAGAAATTAAAAAGGGCGGCGCAATCAGCTCCTGCTATCATACCCTCCATCTCACAGTGTGGACGCGTGAGGAAAGCGTAAAGTTAGTCTGCTCGCTCGCTGTGAGTTCTAAAGCCCCTTCCATCTCATCTACCAAGCTGATTAGGTGAGCCGAAGCCCTGCGCCACAAGGGCAGCCCCCGTTTTTTTCGATAATTCAAAACTCAGCCCGTCGTGTATAAAGTTCTAGTACATACTGTCTTATATTTTAACAAAATTATGGAGTGACAGAAAGGAGGTAGATGACTATAAGTTCGGTAGAATACACGCACACGAATGTATTAGTAGGACAGACTAAAGTTTGTCAGAGAGGGAATTGCGTACGGGTTAACCAAGTGCTGGTTAAGAGGTATAACATGTTCATTACATTCCGGGTCGACCTACGGAGCCTTTTGGTATTCAAATAAGTCTTGTCAGTTTTCAAAACTACAGCTAGGTTTTAAAGTCAATCTCATTCTGCAAGCTCTTTCGATATTCGAACATACTGATGGCATCACAAGTGCGAATCCTCGGTGGGCGGACGGCTGAATGCAAGAGCGTATCCAAACGTATGATGTGAAAATTCGAGAAGACAGCAGCTATTTCATCGAAATTTTCGGGTGCGCAGGCACCTCCTGTTGTTTGCCTTATGCAGTAGCCACCGACGTAATGTAATCTAGCATAATTTTTTGCCATAAAAGCGCGATTCTGATTTGCATCTTCAACAGAATTTAACTGAGCCAGATTTCTATGAATTGCATTCTTTCTTTACAAAAATAGGGCTAAACAAAGTGTGAGATGCTACTGGAAAAGACAAGGGAGACCGACGTGGCCATTTCTGGATTATTAGCCGTTACCAGCCAGTCATACGCAAGCCCGAAGTGTGGTCGCGAGTTCGAGGCTCGGGTGTTCCACACTTCGGGCTTGGGTATGGCTGGCTGACGACGGCTAATAAGCCAGAAATGGCCATTCCAGGCTCCCTTGTCTTTGTCGGTAATACCATTCTGCCTATATATCATGCGCCGCTGTGCGGCTGCTGGTTGGGCTCGAGAGAGAGCCCTTAAGGCACAACGGAACGAGTGAGTTCCGTATGAACGATCGGTGAGCGTCCCCTACCATTATATGTATATTTACCATATGCAAATGCAAACATATATATATAATATACGGGAAGAGAAAACCGACTTAGTCAAGGGAGGCTGGAATGATGGTTCATGGCTTATTAAACGCCGTTAGCGAATCCTGCCGAATGCTGCGTTTGCATGATCTAGGCATAATTGCATGTTGAAGAGGCCCCAACGGGCACGTTTTCTATACCCTAGAGGCAACGGTGTGAAGTGCTGAGTATATGCGCGTAATTGAGGAACTTGCTAGCCGCGCGTATCTGAGAGATATTCTTATATGTACATAGATATTCTGTAGAGAACATTCGAGGAAGCCATTAATTGTGCTGTTTGGCATGAAAATATCTTCCCTCTCTGGTCCATCTGCTATGCGCCTTCGTCTAGCTCTATTGGCTAGACAGCAGCCGAAGTTTCGTTTCTGACTCAGGAAATTCCCACATGGTTTTCGGCAAAATACACCCCAAAATATTTTCTCATCAGGCCTTCTACTGAACAGAAAGTTCATGCTGTGCTAACCGGGTTTACTTCATCGAAAAGAATGTCCCATTCAGGCCTATTTAGCATCAAGTAATCCGAGCAATATCGCCTGTCCCACAGGAGCAAATTATTTCCATCTTTTTCTCTCTTTTTCCATGTCAAATGGTTGCTGCTCGAATACTTTCGCTTGCCGTCTTTATCTAACTACGCACTTTAAGTCTGTAAATATTGCTCGGCTTTACCGACAAAACTAATGGAGCTCTGTCCAAATACACAAAACATATTCAAATGCAAAGTTAAGCAGGCATGTTTCGAAGATTTTTCTGGAATCTAGTATGTTCCCAATGATGGAGAATTAAAAAGACCCGTACTGAAAATTTGGTTAGTTTGTATGATGGAGAAAAACGCATAGAAACATTAGAGGATTCTTTTTAAGCCAAAACACAAACAACTGCGCCATCCACCGTTAGACAATCAACGAAATGTCCGTCCCGGAGGCCAAATTATTCGGTAGACACGCCTTCATGCATGCTTATACACTGCTGACTGTTGTTTGCGCCGTGTGAATATCGCGCGTTGGTTACATTCTGGGTGAATTTATTCGGCCAAATTGGTTATGAGTATACTTGGGGAGAACCTGGTAACCACATTCCGGTTGATTAAACTTCAATTTTCTTACGTTAAGTACTGAGGAAATAAAAGGGCCTGACGTAGAATATATGGTACTGTATAGGAATTGCTGCAGCTGCGTTATCCAGTGCACCAACATAGTCATACGCTCACTGGCCCTCACTGTCAGTGCATGTTATATATATATGCCCATCGCACTAAAAGTTACAAAACTCGACTTTAACATAGGCTGAATATGTCAATGTGGATGTACAAAGGGCAAGATCTTATCTTGTGGCCGTACCCGTTAGTGTTAAGGATTAGGGTTGGGGTTGGGGTCGGGTATGGGCGTTAAGGGCTAGGGATTGAAGTTAGGGGTCAGGGTTAGGAGTGTACGTTAAGGACTAGGGGTTAAGAATGGGGATTGGGGTTAGGGGGTAGGGGCTAGTGGTTGAGGTTAGGGTTTGGGTTTGCGGGTTAGAAGTTAGGGGTTGGGGTTAAGGGCTAGACTGGGTCCTGTCTACTGCCAACACGGCCACTAAATAAGATCCGACCGTAAAAAGTCTCATCATGAACGCTTTATTCAAATGCAAAGTCCAACCATAGAAGGATGACCGCAATCACATGTCGAAAAGCACATGGTAACGCCGTGGTATCCACTGACCAGGCCAACGGTTCACAGCTGCATCAAGAGGCGTCAGAACATTTTCTTCGGCATATATGCTGTGAGTCAAACTCCAGTGTGTGTTTACACATTTCTGGCTACTGACTAGCAGTTCGTAAATATTGCGCGATTTATTTCGAAGTTGAGGGAATCCGGTTCAATTGTTCCAGAAACGTTGTGTCATAAAGAATGCGTTACAAATTGAATCACTAGTTTCGGCCAGCTTAAAAAGTTGTCATTGAATTGCGCAAAGCTCCTTCATCACACACCACATGAGGAATGCTGGGAGATCCATCGTCGACCCAAATCCACTTAACTGTGTCTCAGCACATGCGAAATCAGGGAGACTGGTGTCTGAGAGATCGCTGTAGCCCCGCGCTTTGACCATGGTAATTCAATTTCAATGAACACGTATCCATGGACATCTTATGTTTCCTGAATTTGTAAATATTTGTGGCAATTTTATGATTTACTGATTCGCGTTCTACATATATAAAGAGATCTTTTGGTAACAACTGTGTGAAGTTTGGATTTTTGGTGTTTTTAACACTACAATTTCACACAAGAAAATCAACTTTTTTCTCATTTCTTTCCCTCGTTTAATTGAGTCCTTTCATTTCAGACATCCTAAATGGCATATTTGGAAAGGAGAAGCACTTGCGTTTTTCCGTTTGTAAATTTCAAGTCAACAACAGCCATAAGATGGCACGAAGTGGATGGATATAAAATCAGGCAAACTGGACAGGTTACCAAAAAACCGTGACCTGAGACGTTTGGAATCTGTAAACAGGTAGAGTCTGAAGTCGCCAAAGTTTAAGCAAGCTGTTCAAAAACGTCACCTTTAAGTGCTGGACGCAAAACTAATGTATTCTAAAAGTCCTGGGTATGTAGAATTGGGTCGGTTTCCTGACTAGCGTGATCGCTTGGTCAATCTCCACCACAAATTTTTCATGTGGGCACATTTACTAACAACTAGTTTTTTTCAAAAAAACCTCAGTCTTTGAGTGAAAGCGCGATGAGAGTAATAAATGCACTACAAACAATACTAATGCGTCAGTCGGGGAATTGTCCAGTGTTCAAGAATCGTCATGAGGGATTTTCTGACGGTAAAACGATATCTGCAAGCCCTTAAGACAAGCCAAAACTGTCCACAAGGGAACAGGAAAGCCAGTATGTATATCAGAGGAAATTCATTATATGTCGTTTGCTCTACTCATGGAGACTATCCTTTATTCTGCACATAATCAGGAATAGAATGAAAGAATACGGTCTTCATTTGCATAAAACCCTTTCATTGACATTTTGATTATGTCACTAACCGGAGAAAGTATTCCTTTGCTGAAGAGTGTTTATGTCGCCAATAATCGCTGTAGAAGAGCCGTGGTTTACGTGATGGGACCTACTTTTTGGACGAAGATGGGCCATTTGACCAAATGCAGGAGCAACTTCCGATGAGAGCGCAATGCGCCAACCACAGCTTTCAGAAACTGTCAGTGTCCGATAATTTGGCTGATTAAGTTCGATGGGCGAACACTCTAATGGCCAACACCGAACGCTGTCAACAACAAGGTATGTGTCGCTCAGACTAAATATATTCCTACAAGCGATTTCGGCTTTTCAGTAACTTTGTTGGAAAACTGTCAGCCAGTCCGTCTGCAGCCTTTCAACCATTTCTTATTCCAACAGCTCCCACCTTGATCCTCCTGAAGCTACCATCCCGCCTGTCAATGGGAGAGGAATTGAAATTTGCACTCGGTAGTTTCACAGACCTCTCCTCTTTTGACAGCCTTCTTGCATTCGTAGGAATAAATACGCTTCATGCAACGCGACAGTCGACAAGTACTGATATTTTGTAGTCGCTGTGATTTTTCGTAATGGTTCCCTGTTACTGCATCCCTCTTTGCTCTGTAGTATTGTTATTTGACCTTGACTAGCCTGACTTTAATGTGTCCGTTTTCAAAATCCTGCATTTTTACCCAAAAAATTCTCGATGGATAGGATATAACGAGTAACGTAGCTAATCGCGTCTCACTGTCGAAATTGTCGTTTTCCTAACGCCACTATGCAACTACAGTGAGTGACCGATTTCATGAAATGTTGGCCAGAATTCTGAAATGCGTTTTCGATTAGGGAAGATTACTTAGGTGGCGTTGTAATATTAGTTACCATGCAGCGTAATTCTATGATAGTTTGGACTCGTCCGTACCTAAGCTTTTAGATGCATTTCTTTTCGACTTTCTGTAAAAACGGCATTCGTTAAAAAACTGACCATTTATGTAGTATGTATTTTCGCATTGATTTTCGATGGCCTTATAAATTCGAATATATTTTGTAGGAAATATGCGCAAAAATATATTTCGGTTTATTCATTTGATAGCAAATCACATTGTCTTTACATGTTATACTTGAAGAAAGTGTATATTTGGGCTTTGAAATCCCCTCCTAATTTCCAAATAATTTGGAGTCTGAGTAACCGTTGCATGAGCGTTTAGCAATTTTGGTCCACAAGATGCATGCTTTACGCATAATAAAAATCATACATTCCTCTATGCCTCTAAGAAGACAACAAATAGAGTTCATAAAATAAGCAATGGATGCAAATTGTCATTTCAGGAGGAGCATTGGTAAATGGGCAGGTACGATTCTGTATAAATGGACGTCACACGGTCCTAAAAAATTTCATAATTTGAAACTTTTTTAAAACCAACAGGTGCACTTTGTTTGTGTAAAAATGTAAAAAAATATGATGTTTTACCAAGCGAATTAACGAAAGCACATTTTTGTGCATGTTTTCTACAAGATATGTTTAAATTTATGTGACCATCAAAAATTTGTGTTAAAAATTCATGTTACTTAAGTGGTCATTTCTTATCGAATGTGGCTTTTAGACAAGGCCGAAAAGAAGTGCATCCAAAAGCCAACATGCTGGCGAGTCCGAAATACTATAGGGTTATGCTGCACAATACTCAATATTACATCCCCACCTAGGTAATTTTCCTTAGTCGAAAACGCATTTCGGAATTTCGGTCAAACATTGCAGCAACGCGAAGTGGGCGGCTTCTATACTTAGGCAGGTTTTTGAAAATTGCAGAAAATTTGAATAACTGGGTAGTCTGCTGCTGGGTAATTTAAGTAATACTGGTTTTATTTTACAAAGCATACATTTAAATCGCGGAATAGTCTGAAAAGAATAAATCCGCTGTCTAGCCCTCTTCATGTCGTCGCCCACAGCTGTTGCCCGAACCTTTGACAGATTGCAACCACCAAGACGACAAGTGTCAGTCTGGACTGACCATTGCTTTGACCGGCAAATGCGTACGGAAACTCTCGAAGCAAGCTCACTGAATGAGTTGACTTAGTAGCGCCAGCAGGGTCTAGAAAATAGCAAACCCCTTTTCAGGGAACAGTGCGAATTGTCATCAAACAACAAAGACGAACAGGGCATGTGTGTATTAAAGAAACCGTAGCCTCAATTGTTGTTTGTCGTGCAGTTTAATAAAATTGAATGAAATAGTGGCTGAACGATATTTGTCCACCCTAATGCAGTTCACACATTCGAAGCATTTAGCTGATGGTTTACAATGAGCAACAAAAAGTGCCTTCATGGTAGATAGAAAAAAATGGAGTGGGTGACAGACATCATATATAATTTATCAGACAGTTCATGATAATTTTTGATTTAACGAACCTAAAGGTCAGCGGCCAGTAATGGCATCTTCTTCGTTTATGTTTCAGAAACCATTTTAAACATGAATGATATATATTCTCAACAGGATACGAAGTAGGTTTAGTGTGTGCATAAGTGTTGAGACGGAAATAAAACAAATGCGGTGGCTCAAAAGACAGGAAGCGCAGTCCGGACGCGTAGATATTAAATACTGCACAAGTAAGTTTTAATGCCACAGGCAACGCCCTAAAAGAAAGCCCCCTGAATCCAATATAGGATGCATAAGTCCGTATCCACCAGGCATCAAGTGTCCACAAATAAAAACATTATGTTCAATATGAATAAAAACATTATGCATCAACAGTGAAACGATCACAGGGATCTCTTCTGCAATGACTGTGAACCCCCATCTGACAGCATAACGTATTTCTTACTGCCCTTAATTACACAAACGGCAGAAAGGCATCTGCTTTTCAGTGATAGGGCAATAGAAACTGTATATTTTTTAGCCAACATGCTACTTTCATACAGTAGGTGGACTAACTCATGAAATTTCAACCGAAATTTTGATATGTGTTTTAGTTTCGAAAAGATTAAGAAGGGTTGTAAAACTTATCATCTTGCAGCATAATCCTATAATAATTCAGTTACCTCACGATGACGGCCTTCGAACGAACTTCTTCTCGGCCACAGACAAAAATCATACTCTTTAAAAAATTACTGCTTAGTTAGCATACATTTTTAGCGATTTTCGATGCTCTTATAAATGAAAATATATTACATGAGAAACATGCGTAAAAATATTTATTCTCCTTTTCATTCAGTGGAAAATTATGACTTCTCCCAGTTTTATACTCGTAGGAGGGCATAATTCGATTTTTAAAAACTTTCCAAATTCCCGCATAATTTTGAAATCCACCTGCCGTTACACTTGCATTCAAGGTTTTCAAACGACAAGCCTTATATTTTCAACGTGCTAAAAACTATATATTTCTGAACTGTATTAAGAGGTGACTATAGTAGATTCATAAAATCTGAGAGTAGATTTGTGCCATACTGTTAACTTTGCAAGCCACATTGGTAAATGCAGAGACATGACGTTCTGTGAACAGCCATCTCACGGTATTAAAACATCTCACAATCAGAAACTATTTAAAACTGAATTATACCCTTCCTTCAAATATGAACTTGAAAGAAGAAAAACGAAAGAATAAATATGTGTATGCAAGCTTTCCATGGGATATAATTGGATTGTTAAAGTCATCTATCAATCAATGAGAAAAGTGCATGTTAGTTAAGTATTCGTTTTTTGCAGACTATGGTTTTCGTATGCGGCAGGAAAGGAGTTGGTTTAAAAGCCGGAATCCTAAGGTAACTGAATTTTTATAGGATTATGCTGCAGAATGATTAGCTTTGCAACCCTGTTTAATTAATCTTCTCGAAACGAAGACGCATCTCGGGATTTCGGTTGACATTTCATGACATGGCCCACCTACTGTACCTTTGCGCGTGCGCTCTTACCGTTATACAATATATACAGTTAGTGACATAGTACAAGGTATGTCAGAAAACTCGCGTTTAATATTCTTTTAACACCGCCCTTATCCTAGAAATTTACCCTGCATTAAATAAGCGACCGTTTTTCAAGGGAAAATGTGTGGCGTCTATTTATGTATAAGATAATCTAACATTAGCTTAAGTGGGCCAAAACGTGTAACTTTTGAAACCCAGGCCTGTTTTTGAAAGATATCATTTTAAGAACTCCAGCCTATCATCGAAACCAAAATATTCCATCCGGTAATACAGCATAGCGCGTTGAGATGTATCCATAACATCTATGTCAATTCATTTAAATTTGTTTTCATCAAAATTTCAAGGATCTTAGATGTGATAGATGTTGTACTTTCCAAAGTGTTATCGAAAACAGCCACAATAATTAATTTCAGGTTAAAGCAGGTAATCTCAAGTGACGGCGGAGAAACGACTTATTTCATGGAAAAACCATCATTTTAAAAACCGACTTTATTACGCGTCACTTTCTGATGACTGTATATAACGGGCGGTAAGAAAAAGATGTATAATTAGACTGTGAGAATACGATAAAAAAAACAACGACATATACAAATTACTAGTACTTTGTGGATTGCCAACGTTACGTGCAATAAGCTGTAAGTCGGGAGGACATAGCATTTACCAAGTTACCTCTATTGGACAGTTCTATACTATTATTAAGCAAATATTTCGCATTCTCATAAATGAAAATCGTCTTCTTGTCTTATACTAGCTTCGTTTGATTACTACAGAAAGCTTTTCTAAAGGACTGAGGTCTGGGCTGTTGGCAGGGATAAAAATGCTTTGATAACCGCAGGCGGAGAGGCGGACTGTGCTCCAAAAATTATATTATAGCCGTAAGCTGAATCACAATCTTGCATTTTTTTGAGCAGTGGACAGTAGCATTATCCCACAACCCCACGGCACACCTTCACCCCGAGTCGCTTAAACTCTTCGTTTGCGAAAATGAGACAATTCGCCTAAAGCAACCTGCATTCGCCAGTTCCAATTACACTGTCTTTCTCGCATTTTGCCCTTTTTAGGGAGACGAAAATCTTTACAGTCATAAAGGTTGATGGACTTCCTATATACAAAAGTAGCACTGACCATTTCGTCTGCGGTGTGACATAGGCCGGTCATAGAGTTTAAACAATCGCAAACCTCCTTCTGTTAACCCAGAGAAGTTTTATTTCAGAAATCGAGTGCCCAGAGCCGACTATGTAATACTCCTTTTGTTGCTTCATCTAATTAGATTTTAAAAGCCTTGTACGTCCATGAAGTTAAAGCATGCAATCACAATGCAATTGCAACGCATACGGTATTTATCAGACAGGATTACTTCAAAGGCACTTTCTCTTTACTTTGTTTGCAATGGTGTTAAAATTAGAAGAAAACCAACAGAAAACAGGAATCGTATTTAGCGCTTTTTCCGCGGTCAACATGAAGTACACTCCAATAGATGGGGGAGACTCAGTCTTTTAACTTGCCGCTTGTGTTCTGTATGAAAAGTAGCGAGAATCTAAATTAATGCCCACGAACCTGACCAGCACGGACTTTGCCAGTAAAGACATGCTGCAGAGGACAAAATATTGCCGTCCTTCTTGTAAGAAAATATTTTTGGGCGAGATTGAGACCTTCAAGTACAGTGAGGTTAGCGGCTGCTCGCTGACAGACATTTAAAATTGATTTCCATATTTCAACATAAGTTAAATGAGGGTTCTCAAACACCGGTAGGGAAGTCAACAACAAAAAGGTAGTGGTGATAGTTCAACCGTTGCAACCGACGATGTCCACCGTGTGCGCTTCAGCTAGGTAAAGTAGGCACGGGGACTTATACGCTAATTGGCTTATAGTGAGAGTAGACGTTCGCAGCATTTACCGCCCTCTCTCCTCCTCCCCACCTGGATCCGTCAGAGTCACGAGAGCCGGTGGCGGGGAGGGCGCTCATGGTTGGTGCGACCGGACCCACACCTAGGCGCACCACCACAGACTCCGGTCCACAACAAACGCATGACCCGGACTTTAACCAACAACAGCACCCCAACAGGGGGTAAGAAGGACGAGGATGGCTGGGCAGCCATGTCCACGACCTGTATACCCAGCCGGAGCGCAAGCGCATCTACCGGCAGGGAACCAGGTGTCAGGGAACTGCCAGCGCATACTCAGCACTTGCAAGACCCTGGATACGCACATGTCCCTGGCGCTCCGCCATCGCTCATTGGCTGGAAATATAACAAAATTCTACTGGATGTGGATGGCCACTTGACACAGTGATGTCCACTGATAGGTATTTTCATACTTGGCTGCTCGAATACTACTGTCTGGGAGTTATATTCAGTCAATGTAGTGGGCGGGTGTGCGTGTTTGGCATCACGGTGTTCAACTGAATGGGCCGAATACGACGAAGCGCTGTCAGTACTGAAGAACAGCAAAACGAGCCGTCCTTGCCGACAAAAGAGCATTCCCGAATCTACGCTAAACCCAGGAGGGGAAAGATGATAAAAGCTTGGATTACGCCTGTCCTGGCGACTTCAAAACTGCCTGCTATTTTGTCATTATGCGTGTCCAAGAAACAAACTGTAAACGGCATGGAACAAATAGGCTGTCGAATGTCCAAGCACGTACGTCCAACCTAGAAGGCTCTGACGGAAAAGAGGAGTTCATGTAGGATGTATGAATGTTGAGATACTGGAAGTGGATTTTGCCCCTGTAGCTGACTACTCGCACGGCCGTCAACACCAACACTTACTCATACTGCTCTCGGTCCACCTAACGCGCGTGACTTAGCCTCCGACTTCCGACGCCATGGCTCCGACGGATATTTCTCTCTTCACGGATTGGTCCCAACCGAAGGAAATCCGGACGCATACACTTCAGCCGACACTGGCCCAGTGAGAATGCTGGCTACAACTGGTTGTGATGCTGCGTGTACACTCCCCGCTGTCGAGTATCGAACTTCGACACCTCTGTAAAATGACGGCAAAATGTATTGAGAAGACGGGAAAGGTCAGGGATCATTGCAAACTTTTTGGCACTTGTGAAAAAAGACAGATACCCAGTAATGCCGACAGTTTATTTAAGCTACCTTGGAAAGCGCTTCGGAAGGAAACAGAAAGCTCCGGTGAGGGTATCCCGTTCCAAAGTATGAACGTGTTATGGACAACGGAAACAAGGTGCATCACATAAGTGGAGCACATGAAGACTGCCTAACTATGACTGGTGGCCGACGCCCAAGTTTGACAGTCGATTTCGACGATGTCCACCGTGTGCTACACAGCAGGGTGCAGCAGTCACGGTGGCTTGCGCGTGGACTATTTTATTGTGAATGTAGACTTGCGCAGCATTTACCGCACTCTCTCTACCCCACTCAACACCTGGACCAAGCGTCAAGACAGAGGCAAGGAGGCCAGAGGCGGGGAGGATGTCGGTTGCTGGCACGGCCGGACCCGCATATAGGCGTGCTCTCACACCCCCTGGTCCACAACAAACACTTGACCAGGACTTTTCACCAACAGCAACAACACCCCAACAGGGGTAAGAAGAACGAGGATGGCTGGGCAACCATGCCCACGACCTGTATACCCAACGGGAGCGCAGGCGCATCTACTGGCAGGAAACCAGGTGTCAGTAAACTGCCAGCGCACACCAGGCTGCGAGGGCCGTGGTTTGGTGATACTGGCATAGTAGGCACTGACAAACCTTGAGCAGAACAGTAATAGACAAATGTAGAATATCGTTGTTACTGTATGTATCAGCTCGCGGAATCCGAGTTAGGTGGGCATGGATATGGCCGGACGGTGGGGCTAAGTAACTGGGATTTCAACAAGTAACCCAGCTCACGCAGTCCTCCAAAGGCAGATAGAGGAGGGAGGTAGCTGACTCGTATAATTGCTGTTGCATTCATAGAATGTGTCCGCGCTATCTGCACTAAAAACAACTCATGCTAAAATTAAAGGACGAACGACCACTCGGGTCGTGAGCTGGCTCCGTATATCCTTGTTCGGCTGGGCCCTTTCGGGTGTCCACATGAACTTATCCTCAACCAAATATTTTCGTCGCTAAACACAAACCCCACTAGTCAGTTTGGAAATTGCTCTAAAAACGATAACTCTGTCGCCGAGAAGTTTGTCCAGGGTGAAGTATGTACGTACATTCTCCCCAGGAGCGATTTCATCAGGGACTTTACTGAGCAGAGTATTTGGCCCTCTTCCCTGTAATGCAAGCAATAGGGTTGAATATACAGTGATCGGTCTAATAAGGTCGACTGATTAAACTTCTGGCTAAAGCATCCACATATGTAGAACGCTGAGGCCCTTAGGAGTTGCACACACATTTATACACCTTGTTTAATTAAAAAGTGTTTCAGGCTCGCGTCGTTTTCGGCGAGCAAAGCTAATTCTCAACTGTACGTTTTTGTCGGTTATGTGACTAAATCAAACCGTACAATAAAGATGATCACGATGAACTGATCGCAATGCCAAAATTTCAAGTCAATATTCCTACACACTAAGTGTGATTGGCAGTATCCTAAGGACGGGCTTCGTCGTAAGGCCAAGAATATTTGAATGGCCATTCCGCTGCGAAAAGTGTCAGAACAATAAATTCTCCAAACGTCAGTCAAATGTGGCGTCTGCTTGATCGCTTATTGCTCACTTAACGGGCGGCTCACTACTCATCTTAAACACGGATCGATTCTCAAACCAATTTATTAATATTGTTCAGTTAGTTTACAACTTTTGCACAATAAAATCGGGGGAAAGGCTATATACCTCATATTTGTTATGGACTTCAATATTAAGGTTCCATTTTTGAATTTGCCTTTCGTGCAGTTGTGAAAATCTGAATTTTACACAATGCAAAAATCGCACCCGACAACAAAATTGATTTTTAAAACTGCCGATATGCACCTATGTTAGGCACATTTCTAAAAACCGCAATCCAGAAATTTGATCTGCAAAGTTATTTTATAAAAGATCTCAGCTCATATTTTGAGATTTTAACATAAAAGCGGTCTCTCGGAAGTCTTAAAGCTCGTATTGTTAAATGCATGAGAAGGGCCGCCAGCAAATTCTCTTATGGCGTTAGTTGTAGTAGCCGTATATCATTCGGAATATTGCCTAAATTTAGCAGACTTGATGATAACCACCTTAGCATTCAACTTGGGGCGGGTGACCTTGAATTGCAGTTTAAAACTGAATTTGATAATTATAAATCGCTGGGGTTTTTCCCGGGAAACTAGGACATTTAGTAAAGGCATATCGATATTTCATACGAACAGCAGTCCTCTTTTATCTGAGCAATTGGTTTGTATGCGACTCAAAGTAAATCACGCAGGCAGGCGTGTGTTTCAATTTACTCGGTCACGGATGCGTTCGAAGATGTCAGGGCGAAAGTGTACCGCATGCTCCCTTCCAGTCGGGCAGTTTTTACAAGCCGGCCACACTTTTAATCTTCAAGGAACGAGCATCTTGGGTCGATGCGCCTCAAAGACAGACAGACTCAGACTTTAGTTATAGTATCCAGATGAAAAATTCATCAACAGGCTTCTAGACCGTCCCATGGCCTATAAAGTCCTGCGTCACTGCGTACATAAGGGCTAGAGCAAACCGTTCCAACGAACTTAAAAAATCCGAGCAGAGGGTCCCGCGACGAACTTAACCAAAAGGGGGGGGGGGAGGGGCAGAGATACAGGCGGCTACCACTGAAGTGACGCGTAACGCCAGCAGCCAACGAGCTCCACAAACATGTCCTAAAACGCTTAGACCGACCAGTAGTAATAGTAGTAGTATTAGTAGTAGTAATAGTAGTAGTAGTAGTAGTAGTAGTAGTAGTAGTAGTAGTAGTAGTAGTAGTAGTAGTAGTAGTAGTAGTAGTAGTAGTAGTAGTAGTAGGGTACATGTGTGAGAGGCGTAAGACAGGGACGCATGTCTCATTAGCCATCGCAAAGAAAGTCATCTTCCCTGACCCTCCCAATGTCTGAGGATTGGAATATATGCAGCTGAGATGCATGGCATGCTAGTATCTGGCGCCATAATGCAGTTGTGGCCAACTGCATCCCTCTGAATGACACAGCAGTTCAAGGCCAACTAGCTCGGCCAGTAATTTAAAGTTTGGTCGACTTTTCTCATTAAGAAGGCATATTGTGCAGTGTCATACCTTCTGGAATAGAGGTTATGTTACGATTTTATGAGTTGCACATTTCTGCGAGGTATTCGTTACTCCTAGAGTTCCGAGGACCGTTCTCACTTGTTAATATACACATTTTCAGTATATCCGGTCATAGAAGATTTCGGATGAGAAGGTGAAATTGATTCCACATACTTTTCAGTAATTCTTTGAAGAATGCGTCTTTTTTCACTTGAAAGATGGCAAATATCTACCCAGGATAAATACTTGGACCTCTAGGCAGGTGAGATTTACACGAACTTGTCTCAAAGTTATCAAAAAAGGAGGAAAAAGCTATCAAGAATTCATCCAAGAAAGGAACATCCTTGATAGTATTCAACACCGTCTTCGACGATACCACTCCCGTTTGACTAGTATGATCTATTCCATCTAGTGCTGATCCCGTGCTTTAGAAGAAGACACAAGATTCGGAGTCGTTTATCTCGACTTCAAGAAGGACCTCGATAGTATGTCACACCACTGGCTACTCAGCAAGGTCCGGCGGGGTCCAGGATTAGAGGAACCTACTGAACTGGCTAGATAACTTCTTTACCGGCCGGTTTAGATCTGTGTGCACTAGCTATGTGAGGCCACGGTCCACGCCACTTGACAGCAGAGTATCTCAGCGTCCTGTACTCCGGCCATTTCCGGCTTTACTCGATGTCAATGACTCCATGACAGGGCTGGACTGCCAGGGAGTCAGGTTTGCAAATGACATCAAGCGACTTAAAGCAGCAACAACGAACGGACTCCCGACGGACATAATCGCGTATGCGAATAGTCTGATAAATGGTTGCTCCAGTGTAACTTTTAGTATTATGTTTGTCTGCGGCTGGAAATGAAGCTGATAAGCGCAAACGGTGATCTCGTTAACATTTCCTTGGCGAAAGACCCCTGACGAACGTATATGAACAAAATAACATCCATTATCATCATTTTTTCTCTCTAAAGCCCTCTTCTATATGCGCCCTGGATGCCGAAGGAGCGACCTATGCCCCCTTTGCCATTCCGGCCTGGCGCGTCTGATTAAAAAAGACCACAGGTTTCTGGAAAGGGTTCAAGGGGGACAACCGAAATCGCGGAGGGCCTCAAGATCTTATTTCATAAATGCGAACTTGATGCGATCAATAATTTCTCATTTTGGACGGACAGTTCCGAAGACATCTCATTCAGTCCTACTGGGCTGCGAGAAGTCAGGACTGTGCCTCGCACTTCGATGAGTTGTTCGCGCTATCTCCAGCGGCCTACCTGCCTGGGAACTCTATTAAACTTCGAAGAGACGGATGTTCCTCGGTACTTGCTTTCGCAGAAAGGTCATAACAATGTACAAGCTGATGCCAGGATGCAGGAGAGGTCTCGACACCCCAGAAACCAAAACTGGACCTAAATCACGATGGGCACCGAGTAAAACGCAGGTGGTATGGCAGAGTTGCACAGCTAAATCTGAACAAAACGTTGTAGAGTTGCGATATGAGCAATATGTATTTTCTAGAATTTCGCCATGTTCTGACTGATAATCAGATTTCTTGTGAGAAATCGTAAAAGGCGAGATCAGCCGGAAAGCGAAAGAGGTGGGCGGACAAGGCAGACCTGGTGACCCTTGTAGATGAAAGGATATGATGGACTCTATATACCAGTAAAGAAAATGCTAACGGCAAGTGAAGCAAATCAAATTTCCCGACAGTCCTTTCTCGGTGTCACGGCAAATAGAGCTCGGAAGAGAATAAAGGGTCGACCAAGTCAGTGTTAAGAAGATAAAAGTAGAGGCTTTACTTAGAAGGAGATGGGCTAGTTGATAAACTAATACCGACTGACTGGGCATTCTTACGGAAGATATTATGGGAAACAAAGAAGACAGAGGGTTTAAGGCTGTCGAAAGCAGGAGGCGGATTGACAGGGAAAAGATACGAATGTTATAAAAACGATTTACAGGAGCAGGATGTGTGGAGATAGAACCCAACTTTCAGCCAACTGTTGCATAGGAATTTTGGCCGTTCGGGAGGAATGTGTCCGAGAATGGAATAATTTGGTGTGTCTACTATAAATGCTTTTGATAGAAATGACTTTCGAAATGCTCATTCTCAGAACTTCTTTATTTGTCACACTTTTGAAGCGTGGGCAGCACATGGAAACGTCCCAGAAATGAACTTACAAACCTGACTTGGTCCAAATTCTGCGGTAAAGTGCTGCATGGAAAAGTGTCTGTCTTATTCAAAAATAAGTGTTCATTAAAATGTGTAAGAAGTTCATTGATTTCCATTTTAAATGTCACTAAGTTTGGGGTTTTCCTAATAGGGTTTTGAAAGGCATTCCATGTGGTTGCATATCTTATCGTAGTTTCTTACTGAAGCTGAGATATTCTATAGGTGGCTTCACTATTTATGGCTTTTCGGGAGGGCTGTGGCCTGTTAGGATACCCCTTTTAAATATGCCATTGTCCCATGTAACCTGCAATAAGTAACCGCGGCCATTTTGGAGTCACCTGATCCAGAGGGGCTTAAAACGGCATTTATTGTACACTTATGCGTGTAAACCCTGGAGTCTGTTGTGGTTAAAAAAGATCTGGTTAAATGCCTCTTAATGGCCTATAAAAAATATTCGGCCATCTAATAAGATTATGTCCAAGGAAAATGAACAGTAGTCAAAGAGAGATAAGACGTTCATTTTATAAGTGTGTGTGTAATTATTTGCCATACTGAAAACACAGGTGCTAGCTAAAAGCCCAGACACGCGTGTTTCGCCGATCTTGTGCAACTGCCTGACGCAGCTGCGAGGCGTTCGACTCGTCGGTGAGTCCCCCAGCCTTCCAGTGTGTTTCCTGGTGTATGGATCCCAGTTTAACCTTGTCTTGTTTAATTTCCGAGGAAATTAATGCGCTAACGTGGAACAAATCTTTCGGAACAAACCTTTTTAGGCACGGTCCGAAGGTTGATATGGATATTTGAGCTGAAGTTCATCAGCTACTGCGTAATAACTGAATAATATTCACCAACCGCCAACAAACAGCCAGTAGTATAGAATTGTGCAATTATTAACTATACTAATCACACCGCTATTAGCTGAAAGCACTAATATTCTCGGAAATTTAACAATGTAAGTTGAAAATGAGTTCATATAACGGAAAACGCATGGGGGAGTTTGGGGGACCCACTGATGAGTCGAACCCCTCGCGGCTGTGTCAGGCAACGGCACAACATCAACGAAACACGCATGTCTGGGCTTTTAGCTGACACCTGTGTTCTCCGTACGGTAAATAATTACAAGATTGTATACTCCTGGCTGTCTATTGGCGGGTTATGAATATTACGCAGTCCGTCCGCAGTTGCTGATGTATTTCGGCTAAAATATTCATATCAACCTTCGGATCGTTATATCGAGTCTCGGACCGTGCCTGAAAAGGTCTGTTCCGAGGGAGTTCGTGCGGTAATTCCATCGGAAATTATACAAAACAGTTTTATAAGTTTTTATCGTTGAATAACTGATGTGGTGTGCATTCCGAGGTGGTATAATGAAAAAGAGAAGGCTCTTCGGAATATCGAGTTGTACTCATAAATTGTCAAGTCGATGACACCGACCCGTTGTCAGACGAAATGAACAGAGGGGAAAGTGAAATCGGCAGACTAGGTCGGCTGGCGCGACAAGACAGACGTCAAACGGACTGCTGATGCGTGAGAGGGGTGGGCACTGAGTTATGGTAGGCTGTGGGACAGCGGGAGGGAAGGAAGAACCATTCGGGCTCCCTTTGTTGGAGGGGGAGAGAAACGCGGGGGGGGCGGACTGCAGTTCATTTGGGATGCGGGTGACGGTCACTGATGCGGACTGAGGTCAGGGGGCGATGCGCCGACGTTGGAGGTGTTAGGGGGTTTCAGTTGTTGTTCACCGTGTCGCAAGGGGGAGGGCGGAATGCCGAAACGGCATACGCCTATGTGTCCGAGTGGGGGTTAGCAGTTGGTACGGTGTGGGAACAAGACAGTGAGTGTGTACGTAAGCCCTCGTAGTGAGCGTCTTGATCGACGTGGCGGTTGATACTGGTCGTGCCAGAATGCCAAGCTTCGAGGAATTCTCGCGCCTCTCTGGTGTTAACCCTTGCGATCACTTCAGTACCGTCCCAATGGACACGGTGGTCATACTCAAAGGCGTACGGGAACACGAGGGCCAGAGGGCCACGTCGACGGAGGGTTAACTTGTGCCCGGTTTTATCTTTAGTATATTTTACATGGGAAGTGGCTTTTGGGGATGTTTACTTGACGTGCGGGAACAAACATGTGCATTGTAGAGCTTATATCTAGGTATTTTATTGATGGTGCACCTTTTATTTCGCGATCACTGAGAACTATGGGGCGGAGTGACACCTTTTCTGAGCAGCCAGTTTTTGGTTAACTCCTGTGGGCAACTTGGCCATTCCTTGCTCTGACGTGCAATAAACAATCTATACGACAGGACCAACAGTTAAATTGTCAATAACCTAATGCAAAAAGAGAAAAGGGGTCCGCGGACCTTTGACATGTTTGAAATAGAATACCATTTCGAACTGCTCTAATTGGCGTGTTCTTCCATATTTTGCGATGGTGGAATATAATGCCCGTTTCCACTCGAGCCCGATTCACTTTTCAGCGCGATCACTACTCAAAACAACGGAAAACACAACATTTGCAGCATACAACTAAACACTAAAACAAACGCAGTTGCATTTTTGATGCCTCACGGCTGCTATGTATAGTTGGAATGAATGTATTAACTGGCGGACACTGTTAAATCGCACAAGTACTGGTCTTTAGTGTTAGAGTGTAAACTCTAAATAGAATACTTAATTAAGAAACTGCTTAATTTGTGTGATGGGTAAGTTAAACTCTATTAGATATGCAGGAAAAAATCAAATGTAATAAACCCTGCTAATTCCTGCAAATAGTATTATCGGCAAAGTGCTATCGGCATTACTTGGTATGTATGAAAACGCTGGGTCACTAGAACCAAAACAATGTCAGTGTCCAGCTACTGCGTGGGTTATGTCTCTTAAAATGGAGCCAGGACCGATACTAGGCCTCGTTCAGGCGTTCGAAATTGCACTCTCGATTATCTTTTATTACTATTGACGGTAAAAAAAATTGGAGATGGCACCTTAAAAATCCGCCTAACTGAAGCAGCTTGTATCACGGGACAGGTGGTAATAGGTGTCTTATTCGTGGGACCTTCGATTACGTGGGAAAATGTAAAGAATGCGAAGAATTTTTTTGAATTTGCTTTTCAAACGATAAAGTTTTACTTCGTCACTATATGGCAACAAAAGTGGGCGCGGTAAATGAAAAGTAAAAAATAGCAGTGCTGTAGACATAAACCATTTTAAGCAACCCGCGCGGCAATTAAGCACCTGTGATCAGACGCCCAGTGTTAAAGTGGTAGGCTTGATGTGTTGGCTGCCGATAATGATAGTTACTGAACGTGTGTGCCATAGCCTCGAACGCGATGCTGCCTAATACCTGTGAAACACTCATCGAGAGAAGGAAAACACCACAGTAAGTGAATAAGTACATAAAAGGCTAATGCCAATATTTTTTGGAAAAGTAGTCAACTGTTGAATAGTATCTTCGACATTTAATGCATACTCTGTATGTGCCCATAGCAATGAATATGTAAAAAGTATACTTATAAGGAAAGTAAATGTATTTTTCTCTTGGAGATCGATAGCCGCAATCACCAAGCCGAAGCCAAACTGAACAAATATTGGAAGCGATTAATTCTGAATGATCGAGTAGTGCCAGCAGAGAAAACTACTGCCTAGACAGATGATCTGCAAATGCCATCAATGGATGAAACTACAAGTACGCGGTCGGTATTCGGATGGTTTTGCTTTTCGGTGTCCTCGATGCCGGAAGAGGAAGTCGGTAAGAGCTGGAACCGTATTTGAAAATAGCCGGCTAACGCTAACGGCTATCCTCAAGATTGTCCTCTGCTTTTTGAAATAAAATTCGTGTTGGCGAATGTCCGAAAGACATTGGTGTAGACCACTCAAGGGCTGTTGAATGGTATGGCCAATGTAGGAATGTTTGCTCTTCTGCGCTACTGAAGGAAACGAAGAAATTGGGAGGACCGGGAATCTAGGTCCGAATCGACGAGACTTTAATAAGTCAACGGAAATATAATGTTGGCAAGAGAAAAAGGCAATTGTGGCTGGTCGGAATGTACGAGACCACCCGATGGAAAGCCTTATTTGAACATGTGAATGATCGAAGTTGGCCCGCTCTCCGTTCCGTTATTACGAAATGGGTCACCAAAGGCGGTTTATTGGTAACCGACGAGTGGAAGGCGTATAATCGTCTTCCCTACGATGGTTATCAGCATTTCTCTGTTAACTACTCAAAGAACTTCAAGGACCCTACCACCGGGCGGCACACCAATGCCATTTAGGCCTACTGGAGTAGACTGGAAAGGAAACTCCACGAGGGAGGCCGTGTATGTGGTCGAGGTGTGTGGGCTCACATAGACGAAGTAGAGTATCGTCTTTGGTTTGGCCTCAATGCCATGTCTTTGACAGATGACTGGGAACTGTTCCTGTCCCATGTTGTGCAGACGTATCATATTTAAAAATGATTTTGTCTTGTAATAAACTGCCATAATGCCAATGTACGCTGTATATCCAGGTGTACGTGTGTAACGATGAGGAAGTTTGGGTAACAGCGACCATCGTCCATGTAACCTCCTGCGACGTTCGTTGGGCTAGCCCATGTTAGGCGGTCGCGGAAAGTCCAAGTAGTGCGTGAAAGTAGGCCTGTAACCGCTGATATTGCCTGATGGAGTATAAGGTCACTGTTAAAGGCTATGAATACGACCGGACTGTGTCTAAGGCTCACCGCCGTATGGGTACCATGTCTAGAGGCAGGATGTCAGTGGCTTGTTATAGTGAAACCTGCTAAGTTCAGGCACGCCTACCATTAAGTTGTTTAGGACGATTGCGCCCTAAATGTCTTGGAGTCTGCTAGTCCAGGTAATGCAGCAGAAGTTCCACAGCGGCCGTTCTTCATTTGTGGAAGCTTATAACAATGCTATCAAATGTATGGTCCACTTCAATCCTAAAGTACGCACAGTGAGCCTTTTGCGACTAAGTCGAGGTATGTTATGACTAAATAAGCCGAAAAAGGTCTGATGGTGGCACTCGTCGACCGTAATAGCCTCTGCACGGATGTTAAACAATCGTTTGGTCTGCAATGTTCACTGTCTGGCTGCGAAAAAGAATGCTAGTATGTACAAAGGCGTATATGGACTGCCACGATCGCACTTCAACAATGGACGTATTTCTCATGGTCTACACTTGATCCACGGCGATCTTATCCCAACTGTCCTAACGTAAGCTGCCATTTGTTGCTAAACGAAGGTTGGGTTTAAGGCGATGGTTTCGCAGCCCTCTAAAGCTAACATGTAGGTCTTGGTTTTGTGGCTTGTCGTTTCATGCGATTGAACGTTTGAATGCACCCGTAGTGTCAATGCTAACGCGCCGACTGTGTCCACGCCTAGCCCCTGTAAGCGTAGGTTCTGATAACCTAAGTCGGTCAGCATGTGGACTGAAGGTCAGACCGACTGCCACGGACGTTTTTGGGCTATGGAAACCTATCTCAATGTTGATAATAGCAGGCATGGTCTACAACAATCCTTAAGCATACAGGATGCCATAGAATAAGCCACATACCAACTACTGCTGTCGCTGCTAACCTCAAGAGTCGTTGGTGAAGATTGGTAAACCCAGACGCGGTATACCGCGATCGGTTAGACACTGTCCTTAGATAAACTACCGTAGGATAATCCGCACACGGTCTACGTCAAGGTTGGTGAACTATCGGTCGCTATCTACCCTTAGCCTCTCTACTCCCCAAATGGTGTGCTAGCGAACACGAAACCGCATGCGGAGTAATACGGTCACTCTTTAGTTGTAGAAGATTATACTAAAGGTGGAAACGAAGGGTGGATCCACAACGATCTTATCGTAACTGTCTTAAGGTAAGCTGCCATAGATTTACTCAAACTCTGGCGACTGCGGTATCTCCTGACCTCTGGAATTATTGGTCGAAGGTGATTACAGAAGTGTTCTGTCTACGGTGAATGTGTTGGAGCTCTTCGAACGCGAGCTACTATAGAATAAGCCGCACAGCGACCGCATGCGGTCGCTTGTCAGCTGTAGAAGCTTATGTAAGGGTTTATAAACATGGGGCAGGTCTAAAGCGATCCATCCACAACTGTCCTAAGCTATGCTGTCGCAGAATAAGCCTCAACCCGACTAATGTCGTCACTCATGACCTACAGAAGCATATGTAAAGGATGGCAAACAAATCGTCGGTCTACAGCGATCGTTTCTCAACTCCCCCAATGTATGCAAGGTTAGATTCAACCGCAACCCCACTACTGCTGTCACCCGCCAGCCGTGTAAGCCTTGCTCTAGGTTGGCTTGGTTTTCAGCGTTCGCATCTCAACTGTTGGAGACTATGATAGTCTAAGTGAAGCAGCATGTGGACTGCAGGTCAGATGAAACTGGGGTCGGATGAAACAACGCATGTGTAGGGCTACAACCTACTCAAATAGATTGAGTAGGTATTATTTCTAGGTAACGGATTTTTGGTTGCCATCTCCCGACTGGTACCAGATTGACCTATAAGACACTTGAGGGAAGAAATAATGCTTTCGTTGTTGTCCAACTCTAAACCAATCCCTGACTTTAACCTTAGATCTAACCGTTACTTTTATAATTGTGCGTTCCCTGCAGTAAAATTCGACCCCATGCCCGGCTGAAGAATGTAAGGCTCGTTGCCGACGTTCATGTCTTCTATAGTGACTTTCATAATGACTAACTGTTCTATTGTCTGGGTTCACGAACAACATATTAAGTCAGGATTTTATGGCACTAGTCGATATTTGAAAAACCTCCGTATGAGCGCTAAGTGAGAAAGTGAAACGTCAATTTCGTCCGACATTGTAGACTTTAGTAACACTAGTAAATCGCGTAATCGCACACCAATATTCGAAATAAGCTCCCTCTTGTGACCGGCATTGTATATTTTAAATAATTAAGCTATGTAGGCGTGCGGAACCAGCATTGTGTCACCCTAGACCTTCCAGTTCTCTTTTATCATGTTTGCACATAAGTACTTGCCTAAGTTTTATAGAACCCTCTGGACGCCTGATAACAAAACTGTTACTCAGAAGAAGAAAATGCAATCGTCGGAACAATAAATTTATTGTTCTGACGCTTCGGACCCTCCACCGAACCCATTCTCATGGACAGTCGGAGACAAGGAGGACGAAGAGGTAATGAGAGCAGAATTTGTAGTTTGCGGTTGCCACGTAACTGCATGTCTACTTTAATTAGCAGCCCTCTCATTCATCGTCGGGAGTCATGTTTAATGCGATCATAATAAAGTATTCCGCATCGAGTCCGTAGTTGCTATAATTTCAACAGTAATATCGATTCATAGCACGATTAATATTCGAACGCTTTGTTGCTCAAGGCCTGACCACTTGGCCAAGTACTCCGCTTAAACAAGGCCTCGGCACAAAATATGTAGTCTGGAGTTAATTTTGCCTGTTGATTGACTGCAGAATGGGGGACCGTGACTTAAGCAGCTCATGGCGTAAATGGTTGGCCTATCACGGGAATTTCGGCCTCCTCAAACCTATAAGTCTCCCGGATTCCGTTGAATGAGTCGCGACCTAAGCACTAGCCTCCCTTCTTCTCATTGCAATTGCTTGCCTGGACAATGGAGTTCGTAACAGTCTCTTAGTTCCTCCAACATTTGCTTTGCCCGAACCACACCAGACATTTTTTCCTAACATGTCTTCTGGAACTCACTTCCTCATATCTGTTATAGCCATTGTCCAGCCACGCGGTTCGAATTTAAAAGACCAGCAATTTTTTTAGTCAAATTGAATATCTTAGTCCCTTGAATAGATTGTCAGCTGAATGTTCAGTGAAACTTTCCAGTTCTAATTACTAATCGTTTGCACTTACCCTTAAATTTGGAGTTTCATCAGTAGGTTCAAATACACTGGCGTGAAAGGGCGTTCTACGGTGGTTTAGCACAGAACGAACAAACTTCAGGAGGTGGAACGTTCACTGTAGGCCCGCTAGTCCTATGCCCCTTGCGTAACCAGCCCGCTAAAAACACTGGCACGAGAAATCCGTGTAACGTTACTGGCATTGGGAAATTCGATGCAGGATCATCGTTTGACCGACAGGTTGCGGGAGACTAGAATATGGTCTCGGCCAGTTTCTGTGGCCTCCTGAAAGTGCAAAAAAGGGTGTCCCCCTCCGGCCTATTGTCTCATTCAAAGGTATTCTTACTTGCGGGCTGACAAAATGGCTATTTTGGCGTCTCAAATTTCTGACGGCTAATTCAGGCACTACAGTCAGTTTTTCAACACAATTATTCGTAAAAGCTTAAAGGGGCTACACTCATACGAAGCGGCGTAATGGTATGCTTCAAGGTCACGTCCCTTTTTACTTCTATTCCGCAGGACCTGGCATCGAGGCCATCGAAGTACTACTACGAGACAAAGGCGATAAAACTGAGGACCATTATTTATAGGATATATTTGCTGGGCCGCAATATGCCTATCACAGTTGGCAGCTTCCGACTGAATAACAGCTCCACTGGCCAGGTGTTGAAGTATGCCGTTGCTATGCGCCTGTATGCTGATCAAGATTGTCAGCTCACACGCTCAATGCACGCCACCGAGTGTGCTGAATATCGGATTTCGTCATCCGTTTGGACTCTTGAGTTATTCAGCTTGCGGACATTGATACCGGTGAAAGTGGTCATCCGCACGTTCTCCATGCGGCTAACTACTTCGCTTAAACTAAGTCTCAGAGCCGAATATGAAGCGGGGGGTCGTTGCACTTGTTGATTGACTGAGGACCGGAAAACCATGACTAGAGCAGTTCACGGCACACGAGGTTGTCACATCTAGCAAGAAGTTCTGCTCCGTCAGACTAGAATGTGTAATTGGGTCCCGTCGAATGAACCACGACTTGAGAGTTGACGTCGTTCTTCCTTACTGCTGTCGCGTCCAGAATTGTCTTCCAGTTTCTCCGACATAGTTGCTTTACCCACAACTGCAACAGACCAGGTAAACGACTCCAGATGTTACCAGTCGTGGCAGTGGGCCTTTCGGCCTCATGATCTGGCACCCTGTGGTTGCTTCTTGATTTAGTGCAACTTCATATCCAAAGGGGTGTAGAAGGCGGCTGACGGCTTTCGGGACATTCCTCACGTACGGAACAGATCGCCAAAATGTGGGGGCTGTTGGATTTTGTGTCTCGCCTCGTTTACGCAGGCACTGTCTGACGAAATTGCGCGGGTAACCATTCGCTTAATGCACTTGCCGAAAGTGTTGTACTTCAGCAACCTCGCCTTCCATTTCACTGCAGTGTTTCTCAACGCGCCGGTGCAATGTCCTTATGCAACTGCGTTCGTGACTAATCGCGTGGTTGCTGTTGAAGTTCAGTATTTGCGTCGTATTTGTCGCTTTCTTGAACGCTTTGATTTTTACGCCACCACAATCTTTGCGGCAGACGAGGACATCTAGGAAGGCCAACTGGTTGTTTTCCTCTTCCTCAAACGTATATTGAGTGGCCAGGAAGATGGCGTTGAGATGTTCTTACAATTCCAGCACCTGATATCGTTTGATGACGACCAAAGTACCATCCACATACCGAGCCCAGAATTTCGATTTGTGGTGCTGGAAAACCAGCTACTCCAACAGTTGGATGACTACTTTGGCCATGAATACCGAAATCAGCGAACCTAGTTGCGTGTTCTTTACCTGCTCGTATATTGTTCTGTCGGACGTAAAGTACGTCTTACGACAGAACTGTAGGAGTTGGTTGATTTGAGCGTGTCCAAGCGATTCCCTATCTCATCGTATTTGTCTCGTGGGAGTAGTTCAATGGCTTCAACTGCCAGCTCCTGCGAAATAACAGTAAAAAGAACGCGACATAAATGGTACCATGACGTAGCTTGGTAGTAGGCTTACCCCTGTATGTTTCCCTAAGAATTGCGTTGACAAAATGACTGTAGTGCCTGAATCTGCGGTTGGAAATTTGATGCGCAGAAACAGCCATTTGGCCAGTCCATAAATTGGAGTACCTTTGAGTGAGACGATGGGCCGGAGGTTGGCGCCCTCTTTGTGCACTTTCGAAAGACCATAGAAGCGGGCGAAGGCCGTGTCCTAAGCTCCCGCCATGCGTCGGTCAACCGGCAATACTGCACCTGAATTTTCCAGTGCCAACAGAGTCGCATTGATTTCTCTTGTCAGTGTATTTACGGGGCTGGTTGGGCTAGGAGTAGAGGAATGGCGGTCACCCCAGTAAACTTTTAGCCTTCTGAAGGTAGTTTGTCCTGTCCATAGCAACTAATGAACGCCCCTCGTCTGCAGGCACGACAGCGATCTCTTTATCGTCCTTGAGTCCTCTTAGTGCAGCTATTTTGACATTGGACAGCAATTCGCGCGGTCTGTGAGCCATAAGGAGTGACGACACTTGGTGTCGTATAAGGTTCTTTGTGTCATCGGTAGCTTCCGTCTGACTGAGAGTTTATTACACTGCTGCAATCTCATTGACAGGTTTAGCGCCAGGTCTGTTGGGTGAAGCCTTATGATTTAACACCTGCATTTGATCCTTTGTCAGCTCCTTTGGCGACAGGCTGTGCACCATTTTGTTTGATTAGGGAGCTTTCTGAATTTGCTTTCCAGTGCTGCGTCACGTATCGCACTATGTTCGCGGACACGTTCAGACAACCTCATCGGTAGCAAATTTGTGCCTAAATCTCTCACGAGTTTATCTCATTTGCTCTTTTCTTGGCCGACCTTTGTTCCACGATCGTGTCACCTTCTCTGCGACTGAGAATCGCCTTGAACGCGCCCAAATCCTCAAACTCCTGAAGTTCTGTCTTAAGACGTACTTTAAGTTCGACGGAACAATCTACGAGCAGGTGAAGGACAAATCAATAGGTTCGCTGATTTCGGGAGTCATAGCTGAAGCGGTCCCACAACTGTTGCAATCGCTGGTTTTCCAACACCACATGCCGATGTTCTGGACCCGGTATGTGAATGATTGCTTCGTCATTATCGAACGGGATCGGGTACAGACATTTAAATAACGTTTTGACGCCGTCTGCAGGGCCATTCAATTTACGACGAAGGAGGAAAAAACCGAGCAGCTGGCCTTTAGGGGTGTCCTAGTTTGTCGCAAAGATAGCGGTGACTTAAAACGAGAGTATTCAGGAAAGCGACAAACGCGACAGAACTACTGATTTTCAACCGTACCCACCCGATCGGTCACAAACACAGTTGCGTAAGAGCGCTATATCGGCGCGTTAAGACGCATTGTAGCGAAATGATAAACAAGTTTCCTGAATTACAATATCTCCGATGGGTGCGTAGGGCGAATGGCTACCCGCGCAACTTCGTCGGCAGCTGCATATGTAAGAACGACTAGGGACAAACTGTAACCGGGCCAAAATCTTGGCGAGCACTCCCGTGCATAAAGAACGTCTCGGAAGCCATCAGCCAACTCCTCACACCAAGGCATTTTACTTAATTTAAAAAACGATGAAGCATTTGTCGGGATTTGCTGGAAAGAGGATGAATAGTATTTTAATCAATAATAAGTAAAATATACTGGGTAAGTCCAGAAACGTTTTTGATTATGTGAATAAAAAAAAACGAAACCAGGACTGCATTCCTAGCCTAAAGGATTACCAGAGAAATAAGTTGTCTGATGATTCATACAAGGCCAACCTGCTGTCCGATTTCTTCACATTCGTGTATACTAAGTAGCCGCCTTTCATTAAAGGAGATTAATCTTCAGTTGCCACGTCTACCAATGCAATTAGCACGGTGGCCTTCACAATAGATATGGTAATGAGAACTTTCGGACAGCCACCACCCATCCATTCGCCTGGTCCAGACGGCTTATTCTACAAAGTTCTGAATGATCTCTCAAGGTAATTGGCACCTCTGCTCTCTAATATATTTAAAGCTCTCATATGTTCTGGGGCCCTGCCTACTGACTAGAGGCAAGTCAACATAACCACATGTATCAGGGAAGTGAGAGAACCTCACCCAATAGTTTCAGACCAATGGATTGCACAAGCGTACGTTCAGTGGGAGTCCGTTCAGTTTATTAGGGGAAATAGACATAAGCCTTTGAGTAGCCTATTTGCAACATCAAAAATTTCTTGTACGGAGAAAGTTTCCGGGCTGAACTAATTTAAACGAGCCCATAATGGTAGGAAAAATCGGACTAAGTCACAGAGGATGAGCTCGATCTCGCATCGCTCTTGGTCATTTCGGAATATGAATAGGTCGAGGTTCTTTTAAAGCTTTGTATAAATGGTGACATCACAACATCCGCTGGAAAGGTATTCCATGATTTGACGTTACAAATAATAGAAATAAATTGTCCAATTTAAGACCCCTGACGGTACTGTCATAGTAAGTAAACATGAATTTTGGAGTAAGTTTCTGGATAAGAAGGCAAAAACTCCACAGTGTTCTTTTCGCGCTTATAAAATAAGCAGTCCAATATGAAAGACCGTCAATGAACACTGACAAAATTACCCTCGTTTTTTCAAAAAAGCAAGAATGGATATGATTTCATTAATTTTTTGGGAGAAAAAAATTGTTGTTCATGGGAATGTATATATGCGGTCTGACAAGGCCATCCCTCAGGTATGAATATATGAGAATTCAAAACAGTTCTCGTCAAGGTACAATTCCTAAACCGGATGAAGCTCTTCGCTGCAGATGCCTTTTTAAAATTTTAGGTTGACGGCAAGGTAGCGAGACATAAGGGAGCCAACGTGACTGCTCAAAGATAGCTTGGAGTCCAGGCAAGGAGGAGATGTTTAAGGCTGCGTGGTCATAAAAGCACATGGAGATGCGATCATGATATGTCTTTGCTGAGTGAACAAGCTACTAGCGGCGAAGCGGGGGCCACTTACATCATGCACGTCAACACGGCCCCACCACTTCCTTGAGTGTTTGATTAGGAAGGGCATCGCGTTCTGCGGAGGTAATGATGTGTGGACTGAGAAAAAATAAGTCGAAATCTCCTATGAAAGATCATGGAAAGCGAAACGACGTGCGGAGCGTGGGGATTCGGTCCCGGCTTTCAAAACTCTTGATAGTCCTATCTCAAAGTCGTGCAGGAATCCACACGGGAAGGAAGAGAAAAATAAAAATTTAATGAAGTCGTCATTCAGATAAAGGCACAGATTTCTTTTAAAAACATGTAAATTATCCAACGATCTTATAACAATTGGAAGGTTATCCCAAAGAAGAAAGTGCCTGGAAGCAAATAAAAGGGTGCGCTTATAGGTGAAGGAGGCGGAAGGAGGTGCAATCAAGTGATAATTGCGAAGATTGTATGAACAACTTGCAAAAGCCGACTTCCAGTCTCCGAACCCATAAGAATTTTTGGTTAGTTGGCTGGCATCTAATTGTGTAGGACATATTTCGATATGCCTAACGTACGAGTTTTCAAGTAAAATGTCCCTAAACACTTTCAATTTTAGAAGAACTAGCCTTGTTTATCAAACCAAAGAATGGGCAGCAATATTTAAGAATTGGAAGTAGAAAAAATTGATAAAGTCCAAATTCAATTTCAGGAAGGTATAAATTATAAGAAATAAGGCCTCAAGTTTCGGCAGATTTGGCCGTAATTCCGTCCACGTGTGGCAAGAGATTTAGATTATTGGTGAAGCTTAGACTTAGTCCTTTAATGGTGACGCACTCAGCTATAAGTGTGCTTTGAAAGACCATTAGTTAAGGCAGCTTTTCAGGTTCAAAACACATATAGCGACAATTAGATGGGGAGAATTCCAGTAGCCATTTTGAGCTTCACACTAACAGAACGAGAAAGTCAGCATGGATTTGTTTCAGGCAAAGTTGGGAGGTGTGTTTTGAAAAAATAATATACGCATTTGAGGTTATCTACACAAATAAAATATTACGAGCGATTAATTGCCAAAAAGATACCAGTAATGTAAGGCGAAACAAAGGAGGACCTATAGGGTCCCTGCCAACACATGACCCCGAGGACCAGACGGGGCTAGACGAGGCCAGACCCCGTCCAAATTTTGATGAACTTCCATCCTTTCTAATGACGTCATTCTGCATTATTTTAGACAGATTTCGCTCTTTTAACGTTAAATATAAGTTTTTAGCTTGCATTCACTATTGTAAATGAAGGTGGGTAACATATTGTTCACGTAAGGGTTATGGGTGTAGAGAGATCTAAAGTTGAATAGCATAACCTACTGTACGATGAATTAGGAAAGGGAAAATACTGGTAACGTAAATATGGAGTTGTTATCAAGGCGATCTCCTTGCTCGAGCATGGCATCCCTCTCCGGGTTTTTTTTCGAGGACAATGCCAGACGGGGCTATCGCGTCCACAGCCCCGTCGTAGCCCCGTCCGTAGCCCCGCCCAAACGGGGCCCAGCCCCGTCTGGCCCCGGGGGCCAAACGGGGCCAGACGGGGCTAGCGTTAGCAGAATCATTATATATAGTGAATGAAGATGGGTAACATATTGTTCACGTAAGGGTTATGGGTGTACAACGATCAAAAGTTGAATAGTATAACCTACTGTACGATGAATTAGGAAAGGGAAAATACTGGTAACGTAAATGGGGAGTTATTATCAAAGAGAGCATGGCGTCCCCCTGCGCGTTTTTTTTTTTCGAGGACAGGGCCAGACGGGGCTATCGCGTCCACAGCCCCGTCGTAGCCCCGTCCGTAGCCCCGCCCAAACGAGGCCCAGCCCCGTCTGGCCCCGAGGGGCTAGACGGGCCCAGACGGGGCTGGTGCTAGCAGGGGTACTTTGGAGGACACCACCTACAATGGGGCTCTCATTGGAAGATGAAGTCTCGTTGTAAAAATCAACGAACTCAAAGTGCTAGTTTTAGAACGAAACTCCGACGTAATTGTGATGACGGGAACCTGGCTTAATGCCGAAAACGTGATGCCACGATTTCGATAAGGGATTACTAGCTCTTTTGCATAGATGGTGGGGTAGTCGTAAATGTAGGGAAAGAAATTTCGGCAGCTGAACGAACCCACACTGTTTCCCCTGAATATAAATCAGCCTGGATAATGAAAAAGAAGAGTAACGCAGAACATAGATTTCCCGACCTTCCGTGTGCAGCTGATGAGTCGTCCCCCCACTTACTCAAGGAAGTAGTCGGCAACCAAGAGGTTCTTATAGCTGGGATTTCGACGCATCTGCCATAGGTTGGAAAAGTATGGCAGTTGACATTGTGTCAATTTCCTTCAGTCATAAGCTAATAGACCTCACACTCGAACTCACTCTGGAACAGTATGTAAAGGCACCAACAAGATTTAGAGAGGACCAGAGAGCCAATTGTTCGGATTAAGTTCTTACGCAAGACTTCGTTGGTATTGACAAAGTGTATTTCAGTGAACCTCTCAGAAAGAGTAACCATAATACGCTATTATGAGATTACTCGCTCAACTCTCATCGCTAGAAGAGCAGGACAATCTAATACAATATGTGGCCTATCTCATTAAACCTGATAATGGAAAATGATACGAGAACTTCTAAGGCGAGCAAAGCAGTGCAAATGACCGCCATATATAACAAAAGGCATGTCCTTATGTTTACGGTAGAAAAAAACAGTATTGTTTAGAAACATGAATGAAACGGTCAACAGTTTAAAATATTTTCTTGGCCTCACCGTGCAAAAATGCAAAGTACACAGAGATTTCTCAACGGAGTGCCGTAGTAGAGCACTTCCTAAAGGGGTAACTTAGTAGGGAAAGGTTTCCTATTGATCGAAGACATATTCGTTGCTGACTTTCGTTGTTGACAGCCACTTTTTTGGAAAAAACGAAGTTTGATGTTTGACAGAGTCCTCACACGCGACCCAAACGAACTTCTTCGTGAAAAGCAGCCACCTTACACTCTTTAAGTGGAAAAATGCTTTCAGAAGTTATCTTATTTTAAAGTTGTTAACAGACGGGTAATTCGGAATCTGTCGTTATGGACGAAAATCATGCAGTATTCAGCAATATTGCAAGGCCGGTCGGACACTTAGCGTGATTCAAGACGAACGAAAAGTGTAAAATAATTTAACGGAAGAAAAGTTCTCTCTATAAACACAAGATGGTATGTTGACGATCGCGTCTGGGAACATGAATTCTTAGGAAATCTTTTGTCCCTACGACGTTCTCATCGGCGACATCACGCAAAATCCCGTTTCTCTTGTTGAAGTCCATCTCACTCACCTCAACCGAGTCGACAAGACCACGAATCCCTGGAAAACTGTTTTGGAATCGATACTCAGAATGTATGCTGTTGACAAACCGCTATATATGGAATCACACTAATTCTTACACCGCATTTAGATGCAAACTTCACTGAAACACTATTACTAAACGTTTTATTTGAACTTTCACATTTAATACGTTTTTTTATGAGAATACATTCCGTATATCTAAAACTGAGGTGTACTTAATTATGGCCATTTCTGGTGTTTTTAGGATATTGCGATTTTCTAAAAAAAATCGGCATTTCTAAACAACGCAACTCTATCTTTAATATTTCTTTTATGTTTTTAGTTCTTTCAAAGTTGTACCTAATTAACATTGACGTTTGATTCATAAACTGATATCCGTTTGCGAATGATTAGCAACCATTCCTAAATTTTGACACCTGTCATAACTTAGGTCCCACATTGTATACGGAGGGTAGTTTTTAACACGATAAAGAACAAACTGACGTCCGTGACTTGGGACTCTTGGCTCAAGAGAGGTCCGGATGACGAGCTGAGATAGTTTATGAAGATTTCATTCCATCTAATCCGGCGTTGTTGTCCACCTAAGCTACAGAAGACGACTACTCGACCTGTCTGGTTACCTTGGGTCCCGAATAGACAGTTAAGGAAAAATAGCAAAAGATAGAAGATATTCAGAAAAGCCGGCTCACCAGTGCATCTCGAAGAGTTTCGTCGTCAACGATGTGCAGTCAAAATGCATCCGTCAGGCACTGAAGGAATTTGAATCCAGAATTATCCGACAATCGGAACAAAAGGTCAATATTTTGTTTCACTATATACTGTTGACTGAGAAACAGGGACACGGTCGCAAAACTGATAGATAATAATGGAGTAGAAATCGTCGGAAACAGTGAGAAAGCCGAACAGGGGATGGCATTTTGCCTCGACTTTCGCTATGGAAACGGAGTTTCCGAGTTGTATTGTTAACACTTCTGTTGAGACCGTTAGTCCTGTAGTTAAATCTAAAATGTTCCCGGGCATCTGCCGTCAAAATAGTTACAAAATCTCAAAGAAACAAAGTCGTCTGGTCCGGAGAACATGACGGCCAAGTTCTTGAAAGAATTGGCAAATCAACTCTTTAAACCACTAGCCACATCTTCCGTTCGTCATTCGAATTAGGAAGGCTGCCATCGGAATGGAAGACAGCAAATACCTTTCTGATATGTAAGGGTGGGTCTCGCACTGATGCTAACAATTGCCGATCTGTTAGTCTCACCTGTATCTGCTGTAAAATAATGAAAGCCACAATTAGGAAAGCAGCAATGAAGTTCCTGGAACAGAACCCCTTATTGCTCTTGCGCAATAGACGTAGATGGTAGGGTCCATGTTATCTACACGAACTTAAAGAAGGCGTTTGACAGCGTCCCGCACAAACTAACTTTCAAACTCTCTGAAATTGGGATAAGAGGATGGCTGCTGACATGAACAACAGTTTTTCTTACAAGCAGATCACAAATCTTGTGACTTCAGGCCTCAAGGTCAGCTCCCTCTATCGTTCTAAATGACTTCCCCCAGGGCCCCGTCTTAGGGCCGTTGGTGTTCCTGGTTTACATTAAAGACTGCGTCGATAACCTGCGATGCAGCGCCATCATGTTTGCTGACGATGTTAAGCTGTGGAAAGCCATCAGATCTGACGCAGACGGGTACGCGCTTCAAGACAGTCTCAACCGCCTGAACAGTTGATCAGCTCGTTGGCTCCTTAATTTTAATGTGGACACAAGTGTGTGGTACTGAGACTCCGCACCAAAAAGACCAGTAAGGAAGACGACTCCATTCAATGCGACCTTGGTGTGCAGCTCCTTTCAAATGTTGAGGGACTGAAGATCATCGGAGTCCTAATGACTTTCTCGCTGAAACCTTCATCACAGTGTTAAAGGGCAGCCAAACGTTAGATAAGGGTGTTATTCGAGCGGAGGCGAGGATTTGTGCAGATCGATAAAACCTACGGGACAATCGTAATCTATGCAGTCCAGTCCTGGCGACCGTGGTTAAAGAAACATTGTCAACAACTGGAAAGAGTACGGGCGATAGCTACGAAGATGGCCAAGAATCTCGATCATCTGCCTGATTAAGTCAGGCTAGCCGAACTAATTCTGATTCCTTTCAACTACAGGCAACTGCGCGGCGATCTCATTTAAACCTGCAGGATTGTCAGAGACCGTGAGTGCGCCCTAGGCTTTGACGAATTCTTCGAATTGGTCGGGACTGGCCGTCTGCGTCGTCATCCCCTTAAACTGCAGACGGTGATGGCCGACACAGACGTCCAAACGAAGGCCTTTTTGCGCAAGGTCACTGGGGCATGGAGCGGACTCCCTGGTGCGCTGGCTTTTTTCCAAGCTGTCGAATCCTCTAAGTGTATGCTAGACGCTCATTTGCTGAAAAAGAATTGTGCATATAATCACAATTGTTTTAACGGCCGCAGTTTGCGCCTGACTCACAATTACCGACAAATTTTAATCGTCAGATTTATTGATGTGACAACTGAATATATTGCTTTTGGTCGATGTGAATGGGGAAATCAAGGGCGAAAGTCCCATTCCCCTAATAAACTGATTTTAACTGACAATATGGCACATTACCAGACAGTTCGGTAAGTTTTGAATAGATAATGACCACAGATAAGTGTTAATTGCGGAAAGAAGTTGGTAGATTGAAAAACGACGAAAGACTCATTTAACAAGAGCGATCGGGCAAAAAGTCGTGTTGAGAACAACAAATAACTTCATTGACTATGTCAAAGTTATTTTCAGGGCAATCACTTATTCAAAGAGTTTACGGAGAGAGAGCGCCTTATGAACATAAGAGCGACAATTAGGTTTAAATACTGTAAGAGCAATAGAAGTTTTCCTGTAATCAGTTGAAACTAGGGGCCCCCAAAGTTCGCGTAATCACAACAAAATCTGTTAGTTAAAAGGACGAGAAGTGCACTGGATGATCCTGTATTCTGCTGAAAGACCGAAAACTGGAAGAGATGACTGCTTTAAGGGAACTCGTACAAGCAAACGATGGTGTGCAAAACGCCGTTAGCAGCGTTAGAGTTAGCAAGACAAAAGGAAAGAGCAAAACTCCAAAACAGCCAAAGAGCAAAGTTTGTGGAAAGCCACAGTGCAAGGACGCCGTTACCCATGACGACGGGGTAATAGCAACGGAGTCTCATGTTTCTATGATAAACAGCCCAAGAGAACCATCAACTTCTATCAACCATTCCGCGTGTGCAATAGAACTCTTGGTTGGAAGTGGGAAAACAAGCTCTTGGCAAGGTGGAATGGGTAAGTACCACAACAGGAGTATAAAACCCCAGACGATTCCGGTGGATCTCCTGAGACCTTCAGCTGACAAGGCCGCCGGAAACAGAACACTTGAATCCCCTAATCGTCAGCACTGCGTAGTCGTCCAGGGCCTTTCGGAGTCGAATGCTCCTACCCCAAAGGAGAGGATTTCCGCTGACCTTGACATGCTTCAACACCTACTGAACAACATGCTTAATTGAAATGAAAGAGTAACCATTCGCGAGGCCTTCACGATCGATAAGAATGTGAGCGACAATTGGGAACGGTGCGGCCACGACCTCTGAAAATTGTTCTGGGCAGTAAAGAGAAGGCTAGATTACTTCTGTCCAGGAAAAGCTGCCTCTGAACTTCTCAAACGGAAGTTTTTTCAGCCGGACTATTCTTCAGCGGAGCGTCCGAAACGCCGCGAATTAGTGACAGAGCTGAAGAAGCGACTTGCAGCGGAAGAGAGCAAGCTGGCTATTTTCAGGCAACGAGTGATACGGAGGAATGCGATATTGCTTTGCAATTAGACAGTCATCATGATGGCGGCAGCATAATACTGGCAAACCCGAGACAAATTGAACGAAGCACATTCAAATGTTGCAAACTTAAATTCTTTTACACGAATACTCAGAGTCTGTTTTCCAAGCTTGACGAACTGAGAATACAGGTAACGTATACGCCTCCGGATGGTATAGCAGTGACAGAAACGTGGTGATTGCGAGGTAGCACTAACAGGATACCGATTGTTGCGGAGGGACAGGAAAAGCCGCCGTGGTGGAGGAGTTGTAATGTATGTAAGCAGTAACTTAGCAGTGTGTAACAGGACCGACAAGATTTCCGACGACACAGAGGCAATTTCGTTGACTATAAAGGCACGGGAGTATCAGTCCCTCGAAGTCGTAACTATCTACCGGCCCCGCAGGCGGATCCCGACCTAGACCCATGTCTACTGAAAAGCATAACAAAAATCGCCACTCGACCAGACGTTCTCTTGTTGCGGTTATGCGGTGTGAGTAAGTTCTCAGAGCGCTACAATCACCAGGTTGAATCGTAAGTCGCAAGAAGAAGACAGAAGGCACCAGAATGACAGGTTTATTATGCACAGAACCCGGAGTTGTCCTCTCAAGCGGTAGTGGCCACTGGCTAAGCCAGGGGTGGTGTTGACCACGTCCAGTGATGCCTGAGAGTCCCTGAACTAGTTGTGGTAGTCGCTTTTGTAGGCTTATGGGCCAAGCTCAAGTGGTCTCCAATCGGTGTGTGTTGCATTTGCCGAGGGGTGGTGTCCCAGTGGCTTGTTTTGCTGGTTGCAGGGGCTGGCGCGTTCAAGTGGCCGCATGGGCAGCTGCGACTGCGCGGACGCAGGTATGCCCGAGCTGTTGGTCGTGTGACATTAGGTCAGCTCGTCCGGGACGGATCGCTGTAAGGGATGAATGACGTTATGGGAGAGAGCTCTTGAACAATGACGCCAGAACCGTCATGATGGCTCGCTGCCGCACTCTCATGGGGGATTTTAATGCACCCTGCATTCAACGGAATGCTATGCATGTGCAGTGCTCGAATAATGCCTTCGATTACCATGTAAGAAAGACAATCGTAGAAGCTCTACTCGGGCAACGTGTCCTGTTTCCAACTAGAGCGCGTGGAGGGCAACAAGACAGTTGTCTGGAACTTGTCTTCACTAAAGATCCTGACAGTATAGACGAGGTGTGCTATCTACACCCGCTCGGTCGAAGTAATTACGCAGTACTGTTATGGGAGTATGAGCTCTATTCTGAACCGTCCATAAAAGACAATACAAGGCCAAATACATGGAAAGGGGACTTTTGCCAAATGAGAGCTGAGACACCGGAAATATTCTGGGATGTTCTTTTTACCGGAAACGTTAACGAGGAATGGAATTTATTCAAGGATCGGTTGCCGCATCTATTGAAGTGGCACTGTCCATTATTAACGTCTAGGACATCCAACCGCCCTCAATGGCTAACACGAGAACTCAAAAATAAGATCAACAAAAAAGAAAGTTTGTGGGAGAAATTTCGCGAAAACAACAACAAGCAGCGTTTACAAAATATAAAGTTCAAAGAAATAACGTTATAAGCCTGAATTTCAGGAGGCGACAGGATTTCGAGAGTAATTTGCTCTACTGAGCCGGTAAAAAGCAAAAATTGCTTTACAGCTATTTGCGGAAGAGCACACGTAACATGAATCCCACTTTTGTCATGAGAATTGATGACGGTTTGGAGATATCGGACTGTACAAAAAAAGCTGAGCATTTTTATCGATTTTTTCAATCCGTTTTCACAAGAGAAACAGACTTTATTCCAACTACTTCTGAGAACATGGGAGATCCCACTATCGAAGATGTCGTTTTTCGAGAAGCAACGATTTTGGAAGAACTAAAAAGCTTGAATGAATGTGAATCGCTCGGTCCGGACGAGATCACATCAAAGCTGCTCTTTGAGCTTGCCAGACAGCTGGCCAAGCCACTATCTTTATGTGCCAGAAATTGTTTTATGCTGGAATCCTTCCCACAGACTGGAAGACGGCTTACATTACGTCACTTTATAAAAGAGGTAGCGGTGATCTCGCGACAACTGTCGACCGCCATACGGATATCACGCTGATGCAAAGTGATGAAGAAAACCATAAAAGGATTTGATGGCTTATTGGGAAAGCCACGCACTCTTGTCCAATGCACAATACGGTTTACGTAAGGGAAGATCATGTGTAAAGAACATTCTATATACAATGCAAAGTTGGACAAGAGCACTGGACGCAAAACACACTGTGCATGTGGCCTATATTGGTTGTTGAAAGGCGTTCGACAATGTTTCGCATCAGCGTCCCCTACACAAGTTGAGAATAATGGGCATCGGCGGCAAACTACTCAAGTGGATCGAGAATTTCCTCGTCGGCCACTCCGAAATTGTTTGCGCAGAACAGCAGCAATCAAGGCGCACACTCATAGAGAGTGGAGTTCCACAAGGCTCGGTGCTCGGACCAACCCTCTTTTTCTTGTTCATCAATGATTGTGCAGATGAGTTCAACTGTAATTGTGTCATGTTTTCGGATGACATAAAAATCTTGAAAGTCATCCAGAATGCTGACGATGAGATCAACTTCCAAGACCTTCTTTGTCGACTGGACGAGTAGTCCCGCAGATGGCTCATGTGTTTCAATTTGAACAAATGTACCACACTGCGCCTTGGAAATCAGACCCCTAATACGCGACAATGCCATCTAAAGGGAACGCCATTCGGAGATGCAGAAACGCAGAAAGATCTCGGAATCTGGGTTGCAGACAGCCTAAAGCCTTTTACACAATGTTGTAAGGCGACCAAGACCGCAACTTCAATGCTATATGCCATCAAGCGGGCATTCACAGTTTTCCATGATGACTGCTTCTGAAAAGTTTTCGGCACGTTTGTGAGGTCGCAGCACGAATATGCGATTCAGGCCTGGAGACCGTGGACGTAGCTGGATTCCAATCTGCTCGAAAGGGGGCAGAGGCGAGCAACAAAATTAATAAGAGGTCAAAGTGCACTGCCGTGCGAGATCCGCCTAACTAACCTTAATCTCTTTCCTTTGATTTATAGGCAGTTGCGCGGAGACTTGATACAAACTTTCCGTATCGTGCATGACTTGGACTGCGCCCTTCGGTGAGATGACTTTTTCCAACTAGCCACTATAACAAATCTGCGGGGACATCCCGTCAAGCTACGTGTGCCCCAGGGTAGATTGAATGTGAGAAAATATTTCTTCTCCCACAGTGTCGTGGAACCTTGGAATAACCTGCCAGAGACGACTGTCATGTCTCAATCTGCGGACAAATTTAAATGTCGGCTTGACAGATATATGCCGCAGCAAAAAGCGGACTATGTGACTTTTCAACAATGATACCAGTGACATACGTGAATCAATGTCTGCATTCACATAATGCTGTAATTTCGTCACGTTTTTTGCTTATTTATCGTTTTTATGTGCAAATCGGAAGTTCAAAGGCGTAAGTCTATTTCCCTCAAATACACTGACTAACCGCCTGACTGAAAACCATTCTCGTGAAAGACTGAGCATATGAGGGGAATCTCTTAGCAAACTTATGAAAAGATAATAAAACAAAGACAATGCAGCATCTTAGCAAAAACTAGTCTTTTTACGCTACAATGGATTAAGAAAGAGGTCAATCCTATCGTGCAAACCAACTCATATCCATGGATAGCTGGACGAAATAGGTTAAAATGGTTGTATCCGTAGAAGCGATGTACATTTACTTCAGACAGGCTTCGGCAGGCAATTTGTATCTAAATAACTTAAAATGAGAGTGAATGGGGATTTACTGAAATGGTTAGCTGAGTTTCTTACAGGCAGATTTCAGTGTGCTTGTATTGATAACGTTAAAACAGAATGGGCAATCGTTCGCAGCGGCGTTTTGTAGTGAACCCTTCTGCTTTTTATATTTGCGAACGACTGCCTGGATTGTCTGAATTGCAGAAACGTTATATTTGCCGATGATCACAAATTGTGGAAATTGACAGAGAATCCCCGGGACTGGGCCTCGTTTGGCGGGGCTATGGACGCGATAGCGCCGTCTGGCCCCGGGGGCTAGTAATGTCCCTGATTGAATGCCGCATGGACAGTTCTTATTCAAACTGGAAGATTTTAGTATTTCATGTTTCCTCATGGACCTTATAAAGTAACACATATCCAATCGAAAATTAAGGTCTTATTAGGGAATTATTCTCCGATGAGATTCTTATTGTGAGTTGTGTCCTCTCAGGCACAGTATTAGGCCTTCTTTTGCTGAACATCAGTGATAATTTGTCGGCAGTTAAGCAGTCTCAACATTTCAGTTATGCTGATGGTCTCAAGTGCGTACAGTTCTTTTCCAAAATCTACGACACAACATTGCCTGGGCCAAGTCAAAGTCTACTTCCTTGCTGTTTCCATATGGAGCTCAACATAGCTAGTAGAAGTGTCCCCTTCATGATGTCGCTACATTTGTGTTGACCTTGAAAGGCAACTTCAGCCAGTGATTTTCTAAACATCCGATGACTGAGTGTTTCCCCACAGAGGACTTTGGTTTACATTGCACCGATAATTTAAACGTCTCGCCGCATATCGGTAGTACTACGCCCAAAGCCCCCCAGATCTGTAGCTTCATTTCTCATATTTCTGACCTCCTTGATTTTATTGAATGTTCTTCCGTCGCATTGTTTAATATTGCTGCCCGTCCTCTAGTTTAACGAACGGAGATAGTTGTTTTAAGCATCAAAAATGCACAGACCATTTTGTTGGAAAGAACTTAAATAGGAACACCCAAATGCTTCCTGCTATAATAGGCGTCAACTGTTAGCTTTGAAATATCTATGAGTTCAGAGACAAGAAGCAGGTTGATAGAAGCGAACAGGCGAGTCCCAGGTAGCAGTTCAGAAGATGAAGATGCGATCAC